>CM065795.1:3651949-4069449 GCA_033296515.1 Macrochelys suwanniensis
CTCATAGGGTGACTCCGTCTCTGGCTTGCGGGAAAGCTCAGCACCTCGTGGGAACGGGAAAATAGTTTCTGTTATTAGATCTGGGTCCCCCCAAACCACCAGCCCCCTGAATCCCCCAAGTGTCTCCCACCAGCCCCCCCTGCTCCCTGACTCCGCCCAAATGTCTCCGACAAGCCCCCCCCCCCCAGCCCCCTGAATGCGCCCTCGTGTCTCCTACAAGCCACCCGCCCAACCACTGCCCCCCCACCCCTGTAGCCTTTGTTTTTATTTGAAGTGAATGCGAGTGATGTGACATTACAGCATTGAGGGCCAGCACTGCTCTAACCACTAGACCCCACCCCCCTCCCAGAGCCAAGGATAGAACCCAGGTGTCCTGCATCCCAGCCCCTCCCACCTCTAACCACTAGACCCCACTCCCCTCCTCGAGCCAGGAGTAGAATCCAGGAGTCCTGGGCCGTGTATACACAGAGGAAGGAGTCGCTCACCTCCAGTACTTTGCCCATGTTTGTCGGCTGGCCATTCGGAGAGCCCAGGCTCATCTCGGTGGGCGCGCTGCCACGGGAAGAGAACATTAGGGGGGCTAGGGATGGCGTCAGGGCATTTAGGTTGCCAGCGTCGGGTCGGCTGCAGCACCATGGCTGGGGATTGGACAGGCTGCGTGCGTTGGTCAAGAGCGTAGACCCTGTGGGTCAGTGGCTGGGGGTGGATCCCTGGGCTAAAACACCCCAGACCAGACGTGAATCACGGATTGGGGGAATGGGGCCTTTCCTCTCTAGGGGGCACTGGCTCCAATCCAGCCCCAGAGCGGGACTGGCTGGCTCGGGGGAGGGGAGGGGCGGACACAGGGAAGGGGGCACAGGGCCTTTCCCTTCTTGAGCAGTGTTCCCCAAACAGTGGGGCCCACCACCCTAGGAGGGCATGGAGGAACTTTCAGGGCAGCGCCGCCGAGCCAGCCCTCATGTGGGGCAGGGAGGGAGCCCCACCCAGCCCCGCTCTGCCTCAGCTGCAGCTCCAGCCCCATTCCTGGCCCAGACCCCAGCTCCCAACCACGGCTCTGGCCCCGCTCCTGGCAGGGGAGGGGGGTGGGATGTGGACAGATTGCACTATGGGTAAGGGAGGGTGCGAAGGAAAACTTTTGTGGACCCGTGTCTAGGGAGTGCTGGCTCCGATCCAGCCCCCGCCCAGAACAGGCTCATCCCTGCAGCAGGGGGACACACACGCACACAGAGCAGGGCTCATGCCCCCCAGCAGGGGGCGCCAGGGATACACACACAGACACACACACACACAGGCTGACCTACCCCCCAGGTGGAGACATATCAAGCTCACGCTTGGCCACATTCTCCTAACGCGTGGGCACCGCCCCACACCCAGCCCCTGCCCAGCAGCTCACAGCCAGCCCCTGATGTTACCTGGGGGGCCTGGGCGGGGCCAGGCGGGCTGGCTTCCCCATGCCATAGTCCCCCCTTCTCTAACCCACTAGACCCCACTCCTCTCCCCAAGCTAGGGAGAGAACCCAGGAGTCCTGGCTCCCAGCCCCATAGATGCACTTACCGGATTGCTGCTCATTCCCTGGTGTTTGCTCCGCCTCTTGCTACAAATAAAGGAGACCAACAGCTCAGAGGCAAAACATCGTCCACTTCGGCTCAGGAGGGGAAGGAACAGGACAAAGCCTCCCACAAAATATAACCTCCTGCCTGGGCTTGACCCCTGCTCTCCTGACGACCAGCCCAGCCCTTTAACCAGGAGCCGACCCAGCCCTTCCCAGGCCCCTTGTGGGTGTCAGGTATCTGTATGGGACCCAACCACCACCATTCAATCACCTCCCCACAACTGGGTTTCCATGGATCTGAACTGGCTCTGCAATTCTCAGTGCTGGACTGCGCGGGGTTCTCCGGCAAAGGCCAGGCGGGAGGAGATGGGGATTGCCAGACCATCACAGACGTGGATATTACCGGTTTGCCAAAGCGCAAATACCTCCAAGCTCTGACGCCGACCAGCCCCACCAGCAGCAATAGGACAAGCGCAACTGCAGGTCCTATGATGTACGCGGGTGCCCGCACAGCGGGAGCGGCTAAAAGGAGAAAGGAGGGTTATTGGACCAACCCTGCAGCAGATTTTTGAACCCTTTTTGCTGATGCAGTGAGGCTGCATGGGGATGGATCATGACACGTGGTGCTAAAATGCAGCCACCTCTGGGGCGGGGCAGCTGGGAAACAGCCGGGCAGCAATGCCACACGGGGATGGCTCGCTCAGCACTGAGATGCAGCCACCTCTGGGGTGGGGTGGGGCAGTGCAGCTGGGTAACAGCCACACAGCAGCACCATGTGTGGATGGCTCACCCGGTGCTGAGATGCAGCCACTTCTGGAGTGGGGTAGCTCCCCCAGCGGTAAGGTGTGGACACCTCTAGGGTGGAGGAAGGATGTAGGACCTAACACAACAGCTGGCAGAAAGATGTCTGTTTGGACTACCCCTCCCATGATGCATCACCAGCTCCCCTCTCGGTGAGGGAAGGGCGTGCATCATAGGAACGCTAAGCCAATGAGCATCATGGGAGATATGGTCCGGCTAGAGATCCTGGCCCACAGAAGAGAAGGGGAGCTCGAGGCATCCAAACTACAACTCCCATCAGGCCATTTTCTATTGAAATATTTTGTTTTTGACATTTCTATGAAAAGTGGAGCTTTCCCAATGGGAAAAACATTTCCTGGCCAGCTCTACCAAGATCTCCCAAAATCCCATGATTCCAGGTGTGTTATTGGTGTCTTCGGTGTGTTGCATCATGGGACTTGTAGTTCCGGTGCCTCATGTTCTCAGTGTCCTCTGTCGGCCGGACTGTCTGGTTGAACTAAATCTGCTACGATGCACCACCTGCTCCCCTCTTGGTGCGGGGAGGGGCACTCCATTGGACTCCCTGGCTGTGGTGCATCATGGGAGACATAGTCCAGCCCCTGCCTGTTTGGTTAAAGAGCTGGAGGAATCACAGCCAGCCGCCCCATGACCTCTGGCAAAGGCAGCGATGGGCACAGGGAAGGATGATCCATAGACTCTAAGGCCAGAAGGACCAGCTGGGTGACACAGGCCCCAGGACCCCCCTGAATTCATTCCCATTTCAATGAGAGCAGATCCTTTAGCAAAACCTCCCAGCGTGATTTAAACATTCCCCGGAGGTCTCTTTTCACACGTCCCCGGCACTTACACCGGACAGTGATATTGATGGGGGGGGACGGGGACTGGTCGATCCCATTGCCGGCCTGGCAGTGATACTCCCCAGCCGCCTCCACTGTGATGCTCGTCAACACCATTTCCCGCTGGGATCCCTCCAGCTGCTGGTCGCCCCGGTACCAGGCGTAGGAGTTGGGGGCGGGGAGGCTGCTGGTGTAATTGCACATTAGCGTCACCGATTCCCCTTCCTGCGGGCTGGTGCCGGGCACTGCTGTAACGTGGACACCTCTGGGGGCGTCTGGGGGGCGAGAGGGAGAAACGGGGCGTGAACGGAGAGAGACAGAATGGGGGGACCTAGCCCAGAGAGGGGAAGGGATCTGGGGCAGGGGGTGAGGGGCAGGGTCACTCCCATGTGGCTCCAGGGGGGCAGAACGGGCAGGGTGGCATGGGGTTAAGAGGCAGGGGTCCCTCAGAAGGATCTGGGGGCTCAAGGCAGGTGGGGAGGGGGCCAGGACAGGGCCTGGCCCAGAGAGAGCTGGGGGCCTGGGACAGGTGAGGGGTGGTACGGGGCCCTGGGCCGGCTCTAGGCACCAGCAAAACAAGCAGGTGCTTGGGGCGGCACATTTCTGGGGACGGCATTCTGGTGCCAGCCGTGCAACCCCTAGAAATGTGCCCCCGCCGCAGCAGCTCACCTCTGCCTGGGAGGGAGGGGGAGAAGCCGAGCAGCGGCGGCAGAGCGGAGGTGAGCTGGTGTGGGGAGCGGTTCCTGTTCCTCTACCCCCCGTTACTTCCTGCGCCCCCCTCACCCTAGCTCACCTCCACCGCCTGCTCCCCTGAAGGCGCCGCCGCTTCTCTTCTCCCCCCTCCCTCTCAGGCGGGTGGGCCAAAGGAAGCAATGGGGTGGGGGAAATGCAGCACATGCTGGGGAGGAAGCGGGGCTGGAGATTTGGGGAAGGTGTTGGGAAGGGGCGGAGTTGAGGCGGGGATGGGGGTGTGGGGAGCAAGAAAAAACAGGGGGAGGAGGGTGCAGCCAAAAATTTTTTGCTAGGGGTGGCAAAAATGCTAGAGCCGGCCCTGACGGGGCCTGGCCCATATTGGGCTGGGGGGCTGGGGCAGCTGGCGGGGGACAGAGACTGTCCCAGAGGGATCCGGGGACACAGGGCAGATGGGGGTGGGGGGCCTGGCAAAGAGCTGGCTGGGCACCCAGGAAGGTGGGAGGGGACAGGGCCTAGCTCAGCGTGGAATGGGGCCCTGGGTCTGGTGGGGGGATGGGAAGTGGCCCAGACGGGGCTGGGCTTGACCAAACCTGGTTATTAGGAGGCGGGGGTGGAATATGAGACTGGGGATCATGATGTGGGCAGACCGAGACGGGGGGACGAGGTGGATGGGGCGAAGTGGGGGGATGAGGTGGGGAGGACGAGGTGGGGCACATGGGGCTGCTCCAGGAGGCCGTGTGGGGAGTATCGGGGGCTGCGAGGGAGGAGACTCTCTCACCCGCCCTCACTACTTACGCTGAACTTCGACCGGTTCCCTCGCAGAGAGGCTCAGATACCCCCAGCCGGGGCCGGAGACCCAGACCCCGCACGCGTAGCTCCCTCCGTCAGAGACGGCTGCCTGGCCAACACGTAAATCCTGCCCGGCTTCTGGCAGCCACACGTCCCCGCGGGACCAGACGTACCCGGCGACGGGCCGCAGGGCAGCAGCCTGGCAGCGCAGGGTAAAACCGTCGCCTTCCCTCAGCGCTGCCTTCCCTGCCGGCCACGAAACCTCGACCCTGGGCACGTTGGGGGTGACTGAGGGTGAGAGTCGGGTGAGAGTTCGTCAGCGGGGCCCCGGGACTGAACGAAGGGGCAGGTCCCTCCCCGGCCAGTCCCACGGGGCAAGAATATTTGCTAAAGGGAGATGTCAGATTTTGAGGTGAAAGGTTTGAGGGAATAGAAGCCAAGAGTCCTGATTTCCAGCTCCTCCTGCTCTCACCCACAGACCCACTTTCCTCCCAGAGCTGGAGAAAGAACCCAGGAGTCCTGGCATCGAGTCTCCCCAACTTTAAACCACTAGACACCCCGCTCCCATAACTGGGGATAGAAGCCAGGAATCCTGACTCCCTGCTCCGCCCGCTCTAACCACTAGACCCCGCTCCCTTCCCTGTGTCAGGGATAGAACCCAGGTGTCCTGGCTCCCAGCCCCTCCCTCTAACCATGAGGTCACCTGTCCCCAGGGGCTGGGATTGGTCAGAGTCACACTCATCCCTGTATCCATCCGCCTGGCATCTCAGCGCCACGCCGGGGGCCAGCTGGGACGGGGACATTCGCAACTCAGTCGCCCCAGCCCCGCCCGGGGTTGGCTCTGGGCTCCGCCGCGCGCCATCTCGGTCGTACCAGGAGAGGTGATAGCGGCACTTGGCCTTCATGGAGCAGATGAGGGAGGGTGCCGGTTCTATTCGGCGCCCCAGTGAGGGCCGGCACGCATAGTCTGTGAGGAGAGGAGGGGTCAGGCGCCATTGAACCCTGCCAGGGCTCTGGGGCTGGCAGGGCTCCCAGGGGCCGTGGCCTGGCTGCAGAGCGGGGAGCAGCCCCTAGGTTGCAGGCGCGGCCCAGCCCGCGAGCTCGGCTGGCCGGGGCAATGAGGGCTCGTGGCAATGGGGGAGAGCAGCAAAAGTTCCCCTGAGACACGGGGAGGGCTGGGTCTGCCCGGAGGGGCGCAGCCGCCAGTGGGGGGCACCAGACGTCAGGCCTCAGACTGGATCCCTAAGCAGGACTGTTTTTAATTCTGTCCTGTTCCTGTTATTCAAGTGCCCGGCTTTGGGTTTTGCATTTTCATCCCCCTCCCAGCCACAAAAACCTTAGATCCCCCAAATCCCGCCAGAGAGACGGATTCCCCCTTGCTGCTAAGGAACAACCAACCACCAGACACAAACTGATGGGAGAAGAGATGATCTCTACCAACGGAATTCAGAGACAACTTTTACCACTGAAAGAAGAAAACAAATCTTCCTTGAACCAGGTACAAACACACTGTAACTCCTGTTAGCACAGAACCCGTCTCTGACCTGACTTGGGCCGGTGAATTACCCCAGATCTGGAGTGAGGGAGATAAACACGGAGAGGAGAGAGAAGCTCAAACAAAATATTTTGCAATTTCCCCAATGGGCGACTCTTGGTACATTTATGAGAATTAGTGTTTTCCTGCCAATTACCGCAGCCTGGGCTTTTGCTCATCCGAACCACCCCCCACAAAGCACATTTTTCCTGCTCCCGCTGTTCTGGCCGGGGGTCCTGCAGGGTCCCAGTCTCACTATCACGCTCCAGCTGAGAGCCCCTCACGCCTGCTGCATCCCGCTGGCTGCAGGGTCAGTCTCAGCGGCTCTTCAGCACAGGCCAAGGGCTGGACAGAGTGACGAGGACTCGGGTCTGACCACACAGCCTGGGAGTCTGACCCACAAGTTGCCCCTGCTCTAACCACCCCACCCCCCTTCCCCTAGAGCTGGGGAGAGAACCCAGGAGTCCTGGCTCCCAGCTCTACCTGTGATGGGCCCTGCTCTGTGTGTGCGCACTTGCGTGTGGCGAGAGTGAGTGACCCGTGGGTGCTAGACAGAACTTGGTTACCGGAAACATTGAGCCGCTGTCCTGGGTCACTCGTCCAGCTGTCACTCCTGTCATCGCCCGCTGCATAGAACCGGAAGCGGTAGGTGCCCTGGTCACTGGGGCGCAGCCCCGCCAGCCGCAGGGAGCAGTTGTGCTGCAGGTCCCCCAGATAGCGGGCGCGCCTCTTGAAGTCATCGTTGACGAGAGCCTCATCTGAGTGATACACGGTTTGATCCCCGTCCCGTATCCACCTCACGGCCCTGACCGTCCACCCTGTGGGGTAGGTGAAGGAGCAGGGGATGGTCACGCAGGAGCCGGCCCAGCGAGCCAGGGGCCCGGGTGCGAGTCTCACGCCCCACTCCTTGGCGTAGGCACCTGCCAGGGACATAAATCGGGGATCAGCCCGGCGCCTGGCCCCAGCGAGTTGGGGAACCTCCCCGCAGGCTGGGCTGCCGCACAGATCCCGCCGGGAGAGGCCAGCATCAGCTCATCCCCCCCACAAACCAGGGGCTTTAAAACACAATGGGGGATGTTGGGTTGTGGGGCTGTCTGAGCCCCCCACCCTCTCCCGGCGTGGGGGTGACAGTGAGCCCAGCCAGCGCCCCCCTGTGAATTGGGGAAGGGGAATTTCAGATGCCCCCCACAACATCAGCCTGTCCACTGCCCAGCAATTAATCGCTCCAGCCCCCAAATCACTCCTGTCCCCCCGAGTTCTCCCATCAGTCCAGGCCGACCCCCACCCCCTCATCTGCCCAGCCCTCTTCAATCTAGTCCATACTCTGCATCCCACTTCAGGCCCCCTAAATCTCCACTCAGTTCACCTCCCCATCCCCCCTCAATTCAGCCCCCCATATCGCCCCTCAGTGCACCCCTCATCCCCTCTCAGTTCAGCCCTTCCTCCCCCCGCCCCCGCATAGCTGGGTGTGTGGCCCTTGGGCGAGAGGCCCTGCCTGTAGGAGGAGCCCCACTGGCAAGGGGTCAGGTTAGAGTTGCCAACTTTGGCTGGACAAAATTTGGTTGGATTGGTTTAATCACATGACAACCCTGGAGGGTTGGCAACCCTAGGTCAGTCTCTTCCTGTGCACAAGGAGCCGGGTGCAGACGCAGGCAGGAGCCAGCCGGGCCGGAGCCGCATGGACGGGCAGGGCAGGGAGCAGAGCTCTCCAGGCCGGCCCAGGAGACGCCCCGACTCGCCGGGGCAGCCAGAAGCCCGGAGGCAGGCCGTGGCAGCGGCGCAGGGAAAACGGCAGCCCGGGGGACGACAGCGGCCGAGGCCCTCGCGGCTCAGCCCAGGGTGGCCGGGGCTAGACCAGGCCGACTCTGCCAGGAGAACCCGGCGTGTTCTCCACCGGGGTGAAGCCAGCAGCGAGGACCCGGCCGCTCGGGCTCAGGTTCAAGGCCAGACGCCCCCTAGGCTTGAACTGGAGCCGCTGGCGCGAGTGGCTGGGACTTCCCTGCGATGGAACTGTTTCCCAGCACCCTCCCGGCAGTGCAGACGCACTCCCAGGGCTGGGGAAACGCTCCCCACCGGCCCCCTGGCGGCAGCGCGGCGCGTCTGTGTGAATGACTCACCGCTCAGAAGGCAAAAGGCAGCGACCAGCACCAAGGCCATCTCCGTCCAGGACAGAGCGCTCAGCCAGCCTGGGAGGGGAAAGGGGCCGGGAATGATTCCCCTGCAGCATTTCTGGGGGACGGCTCGTCTGCGCCGGGCGATGGCGTCCGGCCGCGGGATTGGCTGCGTGACCGGGTATTTTACACCTAGGGCCCTTCTTAAAAGAATTTCCTAACACTATCCCTGTGTGCCTAGCGGGCCGTGTGTGCTGGGCTCACGGCCTCAGGGGTGAAATGCAGCCACCCCTGGGGAGGGGCGTGTGGCTGTTGGACAGCTCACAGCAACGCAGAGGGCAGTTACAGGGCAGGACCAGAGGATGGTTCCTATGTGGAACTGACATGTGCAGGGAGATTCAGGGAGGTGCAATGGAACAAACCACTTTAGGGTGTGGCAGGGACCCCAGGGGACATTCTGACCCCTTGGGAGAGAGCCAGGTGGGGGAAGGGTATCACAGGCACAAGGGGCAGGGTCGGGGTTCAGTGTCTCAGCTGGGAACAGCAAAGCCCCAGAAGCAGAGATCAGCCCTGACTGCGAGGGGAGAGCCCCCTACTGAGCCCCCCTGGCCCATCCTGCAGCTCCGCACTCCCCAGCGCTTCCTCTGCTGCTTCATCTCTGATAACTGGATTGTTTATCGGGGGCCCGTCTCTGTGTGTATCTGTGACCACATCCTGGGTTGAGCCTGATGTCACCCAACCGCTCTGAGAACGGTCTCTCTGGGTCATCGTGCAACTGGCCAGCAAGGGTCTGAGGGCCCGGGTGTCTGAAAATAAATTTCCCTTTACAGAGCTGGAACTAGAACCCAGGAGTCCTGGCTCCCAGCTTCCCCTCCTTTAACCCACTAGCCCCCACCCTGCTCCCAGACCTGAGAGAGAACCAAGGAGTCCTGATCTCCAGCCCCCAGTTCTATCCCAAACACGATCCTCCCTCTCTGAACAGTTGATCAGTCTAGCATGGTCTCCCCCACATGATCTCAAACACCTTCAATGACACCTTCACGTACAGTGAAATGCAGCCTGCTCTGGGGTAGGGCACGGCAGCTGTTTAACAGCGCAGGGTAGTGTGGCCCTGCCATGTTCAGTTCCCATATCTTACACCGTGAGCTTGTCGGGCGAAGACTGGCTCTCATGCCGTGTTTGGGAAGCCCCCAGTGTATTTTCAGTGCTACCCCATGTGACAGTGTGGCCCAGTGGCTAGAACACGGCAGTGGGACACAAAGCCCCGGGTTCTACTCCTAGATCTGTCATGGACCCACCATAAGATAGCGGGCCAGTCACTGCTCCTCTCTGTGCCTCAGTTTCCTCTCTCACCTATTGTCTCTTTTAATTGTAATTTCTTTGGAGCAGGGCCTGTCTCTCGCTGTGTCTGGGCAGCACTTTGCACGATGGGGCCCTGATCTCAGCTGGGGCCCCTCCTAGGGTGACCAGATGTCTCGATTTTATAGGGACAGTACCGATTTTTGGGTCTTTTTCTTATATAGGCTCCTATTACCCCCCCCCCCCACCCCGTCCCAATTTCTCACACTTCCTGTCTGGTCATCCTAGCCTCTCCCATAAAAAACTCTCACCATTTAATCTCCTTTCAGTCATTTAGAGATGAGAAGAATCATTCTCCCCAAATCTGGCTTTTTGCCCTAAAATAAGGAAAAGCAGCTCTTACCTCGTCCCCGGGTTAGCGGCTGCGACTCTGGTCTGATCCCACTTCTGACACTAATGGGAGAGCAGGGAGGTTGGGGGCAGGCAACGCGTAATCATATTCATCTACATCTGTGGCAGTAGTCCCAGGCGCTGTGAGTGGCTGGTGGCTCAGGGGAGGAAAGGGAACTGTGATAGTGTGTTCCTGGCCCTTAAAGGCAACGTACTCGCTGGTTTGGGAGCAATAAGATGTAGTGGTTACAGTGACTGAGAATCAGGACTTCTGGTTTTTATCCCCAGCTGGGAGAGGGGCGTGGGGTCTAGTGGTTAGAGCAGGGGGCTGAGAGCCAGGACTGGGGGGTTCTGGCTCCACGCACCATTTTTCTGTGGGAGCCTTTCGCTTTGTCGTCTGGCTGCAGCAGAGAAACTTCCCCTTTCTCTGGAAATTGAGAAAGCTCAGCCCCAGCGCTGGTTACAATGGGGTGTGTGTGTGGTGGTGCCTGTTCCTTTTAACCCTTTCCAGCCCCAGAGACTCCCCCACCACAGGCCAAAGGGGCTGCTGGGTCAGAGCTAGAAGGACCACGACACCCGTGCTGTGAGAGACCCTGGTGAGGGGATGAGGCTTGGTCCTGTTCTAGCACTGGGATCTCAAAGCATCAGACGAGCCGCTCAGCCCTCGGAGCGAGAGGAGGGTCCCCATCCCCCATGGGCAAAGGGGCAGAACCTAGAATAGAACCCAGCAGTCCTGACTCCCACCCCATTGTTCCAACCCACTAGACCCCACTCCCATCCCATAGCTGGGGATAGAACCCAGGAGTCCGAAACGAAGCCACTGTGATGGGTTCCCTGGGGTGCAACCTGGAACTGGGGTACCGCTGACCCTCTGGCTCACCAACCCGGCCTCCCTCTCACACGGTGATGCTGAGTAAGGACTGAAGATGGGGAGGGCTACAGGAAGATAGTGTCTCCAGGGAGGAAGCCCTGGCGATACGGACCCGTACCGGGGCTGGACAACTTGTCAAAGAGGACGTGAAATTGCACAAAAGATCCTTGGGTCCTGATCCTGTCATCTCAGACCTGCTTAAGCTTCTTCAGGGGAAGTTTGAGTTGCAAGATTGAGGTCCCCGTTATGCTGGGACGCCCTGAATGTGATACTTGGACATTGGACGATAAACTACGAACTCTTTCTGAAAGAACCCTTTGCAACTACAAAGCTTACCAGCTCTGCTGTGAATCTGCACCTAAAGGAATTGAACTCATGTCTATCTGTATATTGATCTTTTATCCAGACTCGCTCTCTCTTGTTTTTTTAATACATTGTAGTTTAGTTAATAAGAATTGGCCGTAGCGTGTATTGGGGTAAGATCTGAACATTCATTACCCTGGGAGGTGATGTGTCCGATCCTTTGGGGCTTGGTAGAACCTTTTCTTTTATATGATGGAATCAGATTTACAGAAATTTTCATCATATGTGATGTGGGTTGCTGGATGGGGGCCTGAGGCTGGATCACTTTAAGGGAACTCTGTTGTTTGGACTTCTGAGTAACCAGTAAGATAATAAGGAAGCTGTTTTATGCTCTCTTGGTAAATCTAATATTGGAATATCCACCAGCTGTATGGGGATTGACTGCCCCATTCTTTGCAGTTCACCCTAATTGAGTGACCATGGCTGGCTCCCCACTAGGAGCCCGGTCACAGTGGCGTAGTCGGCAGGATACACATTACCACAGGTTAACTGGGTTTTTGGATCAGAACCACACGCCTGTCAAAATTTATTTTTGATATCGGAGAGTTTAAAGGTTAAAAATCAGTTACCGTGAGTGACCCATGATCAAGATCCTGACAGAAAAAGCCTGGAAGAATTGTGCTTACAGAGCGGGTTGTATTTAAAGCAAAAGGCCCCAGAGCAGGAACTGAAAGATCTGTTAATTTCCAGGGATAAGGAAGCAGACCCAGCGAAAACGCTTGCAGTGAGAAACCAGCAGCTAGAACTTGAACAAAAGCAAAAAATAGCTGATATGGAAGGAGAAACTGCTGAAAGTGAATGCCTGTGTTTTGAACATGAACAGAGAATGGCGTATATTTCGTTGCAGGAAAGAGAAGCTAAGGCAAAGGTGGACAAACTTAAGCTCCAACTCAGAGAATAAAGGAACGACAGGAACTGTATCGTACTGAAAAACCAGCTCCTCTCAACAGCAAAGATGGGGATAGAATCTATCCAGTTTGTAACAATGTTGGTAGGTTGTTTGACTCTAAGCAGTTGTCTGTGTGTAACCAAATTTACCCCAACACTGCCACCTTGTATGTAAATGCTTTTACTGTGAGCTCAGGTGAAGGTAACCCCATTTCTTGTGCAGAGAATGTTAAAGTCAATGGTCAAAGCTGTTTAGGGCAAAGTCCAGCTTCTAACATCACTCTTGTTAAAACAGATTTTGTCAAAGAGGAAGATTATTTACCAAATCAGAGTGTGAATATTGTAATCCTCTATGAGTTTACTGTACGTGTGCTTTTAGCCGGAATCCATCTTGAATGGAATAGTGTCAAACATGACGTTATAGCTGGTGTAAGGAAGTTATTGCCTGAGTCTCTTTTGATTGGGGATGATGTTAAAACCTTGTTCAGTCTAGCTGATGATATAAACCCGTCACAGGAAAGAAACTCCAACTAATCAGGAAAGAGATCTTGGAGTCATCGTGGATGCAGCGGCAGTCAGAAAAGCAAACAGAATGTTAGGAATCATTAAAAAAGGGATAGAGAATAAGACGGAGAATAACTTATTGCCCTTATTTAAATCCATGGTGCGCCCACATCTTGAATACTGCGTACAGATGTGGTCTCCTCATCTCAAAAAAGATATACTGGCATTAGAAAAGGTTCAGAGAAGGGCAACTAAAATGGTTAGGGGTTTGGAACGGGTCCCATATGAGGAGAGATTAAAGAGGCTAGGAGTTTTCAGCTTGGAAAAGAGGAGACTAAGGCGGGATATGATAGAGGTCTATAAAATCATGAGCGGTGTGGAGAAAGTGAATAAGGAAAAGTTATTTACTTGTTCCCATAATATAAGAACTAGGGGCCACCAAATGAAATTGATGGGCAGCAGGTTTAAAATAAATAGGAAGTTCTTCTTCACACGGCGAACAGTCAACCTGTGGAACTCCTTGCCTGAGGAGGTTGTCAAGGCTAGGACTATAACAGGGTTTAAAAGAGAACTGGATAAATTCATGGAGGTTAAGTCCATTAATGGATATTAGCCAGGATGGGTAAGGAATGGTGTCCCTAGCATCTGTTTGTCAGAGGGTGGAGATGTACAATGTGCAGGGTCTTTTGGAAAAGCCCTTGACCATGTTAAGAATGGTACATAACAGAAACCTCTCTGATTATGCTGTTTGGTTCAACAAGAACACACTTTGTGTTAAAAAGCCTAATGATGTTGAGGCTTCACAGCTAATGCAGAGACAAATTTCTAAAACTTTCCACAGCAGACAAACCACGACAAGCTTGAACTGCTGTGCACAAAGGGAAACTGAGGCACGACACCTCAAAGCCTTCATGGCTGAGTACCAGAGTAAGTGCTCTCTGAAGAACATCAATGGCTATGCTAAGTTAACACATACACCAAACCCTGGAATCACTAAAGTGTTTCACAAAATATGGACTAAAATTTTGGCTGGGGCCAAAGCATGAATCAGTAACTTTGCCTTACAAAGAATTCAATGTAAACACAGCTCAAATCAATGTTGGAAGGTCCTTTAGGTGTATCGAGGAGCTCTACTTTCACCCTCCTACACCAGCCTCGCGTAGGGGGTGTGACACATGGCTAGAAAGGGTTAAACATCCTGCAAAATAAATAACCCTCAAAAGACATATGGGGAGATAATGTTTGTGGTTTTGTGTATTTACATATGTATGAGTAGGGTCCACAATGTAACCAACAGTCCCTGTCTATGAATTGTAAATGAATTGTAAACAGGGATATCTCAGTATTCACCTCGCTTTGAATGGTGAAGGAAAAAGCAAAGGGCCTTATGTTAATTCCTATCCCTAAGAAGGACCTCCTTCAAAGTCATCCTAATGACCTTTTGTTCCCCAAGGAAATCCCAACTTGTCAAAGAGGACATGACATTGTATAAAAGATTCTTGGGCCCTGATTCTGTCATGTCAGATCTGCTTAAGCTTCTTCAGGGGAAGTTTGAGTCGCAAGATTGAGGTCCCCGTTATGCTGGGATGCCCTGAAAGTGATACTTGGACATTGGACTATAAACTACGAACTCTTTCTGAAAGAACTCTTTGCAGCTGCAAAGCTCACCAGCTCTGCTATGAATCTGCACCTAAAGGAATTGAACTCATGTCTGTCTGTATATTGATCTTTTAACCAGACGCTCTCTTTTGTTTTTTTAATCAATTTTAGGTTAGTTAAGAAGAATTGGCCGTAGCGTGTCTTGGGGTAAGATCTGGAACATACATTAACCTGGGAGGTGATGTGTCCGATCCTTTGGGGTTGGTAGAACCTTTTCTTTTATATGATGAAATAAGATTTACAGAAATTTTCATCATATGTGATGTGGGTAGCTGGATGGGGGCCTGAGGCTGGATCATTTGAAGGGAACTGTGTTGTTTGGACTTCTGAGTAACCAGTGAGTTAGAAAGAAGCTGTTTTATGCTGTCATGGTAAATCTAATATTGGAATATCCACCAGCTTTATGGGGATTGTCTGCCCCATTCTTTGCAGTTCACCATAATTGAGTGACCACAGCTGGCTCCCTACTAAGACCCCTGTCACAGCCATGAAGACACTCTCATGATTCCCTTTCCTCCCCTGAGCCACCAGCCACTCAGGTGCCTGGGGCTAGCCTATTGCCACAGATGTAGATGAGCATGATAACTAGTTATCTGCCCCAACCTCCCTGCTCTGCCGTTAGTGTCAGAGGTGGGATCAGGTCGGAGTCCAAGCTGCTAACCCAAGCACACGGCCCGGGTAAGAGCCGCTGTTCCCAGGGCTGGCGCGCCCACTAGGCGACACTAGGCGGTCGCCTAGGGCGCCGGGAGCCAGGGAGCGGCTGGCCACGGCTGCCTGCCACCCTCCTGCTCCGCGGGGGGACAACTGGCTGCGGCTGCCTGCCGCCCTCCCAGCTCCGCGGCTGAGCCAGGAGCCGGGGTGACAACTGGCTGGCCGCGGCTGAGCCGGGAGTGGGCGGGGGGGCTGAGCTGCGGTGGGGCAGAGCCACCGTGGTGGGGGACAACTGGCTGCCGCGGGGGGGTGCGGGTGCAGGGCTGGTGCAAGGAACTTTCGCCTAGGGCGCGAAACTTCCTTGCATCGGCCCTGGCTGTTCCTTGTTTTGGGGCGAAAAGCCAGATAGGAGGAGAATGATTCCTCGAATCTCTAACTCACTGAAAGAAGAAGAAACGGTGAGAGATTCTTATGGGAGGGGCCCAGGTGAGATCAGGGCCCCGTTGTGCCAGGCACTGCCAAGACACACAGCCAGAGACAGTCCCTGCCCCAGATAAATGGCAATTAAAATGGACAATAGGTGGGAGGAAAAACTGAAGCACAGAACAGGGAAGTGAGTCGCTCTTCATCGTACAGCAGGTCCATGGCACAGCTAGGAGAAGAACCCACAGTCCTGGGTCCCACGGCTCTGTTCTAGCCACTAGACCACAACAGCTTGTGCTAGCGCTGTAAATATACAGGGTGCTTCCCAAACACGGCGTGAGAGCCAGTCCCTGCCTGACGCGCTCGTGGTGTAAGATACGGGCACGAACATGGCGGGGCAACGGCATCCTGCACTGTTACACGACTGCCATGCCCCACCCCAGAGCAGGCTGCATTTCACTGCTGGTTGAAATGCTCAATGGCTGGGCACATTGCGAAGGGACCTGAGGTCGTAGGGGGAGAACACATTGGATGGAGCTACTGTTCAGAGTGGGAGCATGGTATTTCTGAGATAGAAGTGGGGGCTGGGAGCCAGGACTCCCGGGTTCTAGTCCCAGGTCTGCAAAGGGAAATTTATTTATTTTCAGACACACCCGGGCCCTCAGACCCTTGCTGGCCAGTTGCACCATGACCCAGGGAGACCGTTCTCAGAGTGGTTGGGTAACATCACACACTGGCTCTACCCAGGATGTGGTCACAGATACACACAGAGACGGGCCCCCGATAAACAGTCCAGCTATGGGAGAGGAAGCAGCAGAGGAAGCGCTAGGGGGTGCAGAGCTGCAGGATGTGGGGGCTCAGTAGGGGGTGCTCTCCCCTTGCAGTCAGTGCTGGCCCCAATTCCCCAGGGTGGCACGGGCCAGTCTCCAAGCCTTACTCCCTTCTGGTTAGGAAATTCTTTTACGAAGAGTGTAAAATACCCGGTCGTGCAGCCGATCCCGCAGCCGGATGCCATCACCAGGGTCGGCTCCAGGCACCAGCCGACCAAGCACGTGCTTGGGGCGGCACCTGGAGAGGGGCGGCACCTGAAGGGGGGCAGCGCTCAGGGTTTGTTTGTTTTTTTAATTTTTTTTAAAAAACCACTCTTCCCAGTGCCCCGGTGGAGGGAGCGGGCGGCAGGCATGCCGCGCTCTCTTTCGGCGCCCCGGGAGTGGGGCGGCCGGTGGCTTTTTTCCCTGGGGTGGCAAAAAAGCCAGAGCCGGCCCTGGCCGTCACCCAGAAATGCTGCAGGTGAATCATTCCCTCCTAGTGTAAATACTTTTTCTAATATCCAACCTAAACCAACCCCACTGCAACTTGAGACCATTGCTCCTTGTTCTGTCATCTGCCGCCACTGAGAACAGTCTAGATCCATCCTCTTTGGAACCCTCCTTCAAAGCAGCTATAAAATCCCCCCTCATCCTTCTATTCTGCAGGCTAAACAATCCCAGTTCCCTCAGCCTCGCCTCATAAGTCATGTGCTCCAGCCCCCTAATCATTTTTGTGGCTCTCTGCTGGACTCTTTCCAATTTTTCCACATCCTTCTTGTAGTGTGGGGCCCAAAACTGGACACAGTACTCTAGATGAGGCCTCATCAATGCTGAATAGAAGGGAATGTTCACGTCCCTCGATCTGCTGGAAATGCCCCTACTTATACAGCCCAAAATGCTGTTAGCCTTCTTGGCAACAAGGGCACACTGTTGATTCATATTCAGCTTCTCGTCCACTGTAACCCCTAGGTCCTTTTCTGCAGAACTGCTGCCCAGCCATTCGGTCCCTAGTCTGTAGCAGTGCATGGGATTCTTCCGTCCTAAGTGCAGGACTCTGCACTTGTTCTTGTTGAACCTCACCAGATTTCTTTTGGCCCAATCCTCTAATTTGTCTAGGTCCCTCTGTATCCTACCCCTACCCTCCAGCGTACAAACCACTCCTCCCAGTTTAGTGTCATCTGCAAACTTGCTGAGGGTGCAATCCATGCCATCCTCCAGCTAATTAATGAATATATTGAACAAAACCGGCCCCAGCACCGACCCTTGGGGCACTCCACTTGATACCGGCTGCCAACTAGACATGGAACCATTGATCACTACCCATTGAGCCCGACGATCTAGCCAGCTTCTATCCACCTTATAGTCCATTCATCCAGCCCATACTTCTTTAACTTGCTGGCAAGAATACTGTGGGAGACCGTATCAAAAGCTTTGCTAAAGTCAAGGAATAACACGTTCACTGCTTTCCCCTCATCCACAGAGCCAGTTATCTCGTCATAGAAGGCAATTAGGTTAGGCAGGCATGACTTGCCCTTGGTGAATCCATGCTGACTGTTCCTGATCACTTTCCTCTCCTCTACGTGTTTCAGAATTGATTCCTTCAGTACCTGCTTCATGATTTTTCCAGGGACTGAGGTGAGGCTGACTGGCCTGTAGTTCCCCGGATCTTCCTTCTTCCCTTTTTAAAAGATGGGCACTACATTAGCCTTTTTCCAGTCATCCGGGACCTCCCCCGATCGCCATGAGTTTTCAAAGTTAATGGCCAATGGCTCTGCAATCACATTCGCCAACTCCTTTAGCACCCTCTGCGCATCGGCTGATGGAGGCGAGAAGGGCTGGGCCGGGAGGTGGAGACCAGGCCAGGAGAGGGGCCGATAGAACCAGGGACAGAGCTGGGAGAGGGGCTCAGATTTGCCTTTGAAACGATGTGACCCCAAACTCTTCCTTCGACACCTCGCTCCCCTGAGCACATGGGCTCCATTGACAACAAAGTATCAGAGGGGTCGCCGTGTTAGTCTGGATCTGTAGAAGCAACAAAGAGTTCTGTGGCACCTTATAGACTAACAGACGTATTGGAGCATAAGCTTTCGTGGGTGAATACATCTGAAGAAGTGGGTATTTACCCACGAAAGCTTATGCTCCAATATGTCTGTTAGTCTATAAGGTGCCACAGAACTCTTTGTCGCATTGACAACAAAGTGTTTTTCTTTCTGGCCACGTTTCAGCCAGCGATTTCCCAGGGGCGGGAGAGGGGGACAGGCCGCCAGGGCAAAACCCAACCCCTAGGGGTCAGCGCTGTCCTGGGACCAGCCCTCAGCCCCGCAGTGCTAAGGGACCCACAGTCCCAGGCAGACCCTCGCTGTCATTCTGTCTGTGCCCACGTGGGGGCGGGGGGACATGGACGTGGGGCCAGAGAAGGACCCCTCTGTGTGGAACGGGGCTGAGGTTACAGGTAGGATGGTATATTCCATCCCATCCCCGTGCCCAGGGCACGATCGCCCCCTATCGTCAGTGCCCCAGGCTGATCGCAGGTCTGGGCAGAGATCCTGAGCAATTAGTGACCTGTCTAGTCCCCTGTGGCACAGCGCCCCCTAGTGCCACGCTGGGGAATTGGGGCCAGTCCTGCCTGCCAGGGGAGAGCCCCCCGCTGCTCCCTGCCCATCTCCCATCCATGCCCGGATGGTGCCCGTCGTGGCTTAGCCACATACAGGAAAGTGAAAGGACTCAGACCCTGATAAACAACCCCCTGCACCTGCAGGGAAAGAGGGATGTTTGGTGCTGCCCTTCAAGGCACTCTGGGCCCCCCCCCCCCCCCCCGCTCACCCACAGGGGGCACCACAAAAATATCACCCCCTCCTCACTGCACCACTTCCCCTTTCGCCCTCCAGAGCCGCCGGACTGATTGCTCAGCTCCCCCCTCCCCCGGCCATATCGGCTGCCGGAGCCGTGGCTGCAGGTAAAGTAATTGCACCTTCTCCGGCCGGCGGGAGTGGGGGCTAGTGGTTAGAGCAGGGGGGCTGGGAGCCAGGACTCCTGGGGTCTTTTCCCTGCTCTGTGCAGCCCCGTTGTGCCGAGTGCCACCCAGACACACTGAGAGACGGATCCCGCCCTCTTGTGCTCCCGGGCTAACACAGCCCCTTGGGGTGCACCGGGGCGGGGAACCGTGGGGTTCAGGAGAAACAATCAAGTAGGGGGCAGCGCAGTTCATAGCTGGTGTTGGCAGAGCTCCCCTCATCCCCCACAGCTCCATGTGTGTCCCCCCATCCCACCCCCTCTAGGTCAGGGACTCCCTGAAACCTCTTTCCCCTTAGCAGGGGCTCTCCGTCCCTCCCCCCCCTTCTGCACCCGGGACCCCTAATCTAACCCCTAGACCAGGGGTCCTCTGAGCCCCCCAGTTCTGCTTCCCCCATAACAGCTCCCCCCCTGCCAGGGGCTCAGTCTGCCCCAGCAATCCAGGCCCCCCATTAGGCCCCCATGCCAGGAGCTCAGTCTGTTCCCCATCCCCATTGGGACACTGGGCAGAGCTGAGCTGTGGCAGAGGGGGCGGGAGGGGGACTGGAAGGCATCAATGGATTCCCCAGCCAGTTCTCAGATCTATAGTCAATTTCAGACCAGCTGGAGCTCTGGCTCCTCTGTCCAGATGTGGGGAGCTCTGTGTGTCCCTCATTTTCCCACATCTGGTTGGACGATTGCCCCCCACCCCCCGCAATCAATAGATCTCTGCTCCTGGGGGCCGCGAACTTTCCCTGGCACTTTGGGGCACTGTGCTGCACTGGAGGGGCTCCCCCCTGGCAGGCAGATCTGGCCCTGATGCCCCAGAGCGGCACTAGGGGGCACTGTGCTGCACTGGAGGGCCTCTCCCTGACCCCTGGCAGTCAGGGCTGGCCCCGATGCCCCAGAGCGGCACTAGGGGGTGCTGTGTTGCAGGGTGGGGCTCTCCCTGGCAGTCAGGGCTGGGGTTCAGATCTCGAGGGGGGAGATGGGACAGGTGTCAGACCCGGAGTTCAATGGAGCACTGAACAATGTGGCAGGACCAAGCCGTGGGCAGCGGGTTTCCTTGGGAGCCCTAGGGAGGCGGGAAGGCAAGTCCCCCATCTCTGCTCCTGCATGAACCCGGCCTTTGCAAGCGATACCCAGAAGAGCGGGGCCTGGTCGGCTGATTGCCTCCCCCTGGAGACTGGAGATCAACGGCCTGAAACCGTTATGTGCTGCTCTGGTCTGCAGCTCCTTTTATATGGCCCTCCTGGGCCCTGATCGGCTGCATCCCCTGCAGCCACTCTAGCCTGCTTGGAGGACCTCTCCACTGCTCCTCTCCTGGGATGGGTGGGGCACAACCCTGAGGCCTCTAGTAGGGGGTCTTTGGGCCTAGTCCACCCATCACACCCCTCCCCTCTCTAATGGGATTAGGGGGTAGTTCCATTACTGCCTCTTGCCCTGCTTTAGCAGGGTTTTCTTTCCCCAACTTGACTCTCGAGAGTGTTCACCTTTGTGTCCTGGACTTTAGGGTCTCTGTACACAGAGGCTCTAACTGTGTCTCAGAATCGTACACCGTGTGGAGTAAGCGCTCTTCTTCCTCCTCGGCAAACCGGAGCTCTTCACTCAGCTGCTCGTTCTTGAACTTCAGATACTCTAGCTCCTTTTCTGCTGCCTGCGGTGGTTTCATCCAGTCATACTCTCTTAGGAGGGAGCTCACAAGCCTGCCTGCGCTATTCCACTCCCTATCCTAGAGTCCTGTTTTCTACCCCAGCCCTTCTCTTTCGCCTCTCCCAGCGGGGGCAAATCTGTCTGGGCCTCTGTGCTCGTTAGCACACTGGGTATCTTAGCCTGAATTCCCACAGTATTCTGCTGGGCCCAGGTCTCTGTCTGGGTCACCTTTGTATCCTGCTGGGCCATCTGATGGGTGGTGGCAGATGACAGAACAAGGAAAAATTGGAAAGAGTCCAGCGGAGGGCAACAAAAATGATCAGGGGGCTGGAGCACATGACTTATGAGGAGAGGCTGAGGGAACTGGGATTGTTTAGTCTGCAGAAGAGAAGAATGAGGGGGGATTTGATAGCTGCTTTCAACTATCTCAAATGGGGTTCCAAAGTGGATGGATCTAGACTGTTCTCAGTGGTGGCAAATGACAGAACAAGGAGTAATGGTCTCAAGTTGCAGTGGGGGAGGTTTAGGTTGGATATTAGGAAACACTATTTCACTAGTAGGGTGGTGAAGCACTGGAATGGGTTCCCTAGGGAGGTGGTGGAATCTCCTTCCTTAGAGGCTTTTAAGGTCAGGCTTGACAAAGCCCTGGCTGGGATGATTTAGTTGGGGTTGGTCCTGCTTTGAGCAGGGGGTTGGACTAGATACCTCCTGAGGTCCCTTACAACCCTCATTGTCTATGATTCTATCATCCTTCCCCCTCTGGGCCTGGCCCAATGCTTCCTGCAGAGCCAAGCCTTCTTCCTTCTGCCCCATGGCTTCCACCTGAACCCAGGCCAATTCCTGTGCTTACCGGACCAGCTGGCTAATAACTGTCTGGTGACGTTAGCCTCATCCAACTTTTGTTGGCACTTTCTCAGCGGGTCCCTCACGTCTGGGATATTCTGATCTTGTCTCTTGGCTCTTTTCCGAGGTCTTCTTCTTACCATGGCCCCCAGCCCCTCTGCTTTCTTTCCTAGCCAAGCCTTCTTGGTCCTGGGCCTTCCCCATGTGGGCTGAGTAGCCCACCCAGTTTCTCTCCAAGATTAAGAGCCATGGCAAGTCCTTGACCACACCGACACGGAGTTGAGCTCTCCGGCCCCGTACCTCCAGCTCAACGTCTGCCATGGGGTAGATTTGGGTCTCCCCACGTACACAGAAGACATGTACTGGGAGGTGTTGGTCTAGGCCAATTGTCTTCACCTGGTCTTCCCGAACCAAGGTGTTCCCAAAACCTGAGTCCACCAGTCCCTTAAAAACAGTTCCTCTCAGCTCGATTGTCACTACCAACGGTGGGACTGCCCTGACCTCCGAGGGAGACCCCCACGGATTAGTTCTACTGTAATAACACTTCAGGTATCACATTCCATTCAAAGGAACAGGCACCACCACACAAACACCCCGTTGTAACCAGCGCTGGGGCTGAGCTTTCTCAATTTCCAGAGAAAGGGGAAGTTCCTCTGCCGCAGCCAGACAACAAAGCGAAAGGCTCCCACAGAAAAATGGTGCGTGGAGCCAGAACCCCACAGTCCTGACTCTCAGCCCCCTGCTCTAACCACTAGACCCCCCGCTGGGGATAAAAACCAGAAGTCCTGACTCTCACTCACTGTCACCACTAGACGTTATTGCTACCAAACCAGCGAGTACGTTGCCTTTAAGGGCCAGGAACACACTATCACAGTTCTCTTTCCTCCCCTGAGCCACCAGCCACTCACGGCGCCTGGGACTATAGCCACAGATGTAGATGAATGTGATTACTCGTTACCTGCCCCAACCTCCCTGCTCTCCCGTTAGTGTCAGCGGTGGGATCAGACTGGAGTCCCAGCCACTAAGCCAGGCCCAGAGCCCAGGTAAGAGCTGCTTTTCCTTGTTTTGGGGAGAATGATTCTTCGCATCTCTAAATGACTGAAAGGAGATTAAACGGTGAGAGACTCTTATGGGAGGGGCCCCAGCTGAGATCAGGGCCCCGTCATGCCAGGCACTGCCCAGACACAGCCAGAGACAGTCCCTGCCCCAAAGAAATTACAATTAAAATAGACAATAGGTGGGAGAGAAAACTGAGGCACAGGGAGGAGCAGTGACAGGCCCGCTATTGTATGGTGGGCCCATGACAGATCTATGGGTAGAACCCAGGGCTCTGTGTCCCACTGCCGTGCTCTAGCCACTGGGCCACACTGTCACACCGTAACTGGGGGTAGCATTGAAAATACACTGGGGGCTTCCCAAACACGGCGTGAGAGCCAGTCTATGCCCAACGGGCTCACAGTGTAACATTACCCTGCGCTGTTAAACAGCTGCCGTGCCCTACCCCAGAGCAGGCTGCATTTCACTGCTGGTTGGAAAGATCAACAACTGGGCAGGCTGTGAAGGTGTCTGAGATCATATGGGGGAGACCACACGAGATTGCTCAACTGTTCAGAGAGGGAGCAGGGTGTTTGGGGTAGAACTGGGGGCTGGGAGCCAGGACTCCTGGGTTCTAGTCCCAGCTCTGCAAAGGGAAATTTATTTTCAGACACGCCCAGGCCCTCAGACCCTTGCTGGCCAGTTGTACCATGACCCAGAGAGACCGTTCTCAGAGCGGTCGGGTAACATCAGACACTGGCTCCACCCAGGATGTGGTCACAGATACACACAGAGACGGGCCCCCCATAAACAATCCAGTTATCAGAGAGGAAGCGCTAGGGGGTGCGGAGCTGCTGGACGGGCGGAGGGGGCGGGGCTCTGTAGGGGGCTCTCCCCTCGCAGTCAGGGCTGATCTCTGCTTCTGGGGCTTTGCTGTTCCCAGCTGAGACACTGAACCCCAACCTGCCCTTTGTGCCTGTGATACCCTTCCCCCACCTGGCTCTCTCCCAAGGGGTCAGAATGTCCCCTGGGGTCCCTGCCACACCCCAAAGCGGTTTGTTCCCTTCCACCTCCTTGACTCTCCCTGCACGTGTCGGCTCCAGATAGGAATTGTCCTGCCCTGAAACTGCCCTCTGCGTTGCTGTGGGTGCATTTCACCCCTGAGGCCTGCAAAGCACATGGTATAGAAACGCAACGAATCCTTGCTCCGTCGGGCCAATCTCCGGGCTTTACTCCCTTCCGGTTAGGAAATTCTTTTACGAAGGGCCCTAGGTGTAAAATACCCGGTCGCGCAGCCAACCCCGCGGCCGGACGCCATCGCCCGGTGCGGACGAGCCGTCCCCCAGAAATGCTGCAGGGGAATCATTCCCGGCCCCTTTCCCCTCCCAGGCCGGCTGAGCGCTCTGTCCTGGACGGAGATGGCCTTGGTGCTGGTCGCTGCCTGTTCCCTTCTGAGCGGTGAGTGATTCACACAGACGTGCCGCGCTGCCGCCAGGGGGCCGGTGGGGAGCGTTTCCCCAGCCCTGGGAGTGCGTTTGCACTGGAGGGTCCAGGAATTAAAGATTATTCTGTAATTAAAGATTGTCATGTGATGAAACCTCCAGGAATTCGTTCAGCCAAAGTTGGCAATTAACCTGACCCCTCACCAGTGGGGCACCACCTGCAGTCAGGGCCTCTGGCCCAAGGGCCAGACACCCAGCTATGGGGTGGGGGGTTGAACTGAGGGGGGATGAGGGGTGCACTGAGGAGGGTTATGGGGGGCTGGATTGAGGGAGGCCAGGGGAGGTGAACTGAGCGGGGTTTGAGGGGCACTGAACTGAGCAGGAATTGAACTAATGGGATGTAGACGATGGACTAGACTGAAGGGGGGCTGAGCAGATGTAGGGGAGGGGGTCGGCCTGGACTGATGGGAGAACTCAGGGGAACAGGAGTGATTTGGGGGCTGGGGTGATTAATTGCTGGGCAGTGGACAGGCTGATGTCGGGGGGAGGCATCTCCAACCCCACTTCCCCAATTCACAGGGGGGTGCTGGCCAGGCTCACTGTCACCCCCACTCGTGGAGAGGGTGGGGGGCTCAGACAGCCCCACAACACAACATCCCCCATTATGTTTTAAAGCCCCTGGTTTGGGGGGCTGAGCTGATGCTGGCCTCTCCCGGCGGGATCTGTGCGGCAGCCCAGCCTGCGGGGCGGGTTCCCCAACTCGCTGGGGCCGGGCTGATCCCCGATTCCTGTCCCCGGCAGGCACCTACGCCCAGACGTGGGGCGTGAGACTCGCACCCGGGCCCCTGGCTGGCTGGGCTGACTCCTGCGTGACCATCCCCTGCTCCTTCACCTACCCCACAGGGTGGACGGTCAGGGCTGTGAGGTGGATACGGGACGGGGATCAAACCGTGTATCACTCGGATGAGGTTCGTGTCCACGCTGCCTTCAAGGGGCGCGCCCGCTATCTGGGGGACCTGCAGCACAACTGCTCCCTGCGGCTGGTGGGGCTGCGCCCCAGTGACCAGGGCACCTACCGCTTCCGGTTCGAAGCAGAGTGCGATGTCAGGAGTGACGGATATACGGGTCAGCCAGGACAGCAGCTCAGTATTTCCGGTAACCAACTTCTGTCCATCAGACCCAGGTCTCTCTCTCTCTCTCTCTCTCTCTCCCACCCCGCCCCCGCCCCCCAACACACATTTCTGCCTTGCTCTGAAATCCAAGTGGTTAGAGCTGGGAGCCAGGACTCCTGGGTTCTCTCCCCAGCTCTAGGGGAAGGGGGGGGGGTGGTTAGAGCAGGGGGGACTTGTGGGTCAGACTCCTAGGCTGTGTGGTCAGACCCGAGTCCCCGTCACTCTGTCCAGCCCTTGACCTGTGCTGAAGAGCCGCTGAGACCAGGGCCGGCTCTAGGACTTTTGCCGCCCCAAGCAAAAAAAAATTTGGCTGTCTCCCCCCCCCCCCCCCCCGTTTTTTCTTGCCCCACCCCTGGCCCCACCCCTGGGAGGGAGGGGGAGAAGCCGAGCGGCCGCAGTGCACGAAAGCTGAGTGGCGGCGATGCAGAGCGGAGGTGAGCTGGGGCGGCCGGGGCACATTTCTAGGGGTGGCATGGCCGGCGCCAGAATGTCGCCCCTAGAAATGTGTCGCCCCAAGCACCAGCTTGTTTTGCTGGTGTCTAGAGCCGGCCCTGGCTGAGACTGACCCTGCAGCCAGCGGAATGCAGCAGGCGTGAGGGGCTCTCAGCTGGAGCGTGATAGTGGGACTGGGACCCTGCAGGACCCCCCGCCAGAACAGCGGGAGCGGGAAAAATGTGCTTTGTTGGGGTGCTTCGGATGAGCAAAAGCCCAGGCTGCGGTAATTGGCGGGAAAACACTAAATCTCATAAATGTACCAAGAATCGCCTATGGGGGAAATTGCTCAATATTTTGTTTGAGCTTCTCTCTCCTCTCCGTGTTTATCTCCCTCGCTCCAGATCTGGGGTAATTCCCAGGCCCAAGTCAGGTCAGAGACGCGTTCTGTGCTAACAGGAATCATAGAATCATAGAATCTCAGGGTTGGAAGGGACCTCAGGAGGTATCTAGTCCAACCCCCTGCTCAAAGCAGGACCAACCCCAACTAAATCATCCCAGCCAGGGCTTTGTCAAGCCTGACCTTAAAAGCCTCTAAGGAAGGAGATTCCACCACCTCCCTAGGGAACCCATTCCAGTGCTTCACCACCCTACTAGTGAAAAAGTTTTTCCTAATATCCAACCTAAACCTCCCCCTCTGCAACTTGAGACCATTACTCCTTGTCATATTCTACCACTGAGAACAGTCTAGATCCAGCCTCTTTGGAACCCCCTTTTAGGTAGTTGAAAGCAGCTCTCAAATCCCCCCTCATTCTTCTCTTCTGCAGACTAAACAATCCCAGTTCCCTCAGCCTCTCCTCATAAGTCCTGTGCTCCAGCCCCCTAATCATTTTTGTTGCCCTCCATTGGACTCTTTCCAATTTATCCACATCCTTCTTGTAGTGTGGGGCCCAAAACTGGACACAGTACTCCAAATGAGGCCTCACCAGTGCCGAATAGAGGGGAATAATCACGTCCCTCGATCTGCTGGAAATGCCCCTACTTATACAGCCCAAAATGCCATTAGCCTTCTTGGCAACAAGGGCACACTGTTGACTCATATTCAGCTTTTCGTCCACTGTAACCCCTAGGTCCTTTTCTGCAGAACCGCTGCCCAGCCATTCGGTCCCTAGTCTGTAGCAGTGCATGGGATTCTTCCGTCCTAAGTGCAGGACTCTGCACTTGTCCTTGTTGAACCTCATCAGATTTCTTTTGGCCCAATCCTCTAATTTGTCTAGGTCCCTCTGTATCCTATCCCTAACCTCCCGCGTATCAACCACTGTTCCCAGTTTAGTGTCATCTGCAAACTTGCTAAGGGTGCAGTCCACACCATCCTCCAGATCGTTGATGAAGATATTGAACAAAACCGGCCCCAGCACCGACCCTTGGGGCACTCCACTTGATACCGGCTGCCAACTAGACATGGAGCCATTGATCACTACCCGTTGAGCACGACCATCCAGCCAGTTTTCTATCCACCTTACCGTCCATTCCTCCAGCCCATACTTCTTTAACTTGCTGGCAAGAACACTGTGGGAGACTGTATCAAAAGCTTTGCTAAAGTCAAGAAATAGCACATCCACTGCTTTCCCCTCATCCACAGAGCCAGTTATGTCATCATAGAAGGCAATTAGGTTAGTCAGGCATGACTTGCCCTTGGTGAATCCATGCTGACTGTTCCTGATCACTTTCCCCTCCTTTAAGTGGTTCAGAATTGATTCCTTGAGGACCTGTTCCATGATTTTTCCAGGGACTGAGGTGAGACTGACTGGCCTGTAGTTCCCCGGATCTTCCTTCTTCCCTTTTTTAAAGATGGGCACTACATTAGCTTTTTTCCAGTTACAGTGTGTTTGTACCTGGTTCAAGCAAGATTTGTTTTCTTCTTTTAGTGGTAAAAGTTGTCTCTGAATTCCATTGGTAGAGATCATCTCTTCCCCCACTGGTTTCTGTCTGGTGGTTGGTTGGTTTTTAGCAGCATGGGGGAGTCCATCTCTCTGGCGGGATTTGCGGGATCTAAGGTTTTTGTGGCTGGGAAGGGGTTGAATAACAGGAACGGGACAGAATTAGAAACAGTCCCACTTAGGGCTCTAGTCTGAGGCCTGATGTCTGGTGCCCCCCACTGGCGGCTGCGCCCCTCCGGGCAGACCCAGCGCTCCCTGTGTCTCAGGCCAACTTTTGCTGCTCTCCCCCATTGCCACGAGCCCTCATTGCCCCGGCCAGCCGAGCTCCCGGGCTGGGCCGCGCCCGCACCCTGGGGGCTGCTCCCCGCTCTGCAGCCAGGCCCAGGCCCCTTGGAGCACTGCAAGCCCCAGACCCCAGCAGGGTTCAATGGCTCCTGACCCCTCCTCTCCTCACAGACAATCCGTGCCAGCCCTCCCTGGGGAGCCAAATGGAACCGGGACCCTCCGTTACCTGCTCCGTGGGGGCTGTCTGCCCCGAAAGCCCCTCCTGGTACGACCAAGATGGCGCGCGGCGGAGCCCATGGCAAACCCCGGGCGGGGCTGGGGCGACCGAGCTTCGAATGTCCCCGTCCCAGCTGGCCCCCGGCGCGGCGCTGAGATGCCAGGCGGGTGGATACAGGGATGAGTGTGACTCTGACCAATCCCAGCCCCTGGGGACAGGTGAGCTCATGGTTAGAGGGAGGGGCTGGGAGCCAGGACACCTGGGTTCTATCCCTGACACAGAGAGGTGCATGGGGACTAGTGGTTAGAGCAGGGGAGCAGGGAGTCAGGATTCCTGGCTTCTATCCCCAGTTCTGGCAGCGGGGTGCTCTAGTGGGTTAAAGTCGGGGAGACTCGGTGCCAGGACCCCTGGGTTCTTTCCCCAGCCCTGGAAGGGGATCTGGTTGTGGGTGAGAGCAGTGGGGGCTGGGAATCAGGACTCCTGGGTTTTATTTCCCTCAAAAACTTTCACCTGGCTCTAGCAACTATTCTTGCCCCGTGGGACTGGACGAGGAGGGACCTGCCCCTTCGTTCAGTCCCGGGGCCCCACTGATGAACTCTTACCCGACTCTCGCCCTCAGTCACCCCCAACGTGCCCAGGGTCGAGGTTTGGCGGCCGGCAGGGAAGGCAGCGCTGAGGGAAGGCGACAGTTTTACCCTGCGCTGCCAGGCTGCTGCCCTGCGGCCCGTCGCCGGGTACGTCTGGTCCCGCGGGGACGTGTGGCTGCCAGAAGCCGGGCAGGATTTACGTGTTGGCCAGGCAGCCGTCTCTGACGGAGGGAGCTACGCGTGCGGGGTCTGGGTCTCCGGCCCCGGCTGGGGGTATCTGAGCCTCTCTGCGAGGGAACCGGTCGAAGTTCAGCGTAAGCAGCGAGGGCGGGTGAGAGAGTCTCCTCCCTCGCAGCCCCCGATACTCCCCACATGCCCCCCTGGAGCAGCCCCGCGTGCCTCACCTTGTCCCCCTGCTTCGCCCCAACAACCTCATCCCCCCACTTCACCCCACCCACCTCATCCCCCTGCTGGGGGGAGGGATAGCTCAGTGGTTTGAGTATTGGCCTGCTAAACCCACGGTTGTGAGTTCAATCCTTGAGGGGGCCATTAAGGAATCTGGGGTAAAAATCTGTCAGGGGACAGTATTTGGTCCTGCTAGTGAAGGCAGGGGACTGGACTTGATGACCTTTCAAGGTCGTTCCAGCTCTATGAGATTGGCTTATCTCCATTTATTATTTATATACGCCCCGCCCACCTCGTCCCTCCTGCTTCGACCCGCCCACCTCGGCAGCCCCAGCTTCATATTCTGCCCCCGCGTCCTGAACACCTCTTTAGGTCAACCCCAGTGCCCCCGGCAACAGTCCGGGCCACCCTGCTCCTCTGCGTCGCTCCCATGGCTGGGCCCAGCAGTGACAGTTCGTGTCCCCCCCACACCTGCCCTGAACCCCCAGCCCTCTCCGGGCCACTGCCCATCCCCCCCCACCCCAACCTGACCTGGGGCCTCATTCCCTGCCCCTCCATCTACCTCATACCCCTTGTGGGGCAGCCTCTGCCCCCTCCCCTGCCCCAGACCCTCAGTCCCGTATGGGCCAGATCCTGTCACTTCCTCACCTGTCCCAGGCCCCCAGCTCTCCCTGGGCCAGGCCCTGTCCTGCCCCCACCCCACCTGCCTTGAGCCCCCAGACCCTTCTGAGGGACCCCTGCCCCTTATCCCCATGCCACCCTGTCTGTTCTGCCCCCCTGGAGCCACATGGGCCAGGCCCTGCCCCTCACCCCCTGCCCCGGATCCCTTCCCCCCTCTCACCAGGTCCCCCCACTCTGTCTCTCTCTGGTCACACTGCGTGTCTCCCTCTCGCCCCCCAGACGCCCCCACAGGTGTCCGCATTACGGCAGCGCCGGGCACCAGCCCGGAGGAAGGGGAATCGGTGACGCTAACGTGCAATTACACCAGCAGCCTCCCCGCCCCCAACTCCTACGCCTGGTACCGGGGCGGCCGGCAGCTGGAGGGATCCCGGCAGGAAATGGTGTTGAAGAGCATCGCGGCGGAGCAGGCTGGGGAGTATCACTGCCAGGCCGGCAACGGGATCGGCCGGTCCCCATCCCCCCCCATCACCATCACTGTCCAGTGTAAGTGCCGAGGACGTGTGAAAAGAGACCTCCGGGGTGGGGGAGGGGCTGGGGTGGTGCCGTTGTGCCGTAGGCCCAGCGCGGGAGGGTCGTCGTGGCGATCGCGGTGGATCACGAGCTCACCGGGAGCTCCCAGCGCCGCGGTGGCCAGCAGGGCTAGCGCCATCCTGGGGTGCATGAACAGGGGAATCTGGAATCGAGCAGAGCGGGGATTTTCCCCTGGATCTCGGCCCGGTGTGACCACGGACGGGGTCCTGTGCCCAGTCCTGGGGCCGCACTCCCAGGAGGTGCTGATCAGCTGGGGAGGGGTGAGAGAAGATCCATGAAGAGGAGTCAGGGGTTGGAAAACCTGCCCTAGGGAGAGAGACTCCAGGAGCTCCGTCTGTTTGGCTGAACAAAGGAAGGGGAAGGGGTGATGTGAGCCCCGTCTGGACGATCCTACGCGGGGAAGAGAACGTTGATAATGGGCCCGGCGGCCGGCAGACAGAGCTCCAGGGGCTGGAAGCTGAAGCTAGACAAAGTCTGACTGGCAATAAGGTGCAAATGTTGAACAGGGAGGAGAATTTGCCATTGAAACAACGATCTCGGGCCGTGGTGGATTCTCCGTCCCGGGAAATGTTTAATCACAGTGGGATGTTTTGCTAAAGGATCTGCTCTCGTTCAAACGGGAATGAATTCATGGGGGTCCAAGGGCCTGTGTCACCAAGCTGGTCCTTCTGGCCTTAGATTTTATGGATCATCCTTCCCTGTGCCCATCGCTGCCTTTGCCAGAGGTCACGGGGAGGCTGGCTGTGATTCCTCCAACCCTTTAATCAAACAGGCAGGGGCTGGACTACATCTCCCATGATGCACCACAGCCAGAGATTCCAATGAAGCTCCCCTCCCCGCACCGAGGGGAGCAGGTGGTGCATGGTAGGAGATGTAGTTCAGCCAGACAGTCTGGCCAACAGAGGAGACTGAGAATGTGAGGCACAGCAACTATAAGTCCCATGATGCACCACACGGAAGGACTCCTATGACACACCTGGAATCATGGGATTTTGTGTCATCTTGGTTTTCATTTAAAAAAGCCAAAATTTCTAGTAGAGCTGGCTCAGAAATGTTTTTTTTTCCCCCAGTGGGAAAGCTCCACTTTTCTTAGAAGTGTCAAAAACTGAAATATTTCAATATTTCAATTGAAAATGGCCTGATGGGAGTTGTAGTTTTGGTGCCTCGTGCTCCCATCCTCTTCTGTGGGCTAGGATCTCTAGTTGGACTATATCTCCCATGATGCACCTTGGCTTAGCATTCCTATGATGCGTGCCCTTCCCTAACCAAGAGGGGAGCTGGTAGTGCATCATGGGAGATGTAGTCCAGACAGACACCTTGGCCTATAGTGGAGAATGAGGATACAAGGTTCTGGAACTACATCTCCCATGATGCACTCTGGCTATGGATTCCTATGAGGCACCCTTCCCATCAGCAAGAGGGGAGATAGTGGTGCATCATGGGAGATGTAATCCAGCTGGGCAGCACAGCCTATAGAGGAGGCTGAGGTTGCTGGGATGAGAGGGTTTCACATCTGAGTATCAGGTCTGCTGTTTCCAAAGCCACAGGTTCAAATCCTGCCAGATTCACTTTGCTCCTGCAACAGATCAGTGGAACCGGCTGAGGTTGATACACTGTGGGAAGGACAAAATCCCGTCCTACAGCTCCCAAGACTCAGCTTTTGCCCCAATGATTTGCTCTCAATTCCCTTTCTGCCAGCTGTTGTGTTAGGCCCTACGTCCTTCCTCCACCCTAGAGGTGTCCGCACCTTACCGCTGGGGGAGCTGCCCCACCCCAGAGCTGGCTGCATCTCAGCACAGGTTGAGCCATCCCTCTATGGCTATTACCCTGCTGCCTTTTCAGAGAGGCAGGTGCATCTCAGTACTAACTGAGCCATCCCCGTGTGGCTCTGCTGTGTGGCTGTTTCGCAGCTGCCCCACCCAGAGGTGGCTGCATCTTAGCACCACGTGTCATGATCCATCCCCATGCAGCCTCACTGTGTGGTTGTTTCCCAGCTGCCATCCCTCAGAAAAGGGGTTCAAAAATCTGCTGCAGGGTGGATCCAATAACCCTCCTTTCTCCTTTCCAGTCACCCCCCCTGTGCGGGCACCCGCGTACATCATAGGACCTACAGTTGCGCTTGTCCTATTGCTGCTGGTGGGGCTGGTCGGCGTCAGAGCTTGGAGGTATTTGCGCTTTGGCAAACCGGTAATATCCACGTCTGTGATGGTCTGGCAATCCCCATCTCCTCCCGCCTGGCCTTTGCCGGAGAACCCCGCACAGTCCAGCACTGAGAATTGCAGAGCCAGTTCAGATCCATGGAAACCCATTTGGGGGGAGGTGATTGAATGGTGGTGATTGGGTCCCAAGAAGATACCTGACACCCGCAAGGGGCCTGGGAAGGGCTGGGTCGGCTCCTGGTTAAAGGGCTGGGCTGGTCGTCAGGAGAGCAGGGGTCAAGCCCAGGCAGGAGGTTATATTTTGTGGGAGGCTTTTGTCCTGTTCCTTCCCCTCCTGAGCCGAAGCAGACGATGTTTTGCCTCTGAGCTGTTGGTCTCCTTTATTTGTAGCAAGAGGCGGAGCAAACGCCAGGGAATGAGCAGTAATCCGGTAAGTGCATCTATGGGGCTGGGAGCCAGGACCCCTGGGTTCTCTCCCTAGCTCAGGGAGGGAAAGGGGATGAGGAGCCAGGACTCCTGGGTTCAATGTGTGGCCCTGGAAGGGGAGCGGGTCTAGAGGGAAGAGGGACTGGGAGCCAGGACTCCTGGGTTCTATCCCTAGCTCTGCTGCTGACTCATTGCATGACTTTAGCTGACTCTGTCCCTCAGTTTCCCCCTCCATAAAATGGGATTATAAAATTCCCCTCCACCCGAGCAGGGCAGAAGGTCTTTTCAATCCCCTGGGCAGTTCAGCTGGGTGGGGGGGCTTTGTGCATTTTCCTTTGTTATTAAACATCACCGAGAGTCCCAGAGCAGCGGCTCGCGGCCTCACTTCCGCCTGCCTTGCAGGACCAGCCGGGCCCGGGGGAGACCCCGATGTCTGAACATATCTATGAGAACACCCAGCACTGCGGCGTGGGGAAGGCAGCCCGCCTGGCCCCGCCCGGACCCCCCAGGTAACAGCCGGGCCTGGCTCTGAGCTGCTGGGCTGGGGCTGGGTGTGGGGCGGTGCCCACGGGTTAGGAGAATGTGGACAAGGGGGAGCTTGATATGCCTCCTGCTTGTGTGTGTCCCTGGCGCCCCCTGCTGGAGGGATGAGCCTGTTCAGGGCAGGGGCTGGAGCGGAGCCAGCACTCCCTCGACACGGGTCCACAAACATTTTCTGTTGCACCCTCCCTTACCCATAATGCAATCTGTCCGTGCCCCACCCCCCTCCCCTGCCGGGAGCGGGGCCAGAGCCGCGGTCAGGAGCTGGGGTGGAGGCCAGGGCTGGAGCTGCGGCTGGGGCAGAGCAGGGCTGGGTGGGGCTCCCTCCCTGCCCCCCATGGGGACTGGCCCAGCGGAGCTGCCCTGAAAGTTCCTAAATGCCCTCCTAGGGTGGTGGGCCCCACAGTTTGGACCCTTCTCTGCCCCACCTCCCCAGTAAGCCCATCCCCCTCTGTGGGGCTGGATTGGAGTCAGTGCCCCCTAGAGAGGAAAGTCCCCATTCCCCAAATCCAACACTGGCAACCCAAATGCCCTCACACCATCCCCAGCCCCCCTAACGTTCCCTCTTCCCCTGGCAGCGCGCCCACCGAGGTGAGCCTGGGCTCTCCGGATGGCACCGGGGAATCCCACATCTACAGCCAGCCGACGAACATGGGCAAAGTACCGCAGGTGAGCGATGCATTCCTCTGTGTATACGGGGCCCGGGACTCCTGGGTTCTATCCCCAGCTCCAGGAGAGGAGTGAGATCTAGTGATTAGAGCAGGGGGGCTGGGAGCCAGGACGCCTGGGTTCTATCCCAGCTCTGCCCCCTGTGAGATCAGCTCCCAGTGGCAGCGAGATCAGGCTGGGCTGGGTGCTCTGGGTCAGGGTGAGCACAGCTGCCGGGCAGGGGAGGGGGCCTGGCCCAGCAGCTGGAGGGCACAGAGGGGGGCGGGAGGCTGAGTTACGGGGCTGGGGGTGACATGAAGAGGGGAACGCCCCGGAGGGAGGGCTCTGTATCGCCTGGGGCAGCGGGACAAGCTCTGGGCAGCTGGCGTGTGGGGAAATATTTCATCCACTGGCTGGGACAGGGAATGGGGCCTGCGGCCTTTCCCCTGTAGGGGGCGCCAGCTCTGATCCAACTGCTGGTGAGTAAGTAGCAGCATTACCTTGAGCTGATGGAGTTGCTCCATGAGATGGCAGGAGTAGCAGAGCTGTTATCTCCAAGGTGGAGCTAAAGAAGTTGCTCCATTAGTCAGAAGCAGTATTAGGGCCGTTATCCTCCATGTGTATCTCCCATTACGGAGGTGACGCCCTTAGCCGGTGTGTTTTGTTTCAATATAAGGGGTCTCCAGAATGCCTGATGCTGTAATAATGATCAAGGCTAAAATTGTTGGTGGAAAGAGGTGTTTTTATGAGACAGCGTTGCCTAGTAGATATAGCGCAGGCCTGAGACACAGGACACCTGGGTTCTCTTTCTGGCTCTTCCACCTGCCTGCTGGGTGACCTTGGTTCAGTCACTTCCCCATCTGGTGCCTCAGTTTCCCCAGCCGTGCCTTGAGCTCTGCTGACGTAAAGCTCCCCGTCAGAGCCGGGGGTTCTCATTGTTATTCTTCACCCTAGGGTGACCCGGACGAGGTCTACTACTCGGCCATCCAGGTGCAGCCTCCCACCCGGCGAGAAGAACCTGCCGCCGACCCGACCTGCGAATACGCTGTTATTAAGTGCTAGCGTCCAGCTGCGGCTCTCACCTGACACCTCCCCCCACCCCCGCCAGCCAGCTGCACACGCTTGCTGCTAGCGCCGGCTAGGGATCCCGCGAGGCGGCGGCGGGGCAATGCTTAAACACCAACCGGCACCATCACGGGTTGAAATATACACAGTAAATAGCCTTCAGTCAAACCGTAGCTGTGATTTTCCATGATGATTGATGGAAATGTTTTGTTCCGGGGGTGGGATATGGTGAAATCAACGTTTACCACCATTGAGCGATGAAAAAAATCAAATTCTTCCAAACCTACATGTATTTATGCCCTGCCAAGCATCAGTGTGAGACCAGCCTTATCACCAATAACCAATAACCACCCTTATTCTAAGCGAATGCACCAATTTCTTTGTGGCGGTTTCTAGGCCCAGTTGCGACACCTCTTACTGTTTGCTTAGTATGTTCGCTTAGTACGTCCACAGGCTCTGAGGATTTGGTTTTTAATGGTAAACGTCAATTTTGCCGTACTCACACCAACCGCCAAAACATATTTCCATTGGTAATAACTGACATCGGCAGATGGGCCAAGTAAGAAAACTGTGACTTGAGAACTTAGTGTTTGATTTAAGGATATTGAGCTGGCTATTTTGATTGGGGATGTTGACAATTTGTATTTTAAGAGTTGTGAAGTGTTCGCTCTTTCAACCTCGGCACATGCAGTCATGAAATAAATATTGGCTAACAACCCGCCTCCCCATAATTTACTGCGATTAGTCAATTTAAATTGATTAAATTAGTTTAAAGGCCATAATTTTGCACAATTTTAATAATTTAAAATCAATCAAAATATGAAACATGCTTAAGAATAAATATCGATATTATCTGTTGAAATTAGGGCTGTCGATTAATCGCAGTTAACTCACATGATTAACTCAAAAAAATTAATCACGATTAAAAATATTAATCACGATTAATCACAGTTTTAATCGTACTGTTAAAGAACAGAATACCAATTGAAATGTATTTGATATTTTGGATACTTTTCTACATTTTCATATATATTGTATTCTGTGTTGTAACTGAAATCAAAATGTATATTTTGATTACAAATATTTGCACTGTAAAAATTATAAACAAAAGAAATAGTCTTTTTCAGGTCACCTCACACAAGTACGGTAGTGCAATCTCTTTATTGTGAAAGTACAACTTACAAATTTGTGTTTTTGTTACATAAGTGCACTCAAAAACAAAACAATGTAAAACTTTAGCGCCTACAAGTCCACTCAGTCCTACTTCTTGTTCAGCCAATCGCTAAGAGAAACAAGTCTGTTTACATTTACAGGAGATAATGCTGCCCTCTTTGGACTCTTAGCGAGCAGAACCCGTCATCAGCATGGACGCATGGCCCCTGGAATGGTGCTTGAGGCATGAAGGGACATATGAATCTTTAGCGCGTCTGGCACGTAAATACCTTGCAATGCCGGCTACAACAGTGCCATGCGAACGCCTGTTCTCACTTTCAGGTGACGTTGTAAACAAGAAGCCGGCAGCATTATCTCCTGCAAATGTAAACAAACTTGTCTGAGCGATTGGCTGAACAAGAAGTAGGACTGAGTGGACTTGCAGGCTCTACAATTTTACAGTGTTTTATTTTTAAATGCAGTTTTTTATGTACATAATTCTACATTTGTAAGTTCAACTTCCATGCTAAAGAGATCGCACTACAGTACTTGTATTAGGTGAATTGAAAAATATTATTTTTGGTTTTTTACAGTTCAGATACTTGTAATCAAAAATAAATATAAAGTGAGCACTGTACATTTTGTATTCTGTGTCGTAATTGAAATCAATATATTTGAAAATGTAGAAAAAGTCCAAAAATATTTAAAAAATAGTATTCTGTATTAGAATTATTAATCACACTATTAATCGCGATTAATTTTTGTAATTACTTGACAACCCTAGTTGAAATTATAAAACAGTAAACATCTCACACTCTCTATAAAGTCTCTCGCTATGTACTGTGCCCTCCTTTTATAACAATCACATCTGCTCCGGATTATTTGATTCTTATAAGCGGTCGCTTCTTGCAAGCGGAGTACAGGTATGATTTTGTCCCAGTGGTTTTGCTCACTGGTTTTGATACGCGATTGATTCTTATAACAGTGATTGTTATAAATGGAGTGCACTGTGTATCTATAAAATCTGTATCGGCCGCACCTATCTATCCATATAGCCACATATGTGTTGCTGTGCATTGGTGTTAGAGAAGGCAGGGCCCAGAAATGGCCCGGCTCTAGGAGCAGAAGGAGGGAGTAGAAACAAGGGAACGTGTTCACACTGAACTTTTTGTGATCAAGTAACGCAGGTTCGGCGCCACCAAAACATCACGTGATTTCAGGTGGGTTTTGCCAAATGGTTTCAGTAGAAGATAAAACCCCCAAACCCTCGAATTGGTTCAGTCCAAACGATACTTTTTGTTTCAAAAATTCCTTTAATGTGTCGTTTTAAAATCAAAACCACTGAAAAGAGGTCTGACTTGTCAGGAATTTTGTTTCCAATTTTTCGGCGTTGCTGGAAATCTGCTATTGGCCCAGCTGTAATGGGGGCAGCTCCACCCTGACCGTCCGTTCCTGGCACCGTCATTCCCACCCGTGCAAAGAGGCCACTGAAGCCTGAGCCAGCTGCCCTGCTGAAATTGGAAACGGGCCCACAAGCGTCTCCGTTCTGCGAGGATTAAGCCCACGCTGACGTTACAACAAGGCCTGGATCCTGTATTAGATCCAGCCACTGGGCGGCAACAGGGGTCCGAACACAGGGCCAAAGTGTCTCCTCCTGGCTCAGGGTTAGAACGCTGAGCTGTGGATCCTGAGGGCGAGTGAGTGATTGCAATGCTGAGAGCCCTGGGTTGAGTCATATCTGGCAGCCTGTACTCTCAGGGCCAGGCGTTTTGCAGGGCTGCAGGGTTTGGTTAATCAATCCACACATCTCAAGGGACTGTTTTGCATGGCCGGTTTGCCCATGTGCCTAGCTCGGGCCGGAGAACCTCCCCCAGGGGTCCCTGCACCCAGCCCAGATCTGGAGGGGGGTGGAGGGGAGTCAAGCTAGAGCGCCATTAACTCCGTCCCTTTGTATGTGTGTCCTTAACTCTGCCCCCTTCATAGATTTCAAACCCAGATTTGGGTGGGGGGTCGAGCTAGAGCAGCCTTAACTCCGCCCCCTTGCATGTGTGCCCTTAACTCTGCCCCCTTTGCAGATTTCAAACCCAGATCTGGGGGTTGCCCTACAGCGGGGCTTTTAGTGAGTCACCCAATCGCCATGGAAGGACTCAAAGGTTTGGAGAATCTGCCCCCTCCCTGGGGTAGTTGTTGCAAGGGTCGAGTCTCCTTCTGTCTCTCCCTCACCTACAGGAGTGCAGCAGCAGCCGGCTAATTATTCCTCAATTAATGGCTAGTCACTGTCACTGCCTTATCTAATGGGGACTCGGAGAGCCGGGTTTTGCTGGCTCAATGGGTAGATTGTCCGGGGCTAAGATTTACGCGCTGAGCTGTGTCCGTTTCATCCCGTGCTGCAGGGGGTTGGATCCCCCCCGACTGTCATTCTTCTCACTTCCGAATAAAGTGCTACCCCTGTTCTCAGTGAGACATGGAGCCCGGCACCAGGGGATTTCCTAACCCCAGAGAATTGTGTATTAGGTGTATGGGGGTAACACGTAGGCGCATCGCTCACGGGACAGTGTGCCAGGCGCTGTGTAAACACAGGGCAAAACCCCGCTCCCCTGCCCCGGAGAGCAGACAAGCGAGCCGTGGGGTTGGCCGGACAGGAGAAATTGCCCCAGGATTTTCAGCAATCCTGGGGGTGGTTTAATTTGAACTTCAGCTGCTGCACAGGGGCCTGGTTTTCAGCGCTTGGGGGGTTTGCTCAAAATCAGGCCTGGAGGTGGCGTCTCGCAGGGCAGCACAAAAAGGATCAATTCCCAGATCCCTGGGGGGGCGGGGGGGGGGGGGGGGGGGGGGGGGCTGGCAGCAGCTCAGCGGCGCCCTCTGCTGGGGGGTCCGCGGAGTGAAGGGTCTCAGGGGGCACAAGGCGCAGGATGGGGAGGAAGCCGGGGAACAGGGTCGTGCTGAGATCTAGAGATCAATGGGGCAGCCTCGTGCGGATCCTGTGTGCAGGGCTGGGGGAGGAGGGGGTGGGTTCGGTGTTTGTTTTTGTTCTGTGATGGGGCTAAACCAAGACTGAATTTATACTATGAAAAACCACAGAGAGAGACAGACCCAGAACAGCCAATGGGCCGGTGGGGCAGGCCCAGCCCCATCCCTGATGCTGTGGGAGACCCAGATTCAAGCCCTTGCTCTGTTTAATTCACATTGGGACATCGGGGCCAGCCCTGAGAGCCAGGGGAGAGCCCCCCCCCACAACCCGCAGCACAGCGCCCCCTACTGTGAAATTGACAGTAGATCTGAGGACTGGCTGGGGGTACCATTGATGTCTTCCAGCCCCCCCGCTCGCCCCCCAGCTCATCTCTGCCCAGTATCCCACAGACTGAGCCCCTGCCATGGGGAGAGTTGGTATAGCAGAAGAGGGAGTGGGGGCTCCAGAGGACCCCTGGCCTAGGGTTATATTGGAGGACCCTGGTGTAGAGGGCAAATGGGAGTCCCACGGTTCCCCGCCCCGGTGCACAGCAAGGGGCTCTGTTAGCCTGGGAGCACAAGAGGGCGGGATCCAACTCTCAGTGTGTCTTGGAGGCTCTCGGCACAATGGGGCTGCACGGATCTGGGAAAAGACCACAGGTAGGGTAACCAGACGTTCTGATTTTATAGGGACAGCCCCAATTTTTTGATCTTTTACTTATATAGGCTCCTATTACCTCCCACCCCCTTTCCCGATTTTTCACATTTGCTGTCTGGTCACCCTAGCCCCAGGAGTCCTGGCTCCCAGCCCCCCGCTCTAACCACTAGTCCCCACTCCCGCTGGCCGGAGAAGGTTAAATTACCTTATAGCTTGTCCTGCAGCCGTGGCTCCGGCAGCCGATCTGACCGGGGGGGAGCTGAGCAATCAGTCCGGCGGCTTTCGAGGGCGAAAGGGGAAGTGGCACCGGGTGGCGTCAGGAGGGGATGAGATTTCTGTGGGTCCCCCTGCGGGCGAGCTGGGAGGTGCAGGGGGTTGTTTATCAGGGTCTGAGTCCTTTCACTTTCTGCTTTCTGACTAAACGGCGGCGGGCACGATCCGGGCATGGATGGGAAATGGCCAGGGAGCAGGGTGGGGGGGCGGGGCTCTTCCCTGGCAGAAATCCGGGATGAGGAGCGTTTCTAGCATGACGTGCCGGACAGCCCTGCCCACAGACTGGGGGAAGGGAGAGCGACCCAATGGGATGAGAACCAAGTGCCCTGCGCTAACCACGAGACCCCCCTCCCAGCACAGGGAATAGAACCCAGGAGTCCTGACCCTTGTCCCTCCCCCAGCCAGGGATAGAACCCAGGCTCCCTGGGTTCCAACCCCCGAGCTCTAACTCATTAGACACGTCTCCCCTCCCAGAGCTGGGGATAGAACCCAAGTGTCCTGACTCCCAGCCCCGCCTGCTCTAACCACTCATCCCCACCACTGCCAGACACACACACACACAGAGCTAAAGCTGGGGGTGTGATCGCAAATCTTCCGACCCTCTTTCCCACTGTGTGTCGTTCTGTGTCCCCGGCAGGAAATCCTGCGCTCCGGGGATATTGCCAGCCCCTCGGACAACGATGGAGACATTTATACCAGCCGGGGGGACTATTCTAACTGAGCCCAGCTGAGCTCCCTGCGAGCCGCAGTCCCCTCTGCGCTGCCAGGACCCTGAACCCGACGAGACTTCACCGTCAACACCCCGGCCTGTGTTCACCCTCCTCTAGGAGCCGGGAAAACCCTCTGAACCAAGCTCACGCCCACTGTTCGTCCAGCAGCGGGCTGCGGAGCCCGGCTGCAGCCCAGACCCCGCTTAGGGCTGGGAATTGCTGCTGTCCAATGCCGGGTTCCCCTAACTTTGACTTGACCCTGGAATTTCCTGCCTGTCTCCTCTTCGGGATTTGAAATCTCCCTTGTTCTCCTTTCCTTCGCCCCTGGGAATTGCTGATCACGTCTCACCTTTAACTCCAAGTTCACCGAAGTTTCTTGTCTAGGTATTGTGACGTTCCCCTCTGGTGTTATCCAGACCGGTGATCTGCTAGGTGACCCCAATCCTCGACACAGGCAGCCAGCCTTACTCTGCACTCCTGTGATAACCTTCACTCCTGGGCTGTTCACACACAGCCTGTGGCATGTAAGCTGCTCCATGGATTGTGCAGCCGAATGACACCAGCCAATATCTCTGGTCCCAGACACAACCCTAGGAACCTCCGTCTTGCAGTGTCCAGTTATGCCCGCTGGACGCTGCAAGCTTGTATGAGTTCATCAATTTAACAATATGTACCAGGCTTGTTATCCCAAGGGGAGTGTCTGACATGCTTCAAACCAAACACACTGCTTCAGGTAGAATAAACAAACAAATGTATTAACTATAAAGATAGATTTTAAGTGATTATAAGTCAGATTTGGGGGTCAAATGAAATAAAAGCAAAACGCATTCTAAGCTGATCTTAACACTTTCAGTGCCCTTATCAACTTAGATGCTTCTCACCACAGGCTGGCTGGTTGCCCTTCAGCCAGGTTCTCCCCTTGGATCAGCGCTTCAGTTGCTTGGTGGTTGAAGGACATAAATCCACACCGTGTAGAGGTCAAGCATAGGAGTTTATTTACGTACAGCGCTGACGGAGTGTCACCTTGCTTATTAGGCGTAGAGACACTGTCAATCAATTGATTACAATGGAATATATGGATTTTCCATGGGCGGGGGAAAGTGACGAGGTGGGCAGTTCACACCCCGGGATAGGCTAGCAGCAAGACAAGATAAGCACATTAGCCCAATGGTCACAAGGTTACATAATGTCTCCGCCCATGGTCTCAAGTTCACAAGTTAACATTTAATTAGTACTTTAATGAAATGTATTAGTGACATATATGTATATGTTGAATTCAATTTGGGGTCCATAGGAATGAAGTAGCTCCTCTGATCATTTAACAGGTGCATTCCTAGGGATCAAAGCAAAACCAGTGAAAAGTATATGATAAGAGGAATTGCTTGCTTTGTGTGTTAAGGCAGGTTTGGTCCCTGGGAAAGAGAGGTGGGAGGCAGCCTTATCTTATACTGACATGTTTAAGGTCCCGGCTTTGCAGAGGGGTCCCCAGCTGATCTCAGTGGGAACCAGCTTGGGGAGAGTCCAACTCGCTGTAAATATCCGGGGATCGTTCTTGGATTTCCTGTAGGCCCAAACAGAGAGCCAGTGAGATCCCCGCTCAACGGGCCCCAGGGCCAGCGGGGTGGGTGCTGCCAGGCCCGGACACTGTGTGGCTGGGGAATCTCCCCTGAGCTGGTAGCAGGACGGGGTCTGAGACACACACTCGGGGAGTGCTGGTTCCACCCAGCAGGGATTTGCACTGTGGGGGGCGGGGAGGCTGCACACACACCCCAGCCAGCAGGGGGCAGCGGAGTCCGGGGGGGGGGGCGTTACAGACCCTGCACTCACCTCATAGGTTGACTCCGTCTCTGGCCTGTGGGAAAGCTCAGCACCTCGTGGGAAAGGGAAAATAGTTTCTATTAGATCTGGGTCCCCCCAAACCACCAGCCCCCTGACTCCCCTAAGTGTCTCCCACCAGCCCCCCTAAACCACCAGCCCCCCTGCTCCCTGACTCCCCCCAAATGTCTCCGACTAGCCCCCCACCCCACCAGCCCCCTGAATACGCCCTAGTGTCTCCCACTAGCCACCCCAAACCACCAGCCCCTGGATTCCCCCTAAGTGTCTCATGAGCCCCACAAACCACCTCCCCCACCTCCTGTAGCCTTTGTTTTTATTTGAAGTGAATGCGAGTGATGTGACTTTTCGGCATTGAGGGCCGGCGCTGGCGGCTACCGTCTCAGTTCAGCAGAGTCACCTCGGCCTGGTTTAGATCCAGCGCTCACCGGACCACGGGCAGGCCAAGGCCGCTAACACAGACAGTTGCGGGAACAAGGTCCCCTGTCTCTTCTCAAGTGTATTAAAGTCACCAGCTAAGTTATGACTGTCCCCGCGTAGCCAACTCCCAGACTGATCCATGCACTAGTGATAGCTCCGCACGTACTCGCAGCCTCCCAGACAGTGCTCGGGGCTGCTGGGTGGGTCTCCCACGGATTGATCATCAGTAGAGGGATGGTTCCCGCTGGATTTTTCCCATAGGAAGCTCAATTTCCCCGCTCTGGACACCAAGACCTGTAATAACCCCCCTGCCTAGTGTGGTGGGCAACGGGTGCTCTGCGTTTAGCTGCCGTCCCTATGTAAATGGGACGCCCTTTGCACGACACCATGCGCGACAAACCCATCCGGCAGCTAGTGAGTTAGAGCAGGGGGGGCTGGCAGCCAGGACGCCTGGGTTCTCTCCCAGCCCTGGCAAGGGAGTGGGGTCTAGTGGTTAGAGCAGGTAGCGGGTTCCCTGCAATCTCCCCTCTAGCTGGTCTCTCTCCACTGCGGGTGGCTGATGTTGCTCTGGGTCATCGCAGGAACCTTTGCTTCGCCCTGAAGGTCTGGCTCCTTGAGACCCACTGAGCCCTGGGGGCAGGGGAGAAGGGAGAGGACACCCAGCCGGGGGGTCACAAGCTCAGAGGGAGGTTTTCCTCTGTCAGATTTACTCCACTTGCATCACACTAATGTGATCCAGTGATAGGGGGTTGGGATGGTTGGGCAGGGATTCAGGACTCCTGGGTTCTATCCCCAGCTCTGGGAGGGGAGTGGGGTCCAGTGGTTAGAGCAGGGGGGAGTCAGGACTCCTGGGTTCTCTTCCTGAGGCACAGAGCCATGCCACGAGCTGAGTAGGGAGTTTAATGCTGGGAATCTCCTGAGTCCCAGTTCGGCACCAGAAGTGCCCAGCAGCCTGCTCCTCGCTGCCACTCTACTGCTACCAGGATTCCTGTGTCACTGTGACCTGTCTGTCCATCCTGTGCTGCTATAAATCCTGCCTCCTGAACCCCAGAAGGCCAAACTACCCGACCATCAAATCCCTGGCCTGGTACCTGAACCCTGGATATGACCCTGAGAAGAAAGAGTTCAATGGCACCGTGCTCTATAAACACAAGGCCTCCAACAGCCCAGACTTCGCAGGGCGCGTGAGGTTCCTGGGGGACCGGGAGACAGATTGCAGCCTGCAGCTGTCTGAGCTGTGGGCCAGCAAGAACGGCTCTTACGGGCTGAGACTGATCGTCTCCAACCCCAGGAAGGATCAGGAGGAGAGGAAGTGGATGACTGAGATCAGTGTGAACGTGATGGGTAACAGGGAAAGTCCTGGGCTTCCTTGTAGGAACAGACTAAAGACTCATAGCTCCTGCTCTAACCACTAGACCCCACTCCCCTCCCAGAGTTGGGGAGAGAACCCAGGAGTCCTGGCTCCTACCTCCTGCACTCTAACCAACAGACTCCACTCCAATCCCCTCACGGAGACAGGGGTAGAACCCAGGAGTCCTGACTCCAAGCCCCCCCTGCTCTAACCACTAGACCCCACTCCCCTCCCAGAGCCAAGGATAGAACCCAGGTGTCCTGACTCCCAGCCCCCCCTGCTCTAACCACTAGACCCCACTCCCCTCCCAGAGCCAAGGATAGAACCCAGGCGTCCTGACTCCCAGCCCCCCCTGCTCTAACCACTAGACCCCACTCCCCTCCCAGAGCCAAGGATAGAACCCAGGCGTCCTGACTCCCAGCCCCCCCTGCTCTAACCACTAGACCCCACTCCCCTCCCAGAGCCAAGGATAGAACCCAGGCATCCTGACTCCCAGGCCCCCCACTAGACCCCACTCCCCTCCTCAAGCCAGGAGTAGAATCCAGGAGTCCTGGGCCGTGTATACACAGAGGAATGAATCACTCACCTCCAGTACTTTGCCCATGTTCATCGGCTGGCCATCCGGAGAGCCCGGGCTCATCTCGGTGGACGTGCTGCCACGGGAAGAGAGAACGTTGGGGGGGTGGGGATGGCGTGAGGGCATTTGGGTTGCCAGCGTCGGGTCGGTTGCAGCGCCGTGGCTGGGGATTGGACAGGCTGCGTCCGTCAAGAGCGTAGAACCCCTGTGGGTCAGTGGCTGGGGGTGGATCCCTGAGCTAAAGCACCCCAGACCAGATGTGAATCATGGATTGGGGGAATGGGGCCTTTCCTCTCTAGGGGGCACTGGCTCCAATCCAGCCCCAGAGCAGGGGAATGGCTGGCTCGGGGGCAGGGGCAAGGAAGGGGGCACATGGCCATTCCCTTCTAGGGCATTGTTCCCCAAACTGTGGGGCACATCACCCTAGGAGGGCACGGACGAACTTTTGGGGCAGTGCGGCCGAGCCAGCCCCCATGGGCGGCAGGGAGGGAGACCCACCCAGCCCCGCTCTGCCTCAGCCGCAGCTCCAGCCCCAGTCCTGGGCCCAACCCCAGCTCCCGACCACGGCTCTGGCCCCGCTCCCGTCAGGGGAGGAGGGTGGGGCGCGCACAGATTGCACTATGGGTAAGGGAGGGTGTGACAGAAAACGTTTGTGAACCACTGTCTAGGGCGGTGGTTCTCTGCTCTGGTCCACCGTTTCTTCAGGGAAAGCCCCTGGCGCACTGGGTCGGTTTGTTGACCTGCCGCGTACGCAGGTTCAGCTGCGCGCGGCTCCCACTGGCCGCGGTTCACCGCGCCAGGCCAATGGGGGCTGCGGGACGCGGCGCGGGCCGAGGGATGTGCTGGCCGCCACGTCCCACAGCCCCCATTGGCATGGCGCGGCGAACCGCGGCCAGTGGGAGCCGTGACCGACCGAACCTGTGGACGTGGCAGGTAAACAAACCGGCCCGGCGCACCAGGGGCTTTCCCTGAACAAGCGGTGGACCACAGTTGAGAGAACCACTGGTCTAGGGAGTGCTGGCTCCGATCCAGCCCCTGCCCCGAACAGGGCTCATCCCTCCAGCACGGGGACACACACAGCAGGGCTCATGCCCTCCAGCAGGGGGCGCCAGGCGCATGCCCACACACACACGCACACACACACAGAGGCTGACCTACCCCCCAGCAGCAGGCGTAACAAGCTCACCCTTGGTGACACTCTCCTACTGCAGGCTGGATTCCCCACGCCGCAGTGCTGGGTGTTCTCATAGGTGCGTTCAGACATCGGGGTCTCCCCTGGGCCCGGCTGGTCCTGCAAGGCAGGCGGAAGTGAGGCCGTGAGCCGCTGCTCTGGGACTCTCGGTGATGTTTAATAACAAAGGGAAATGCACAGAGCCCCCCCCCCCCCCCCGATAAACTGCCCAGGGGATTGGAAAGACCTTCTGTCCTGCTCGGGGGTGGGGGAGGGGGGGATTTTATAATCCTGTTTTATGGAGGGGGAAACTGAGGGGCAGAGTCAGCTAAAGTCATGCAGTGAGTCAGCAGCAGAGCTAGGGATAGAACCCAGGAGTCCTGGCTCCCAGCCCCTCTTGCTCTCACCCACTAGACCCCACTCCCCTCCCAGAGCTAGAGAGAGAACCCAGGCGTCCTGGCTCCCAGCCCCATAGATGCACTTACCGGATTACTGCTCATTCCCTGGCGTTTGCTCCGCCTCTTGCTACAAATAAAGGAGACCAACAGCTCAGAGGCAAAACATCGTCCGCTTCGGCTCAGGAGGGGAAGGAACAGGACAAAGCCTCCCACAAAATATAACCTCCTGCCTGGGCTTGACCCCTGCTCTCCTGACGACCAGCCCAGCCCTTTAACCAGGAGCCGACCCAGCCCTTCCCAGGCCCCTTGGGGTGTCAGGTATCTGTGTGGGACCCAACCACCACCATTCAATCACCTCCCCACAACTGGGTTTCCATGGATCTGAACTGGCTCTGCAATTCTCAGTGCTGGACTGTGCGGGGTTCTCCGGCAAAGGCCAGGCGGGAGGAGATGGGGATTGCCAGACCATCAGAGACGTGGATATTACCGGTTTGCCAAAGCGCAAATACCTCCAAGCTCTGACGCCGACCAGCCCCACCAGCAGAAGTAGGACAAGTGCAACTGTAGATCCTATGATATACGCGGGTGCCCGCACAGGGGGGGTGACTGGAAAGGAGAAAGGAGGGTTATTGGATCCACCCTGCAGCAGATTTTTGAACCCCTTTTGCTGAGGGATGGCAGCTGGGAAACAACCACACAGTGAGGCTGCATGGGGATGGATCATGACACGTGGTGCTAAGATGCAGCCACCTCTGGGGTGGGTCAGCTGGGAAACAGCTGCTCAGTGTCACTGCAGAGGGATGGGTAACTTGGTGCTTAGATGCAGCCATATCTGGGGCAGGACAGCTGGATAACAGCCGCACAGGGACGGCTCGCTCAGCACTGAGATGCAGCTGCCTCTGGGGAAAGGCAGCAGGGTAATAGCCATACATAGAAGGCTCAGCCAGGGCTGAGATGCAGCCACCTCTGGGGTAGGGTGGGGCAGGGCAGCTGGGTAACAGCCACACAGCAGCACCACATGGGGATGGCTCACTCGGTGCTGAGATGCAGCCACTTCTGGGGCACAGAGGCGGCTGGACACCCAGGAAGATGGGAGGGTTGACCAAACCTGGTCATTAGGAGGCAGGGGTGGAATATGAGGCTGGGGATCATGAGGTGGGCGGGGAGAAGCAGGGGGATGAGGGGGGTGCCTGCGGGGCTGCTCCAGGGGGGCATGTGGGGAGTATCGGGGGCTGCGAGGGAGGAGACTCTCTCACCCGCCCTCGCTGCTTACGCTGAACTTCGACCGGTTCCCTCGCAGAGAGGCTCAGATACCCCCAGCCGGGGCCAGAGACCCAGACCCCGCACGCGTAGCTCCCTCCGTCAGAGACGGCTGCCTGGCCAACACGTAAATCCTGCCCGGCTTCTGGCAGCCACACGTCCCCGCGAGACCAGACGTACCCAGCGACGGGCCGCAGGGCAGCAGCCTGGCAGCGCAGGGTAAAACCGTCGCCTTCCCTTAGCGCTGCCTTCCCTGCCGGCCGCCAAACCTCGACCCTGGGCACATTGGCGGTGACTGAGGGGGAGAGTCGGGTGAGAGTTCGTCAGTGGGGCCCCGGGACTGAACAAAGGGGCAGGTCCCTCCTCATCCAGTCCCACGGGGCAAGAATAGTTGCTAGAGCCAGATGTCAGTTTTTCAGCTCAGGGAAAGAACCCAGCAGTCCTGGCTCCGGGTCTCCCCAACTTTAACCCACTAGACATCCCTCTCCCAGACCTGGGGATAGAACCCAGCCCCCCCTGCTCTAACCATGCCATGTCCAGCAGCAGAGCTCACCTGTCCCCAGGGGCTGGGATTGGTCAGAGTCACACTCATCCCTGTATCCACCCGCCTGGCATCTCAGCGCCGCGCCGGGGGCCAGCTGGGACGGGGACATTCGCAGCTCGGTCACCCCATCCCCATCCTGGGTTTGCCCTGGGCTCTGCCGTGCGCCATCTCGGTCGTACCAGGAGGGGCTTTGGGGGCAGGCGGCCCCCACGGAGCAGGTGAGGGAGGGTCCCGGTTCCATTCGGCGCCCCAGGGAGGGCTGGCACGGGTGGGCTGTGAGGAGAGGAGGGGTCAGGAGCCATTGAACCCTGCTGGGGCCCGTGGGGGGCACCACACATCTGGCCTCAGACTAGAGCCTGTAGTGGGGTGACTGCCCCACTCCCACAGAGGAGGGGTTAAAAGCAGCCCTGGAGAAAGCCGCGGCTGGGGAAAGCAGTAAGAGCAGCTGAGTGAGTAGCTGACCACAGGTGTGGCCAGGTCTATCGGGGCCCAGCTGGCCCGGATAAGAGGGCTGTGGGTAGGGTGACCAGACAGCAAGTGTGAAAAATCCGGACAGGGGGTGGGGGGTAATAGGAGCCTATATAAGAAAAAGACCCAAAGATCGGGACTGTCCCTATAAAATCGGGACATCTGGTCACCCTCGCTGTGGGCCAGGAGACAAAGGAGTCTCACTCTAGCCCCGGAGAGAGAAGGACCTGGCTGCCTGAGAGGAAGGTACCTGAAGTGGAGCACTGCTGGGGAAGGCAAGAGGAGCTGGGGAGCTCCAGCCTGGTAAACCCCCAGGCTGCGGGCCTTGTTGAAGGCCTACAAAGGTACTGGAGATGCAGACCCTAGGCGGTCGCCTAGGGCGCTGGAAGCCGGGGGGCGGCTGCCACCCACCCTCCCTCCCAGCTCTGCGGCTGAGCCGGGAGCTGGGGGGGGCGCCGTGGGCAGGGGGAGGTTTCCCCCCAGGCGGGGAGCTGAGCTGCCGGCCGGGGGTAGGGGGGGTGAGGAGCCGCCGCAGGGGGGGACTGGCTGCCGTGGGGGGTGGGGTGGGGTGGGGTTAGCTCGGGAGGGCGGGGGGCGCAGGGCCGGTGCAAGGAAGTTTCGCCTAGGGCGCGAAACTTCCTTGCACCAGCCTGGGCAGAGGCAGCTGGTCCTAACCCCTTGCCAATGATGAGTGGCCATTACAGACTGCAGTCTGCCCCGGTGGGGGTGGGCTAGATGACGACTGGCAGTAGCCACTGAGGCAAGGTGGGTTTAGAGGGTTGGGGGGTTCCCCTGGGAGGGGAGACCCAAAGAAAGGGGGTACTGCTAGGGAGAGAACCTTGAGGAAAGGGGCCCCGGGCTCTGGGAGGGACACGGGGCCTAACGCAAGCGAGACACTGGCCAGAAGGAGGCACTCAGGAGCTGGAGTTGAGCTAATTCCCAAGACGACCAGCAGGAGGTGCCGCACCGGTGAGTCGTCGATCTGCTACAGAGCCCTAAGCGGGGCTGTTTTTAATACTGTCCTGTTCCTGTTATTCAAGTGCCCGGCTTTGTTTTTTGCCTTTCCATCCCCCTCCCAGCCACAAAAACCTTAGATCCCACCAGAGAGACGGACTCCCCCATGCTGCTAAAAACCAACCAACCACCAGACAGAAACCGGTGGGGGAAGAGATGATCTCTACCAACCGGATTCAGACACAACTTTTACCACTAAAAGAAGAAACCAAATCTTCCTTGAACCAGGTACAAACACACTGTAACTCCTGTTAGCACAGAACCCGTCTCTGACCTGACTTGGGCCGGGGAATTACCCCAGATCTGGAGCGAGGGAGATAAACACGGAGAGGAGAGAGAAGCTCAAACAAAATATTTTGCAATTTCCCCAATGGGCGACTCTTGGTACATTTATGAGATTTAGTGTTTCCCGCCAGTTACCGCAGCCTGGGCTTTTGCCCACCTGAACCACCCCCCACAAAGCACATTTTTCCCGCTCCCGCTGTTCTGGCGGGGGGTCCTGCAGGGTCCCAGCCCCACTATCGCGCTCCAACTGAGAGCCCCTCACGCCTGCTGCATCCCGCTGGCTGCAGGGTCAGTCTCAGCGGCTCATCAGCACAGGCCAAGGGCTGGACAGAGTGACGGGGACTCGAGTCTGACCACACAGCCTGGGAGTCTGACCCACAAGTCCCCCCTGCTCTAACCACTCCCCTCCCTCCCCTAGAGCTGGGGAGAGAACCCAGGAGTCCTGGCTCCCAGTTCTAACCACTTGGATTTCAGAGCAAGGCAGGAGACAGAGACAGACAGACAGACAGACAGACAGACAGAGAGTGAGTGAGAGAGAGAGAGTGTGTGTGTGTGTGTGTGTGTGTGTGTGTGTGTGTGTGTGTGTGTGTGTGTGTGTGTGTGTGTGTGTGTGTGTGTGTGTGTGTGTGTGTGTGTGTGTGTGTGTGTGTGTGTGTGTGTCCCTGCTGCCCACTGCTGGAGTGGATGAGCCCTGCTGCGGTGCCCTCTTTGAGGATATCCAAGGTCCCTGCGTTGAACCGGAGGTGCTGGATGGAAGCTGGTTACCAGAGACACTGAGCCGCTGTCCTGTTTGACTCGTCCATCTTATCCTCTTGTCTTTGCTCTCTGTGTGTAAGTGGAAGCTGTAGGTGCCCTGATCGCTGGGGCGCAGCCCCGCCAGCCGAAGGGAGCAGTTGTGCTGCAGGTCCCCCAGATAGCGGGCGCGCCCCCTAAAGGCAGCGTGGACACGAGCCCCATGCGAGTGATATAGGGTTTGATCCCCGTCCCGTGTCCACCTCACGGCCCTGACCGTCCACCCTGCGGGGTAGGTGAAGGAGCAGGGGATGGTCATGCAGGAGCCGGCCCATCCAGCCAGGGGCCCGGGTGCGAGTGTCACGTTCGACTCCTGGGCGTAGGCACCTGCCGGGGACAGGAATCGGGGATCAGACCCGGCGCCCGGCCCCAGCGAGTTGTGATTTTGGAGAGTTCTCTCCGCCTGCAACGTCAGCATATCCCCTGCCCAGCAATTAATCACCCCAGCCCCCGAATCACTCCTGTCCCCCCGAGTTCTCCCATCAGTCCAGGCCAATCCCCTCCCCCGCATCTGCCCAGCCCCCCTCAGTAAAGTCCGTCCTCTGCATCCTATTAGTTCAGCCCCCCTCAATTCAACCCCCTCATCCCTCCTCAGTTTAACCCCTCTCAGTTCAGGCCCCCCATAGCTCTCCTCAATTAAGCTGCCCATTGCCCCCACAGTTCACCTCCCATCCCCCCCAAATCAGCCCCCCACCTGTCTCCCCACAGTTCACCCCCAAATCCCCTCAATTCAGCCTCCAAAATCCCCCGTCAATTTAGCTTCCCTTCCCCCCCATAGCTGAGTGTCTGGCCCTCAGGCTGGAGGCCCTGACTGCAGGACGAGCCCCACCGGCAAGGGGTCAGGCTCTTCCCGTGCACAAGGAGCCGGGTGTGGACGTGGGCAGGGGCCAGCCGGGCCGGAGCTGGGCGGACGGGCAGGGCAGGGAGCAGAGCTCTCCAGGAGCCGGCCCGACTCGCCGGGGCAGCCAGAAGCCCGGAGGCAGGCCGTGGCGCATGGAAAACGGCAGCCCGGGGGACGAGAGCGGCCGAGGCCCTCGCGGCTCAGCCCAGGGTGGCCGGGGCTAGACCAGGCCGACTCTGCCAGGAGAACCCGGCGTGTTCTCCACCAGGGTGAAGCCAGCAGCGAGGACCCGGCCTCTCGGGCTCAGGTTCAAGGCCAGATGCCCCCTAGGCTTGAACTGGAGCCGCTGGGGCGAGTGGCTGGGACTTCCCTGCGATGGAACCCAGTTCCCAGCACCCTCCTGGCAGTGTAGACACACTCCCAGGGCTGGGGAAACGCTGGCGCGTCTGTGTGAATGACTCACCGCTCAGAAGGGAACAGGCAGCGACCAGCACCAAGGCCATCTCCGTCCAGGACAGAGCGCTCAGCCGGCCTGGGAGGGGAAAGGGGCCGGGAATGATTCCCCTGCAGCATTTCTGGGGGACGGCTCGTCTGCGCCAGGCAATGGCGTCCGGCCGCAGGATCGGCTGCGTGACCGGGTATTTTACACCTAGGGCCCTTCGTAAAAGAATTTCCTAACCAGGAGGGAGTAAGGCTTGGAGACTGGCCTGATGGATCCATTTCATTTCCATTCCCGTGTGCTTTGCGGGCTGTGTAGGCAAGTCTTCACCCCTCGGAGGTGAAATGCAGCCACCTCTGGGGAGGGGCATATGGCTGTTTGGCAGCTCACAGCAACACAGAGAACGGTTTCCGGGCAGGACCAGATCGGAGGACGGTTCCTATATGAAGCTGACATGTGCAGGAAGGGAACAAACCGTGTTGGGGTGTGGCAGGGACCCCAGGGGAATGTCCTGACCCCTTGGGAGAGAGCCAGGTGGGGGAAGGGTATCACAGGCACAAGGGGCAGGGTCGGGGTTCAGTGTCTCAGCTGGGAACAACAAGCCCCAGAAGCAGAGATCAGCCCTGGCTGCGAGGGGAGAGCCCCTGCTGAGCACCCCTGGCCCGTCCTGCAGCTCCGCACCCCCTAGCGCTTCCTCTGTTGCTTCATCTCTGATAACTGGATTGTTTATTGGGGGCCTGTCTCAGTGTGAATCTGTGACCACATCCTGGGTAGAGCCAGTATCTGATGTTACCCGACTGCTCTGAGAACGGTCTCTCTGGGTCATGCTGCAACTGGCCAGCAAGGGTCTGAGGGCCAAGGTGTGTCTGAAAATAAATTCCTCTTTGCAGAGCTGGAACTAGAACCCAGGAGTCCTGGCTCCCAGCTTCCCCTCCTTTAACCCAGTAGCCCCCACCCTGCTCCCAGAGCTGAGAAAGAACCCAGGAGTCCTGGTTCCCAGCTCCCAGCCCTAACCCAAATACCATGCTCCCTCTCTGAACAGTCGCTCCACCTGATGTGTTCTCCCCGCTACGACCTCAGGTCCCTTCACAATCTGCCCAGCCATTGAGCATTTCAAGCAGCAGTGAAATGCAACCTGCTCTGCGGTGGGGCATGGCAGTCGTGTAACAGTGCAGGGTGATGTTGCCCCGCCATGTTCGTTCCCCAGATCTTACACCACAAGCACGTCAGGCAGGGACTGGCTCTCACGCCGTGTTTGGGAAGAACCCTGTATATTTACAGCGCTAGCACAAGCTGTTGTGGTCTAGTGGCTAGAACACAATCCTGGGACCCAGGGCTGTGGCTTCGCCTCCTATTTGTGCCATGGACCTGCTGTACGATGAGGAGCGACTCACTTCCCTGTTCTGTGCTTCAGTTTTTCCTCCCACCTATTGTCCATTTCTTTGGGGCAGGGACTGTCTCTGGCTGTGTCCATGCAGCACTCTGCTCACCAGGCCCCGATCTCAGCAGGGGCCCCTCTCATAAGTGTCTCTCACCGTTTAATCTCCTTTCAGTGATTTGGAGATAGGAAGCATCATTCTCCCCAAATCTGGCTTTTTGCCCCAAAAGAAGGAAAAGCGGCTCTTACCTGGACCCCAGGCCTGGGTTAGCGGCTGAGACTCCGGTCTGATCCCACCGCTGACACTAACGGGAGAGCAGGGAGGTGGGGGCAGATAACAAGTAATCGTGTTCATCTACATCTGTGGCAATAGCCCCAAGCGCCGTGAGTGGCTGATGGCTCAGGGGAGGAAAGGGAACTGTGATAGTGTGTTCATGGCCTTTAAAGGAGATGCATTTGCTATTTAGGTGGCAATAAAGTATAATGGTTAGAGTGGCTGTGGCACACTGTACTACAAAGCAGCCCCCTGGAATCCCCATATTCACCACTGCCATATAATTAAGTCTGCCTTGTGAGGTATCAGTTGAAAAGGCTGGATCTGTTGAACATGAATACCCTGTTGGATTGGATGTGCTCTCATCGCGTGGGGAGCTATGAAGTTTTGCTACATGTGTGTTACTGAAATACGTTGTGAGGTTGTGAACTCCCCACAACCAGCCTTTCAGGTATAACAATAGAGTCATAGCGACAAAGAGTCCTGGGGCACCTTATAGACTAACAGACATATTGGAGCATAAGGTTTCGTGGGTGAATACCCACTTCGTCGGATGCATGCAGTGGGAAAAAAAATTCCACTGCATGCATCCGACGAAGTGGGTATTCACCCACGAAAGCTTATGCTCCAATACATCTGTTAGTCTATAAGGTGCCACAGGACACTTTGTCGCTTCTACAGATCCAGACTAATACGGTTACCCCTCTGATAATAGAGACATAGACTTTAAAGTCAGAAGGACCATTATGATCATCTAGTCTGACCTCCTGCACAACGCAGGCGACAGAATCTCACCCACCCACTCCTGTAATAAACCCCTAACCTATGTCTGAGCTATTGAAGTTCTCAAATCATGGTTTAGACTTCAAGGTGCAGAGAATCCTCCAGCAAGTGACCCGTGCACCATGCTGCAGAGGAAGGCGAAAAACCCCCAGGGCCTCTGTCAATCTGCCCTGGGGGAAAATTCCTTCCCGACCCCAAATATGGCGATCAGCTGAACCCTGAGCATGTGGGCAAGACTCACCAGCCAGACACCCAGGAAAGGATTCTCTGTAGTAACTCAGATCCCACCCCATCTAACATCCCATCACAATGGAGCAGCCAGACGCGCTGATGGCCCATTGAAAGAATCCACACTCCCAATCACTATCCCAGGAACCATAGACAATGGAGACTTCTCAGGCCCTGTAAACACTGGCAAGTTTCTGTGCAATAAAGCAGCTGTCAGGGTTGAATCCCCACTCTGGCGCTTCGATTGCGGAAGGTGGAGGCCCGCAAGGATTTTAAAAAGTAATACTGGCCACTCCAGGCTTGTATTAAACTCCCAAGGTGACAGCTTTTCTCTGACCTTGGCTTGGTCAACGCCGCCGCCACCCAACTGCGAACACCCACCTTGGGAACCAAGAAGGCGCACTTGGCAATTTCTCCCTGTGGGATACCCTCAAGCCCTATCACCCTCCTCCGGGGAAGAGCTGAGAAAGAACACAAAGGAAATTAGCTGTGGCTACCAGCTAATCAAACAACATTCACAAAGCTCTTAGGACACCAAAAATCCAATCCTGTTGTTAAAAAAGGTAAATTTGATTAGAAACAAAAAGGAAGAAAATACATTGGGAACTTCGGCTTTTGCTAGATTTTAAAAGAGCAATTCCAAAAATTAAGTACCAAGAATAGCTTTCTTGGGGTGCAGCTTAAAAGTTAAAAGCAAACAAAAGCATCTGGGGTTAGCACAGAGAAGCCCACAAGCCAAACTAAAGAAATAAACCTGATCACGTCTACTTAAACATTCCATACATAGGCGCCGACTCCGTGGGTGCTCCGGGGCTGGAGCACCCACGGGGAAAAATTGGTGGGTGCTCAGCACCCACCGGCAGCTCCCCGCCAGCCCCCCCCGCCACGCGACGAACTCACCTCTGCATCTCAAGTCTCAGCCAGACGCCAAGTGGCAGCCACCAGCCGCTTTTCTTGGCTCCCTCCAGCTGGTCGGCAGGCCCGGCGCACCCACTAGGCGATCCTAGGCAGTCGCCTAGGGAGCCGGGGGGCAGCTAGCCGCAGCTGCCACCCGCCCTCCCGGCTCCGCGGCTGAGCCAAGAGCGGCTGGCTGCCTCCCACCCTCCCGCCTCTGCATCCAGCCGCCCCCTGCTCCTGGCTGAGCCGCAGCTGCCGCCCGGCTCCACAGCTGAGCCAGGAGCCAGCGGGGGGGGGGGGGGGGGGGGGGGAGGGCGGATGGCCGTGGCTGCCTCCCTCCCTCCCAGCTCCGTGGCTGAGCCGGGAGCAGGGGGGCGGCTGGCCACGGGCGGGGGGCTGAGCTGCTGGCCCGCAGGGGGTTGGGAGGGGGGGAACTGGCTGTCGCGGGGGAAGGCGGTGTTAGCTGGGCGGGGGGGGGGGCGCAGGGCTGGTTCAAGGAAGTTTTGCTTAGGGCGCAAAACTTCCTTGCACTGGCCCTGCTGGTCGGCGGCGCCTTGGGGGAGGGAGGGGTATGGGGAGGAGGCGGAGGTGGTGCCAGGGTCTACGCCTCCTCCCCATACCCCTCCCTCCCCCGACCAGCTGGAGGGAACCAGGAAAAGCGGCGGGCTGCCACTTCACGCCTCGCTGAGCCTCCAAGAGGTGAGCTGGGGGCACGGTGGGGGGAGGCTGGCGGGGAGCTGCCGGGCCCAGTGGGTGCTCTGCTGCTTTCCACACACCCCCCCCCCGCCAGCTTGCAATGATTTAGGGAAGGGGTGGGGCCAGGGGTGGAGTTGGGGGGGGGCCAGGGGCACGTCTATGATTCCACGTCCAATTATTTTTTTCTAGGTATAGAAGATGAATTTTCATACCTGATTCAAGCCTTACACAGCATTCCTGCTTATAGCATTGCTGCTCCGTGTCTCCTTTGGTGGCTTCTTGCTGGGCCCACTCGGTCTCCATTTCTTTCTTTATTACCGGCTCGGCGACGGTCTGGGTCCCGACCTCCTGTTGGGTCCCCTCCATCTCCATCGCTGCCTCCACCACCTCCCGTGGGTGGCCCAATGGCCGGTCAGCCATTATTCCTGTAACCTCCACCTTGTCCAGTGTTTCCCCTTCCAGGCCCCCAGGCACCTCCTTCGGCCACCCCTCAGTTCCCTTGAGGGGGCAGTGCCTTCCAATGTGGCCTGGCGATTACACCACTGCGATTGGCCTCCGGGATGTGTCCCACAATGCCTGTTCTCACCTCTCTGGTCATTGGTTTGAACTCTACTGCCCTGGCCTGAGGTGACCAACCGTCATCCCCACCCCGTAAATTGCTTTGGAAATTTGAAAGTCCCCTTCCTGTTTGCTCTGTCTCAGCGCGTCTTTCCAGGTGGCCACGCCTGCTGCACGCACCAGGCGATCCCCCACTTGCAGCAATGCCGAGCTGCTGGACCTCATCAGCATTTGGGGAGAGGAGGCTGTGCAGTCCCAGCTGCGCTCCAGCCATAGGAATTGTGATACCCATGGACAGATTTCACAATGCCTGACAGAAAGGGGCCATGACCGGGACACATTGCAGTGCAGGGTCAACGTGAAGGAGCTGTGGAATGCCTACCACGAGGTGCGGAAGGCAAACCACCGCTCCGGTGCTGTGCCCACGAGCTGCTGGTTCTACAAAGAGCTGGACATGATACTCGGCGGTGACCCCACCTCCACTGCGAAGACTGCGAAGAAGGGGGGGAGGGATAGCTCAGTGGTTTGAGCATTGGCCTGCTAAACCCAGGGTTGTGAGTTCAATCCTTGAGGGGGCCATTTAGGGATCTGGGGCAAAAATTGGGGATTGGTCCTGCTTTGAGCAGGGGGTTGGACTAGATGACCTCCTAAGGTCCCTTCCAACCCTGATATTCTATGACCCCTGTGGATATTTCAGTGGCTTGTGTGCCAGTCGAGAGTGGACCAAGCCAGGAGGAGGAAATCTTGGACGAGGATGTGGAGCGGGAGGGGGACCCAGAGGCAGAGGATGACTCGGAGGCCAGAGATGCATGCAGCCAGGAGCTCTTCTCTATCCTGGAGGAGCCGAGCCAGTCACAGCTGTGGAGATTGGCGAAACACAAAGAGGAGAGGAGGCCCCTGGGAAGTGGATCTGATTTGGGGAATCGCTGAAGCGAGTTGTTGGGGGCAGGAGGGTTGCAGAAAGCAGGCTTGTCTCCCTCCGCATGCCTAGTCTGAGCGGCAGAACAGGCTGTTGATTGACTCCCTCACTTCACGGGAATCTCCCTCAGAGATCTCCAGGAAACTCTCCTAGAGATACTGGGCAATCCGCTGCCGCAGGTTCCTCGGCAGAGCTGCTTTTTCTTGCCCCATTAACGGTAACTTTCCTGCGCCACTTTGCTGTCATGGGTTGCGGGGGACATCATTTGGGGGGAGGGATAGCTCAGTGGTTTGAGCATTGGCCTGCTAAACCCAGGGTTGTGAGTTCAATCCTTGAGGGGGCCATTTAGGGATCTGGGGCAAAAATTGGGGATTGGTCCTCCTTTAAGCAGGGGGTTGGACTAGATGACCTCCTAAGGTCCCTTCCAACCCTGATATTCTATGATTCTATGATTCCTGCACACAGGCAAGCCTGCATGGGGGCCAGGGTGGAAGCCGCAGGCTTGGAGAAGACCTTCCCTTGATTCCCTGCTCACCCTCAGCAGCGAGATATCTTCCATAATCATCACCTCCTGTGGAAAGTGTGGGGACAGGAATGATTATCAGGCCCCCCCTACAGTGCTGGGTCTCCCCAAGAGCCACATGCCCAGTGTACAGCAGGGTGCGGGAAGAGTGATTTCCCCTGCCCCTGCGGCTACTCACCATTTTGGGGTCTTGTGGCTCATGTGTGCTTGCCTGGGGTCTGCCAGTTAGTGACAGGTGTGTGAGTACCGGCTGTGTTTTAAATCCCTGAATCAGTGTTGTCCGTGTTGCGAACAATACTGCTTCTGTAAAATGTTGCATTTAACCTTCACAGAGATGACCTTGGGAGCCCAGCCTCCCTCTTTGTTTTCGGCGGGTGAATGGCTGCGCAGAATTAGAAAGCGGCCAAGAAGAACGAAGGAGGACTTTCTGCGTGAGGCTATGATGCACTCCGCCGCCGAGAAACAGGAATTGAGGAGTGGCGGGACAGCGAGAAGAGGGACCGAAAGGAGAACCGCGGCACGCCAGAACGAAGCCACGGAGCGGCTATTAAAGGTTATAGAGGGCCAAGCAGACACGCTCCAGGCGATACCAGCTCTTGAAACCGAGCAGCTCCGTGCCCGCGCTCCCCTGCAGCCGCTGTCACAAATCTCTTTCCCATGTGCCCGCCCCCACACACACACCACCAACACACTCTTAACAACTTCCCGGCTCCACTCTCTACCCGTGGCGTTCCACTCCTCCCCACTCACAGTCCAGCAGTGTGGACTCCCACTACTCACTGCACTCAACACCTGTCCCTCTGTAGTTTGGCCCTGCTGAAGTATAGTACCCGCTGCATTGTACTCCAAAGGAGAAGGTTGGATATGATCCCTGGACAAAGACAAATCTTTAGCCGTCCCGGAACCCCTCCTCCTCCTGGGACCTTCCCTTCCCCCAACCCCCTCCCTGTTGAAGGTTTTTTTTTTTTGTTCGACTCTCCTCCAGTTGTTGTCTTTTAATAGAAGTATTGTGTTGGTTTGAAAGCAATCTTCACTCTCTTAATCGAAAGCAAAAATAGCACTGCAAAGCAACGTACAATTGTGTTAAGCCCCCTTATTGCATCATGTGCGCCAACCACCTCCTAGCATTACAAGCACGGCAATCCCGAGCATAGCGACAAATATTAGTGGCTTTCAGCTTCAAATTGCTGCCTCAAGGCCTCCCTGATCCTTATGGCCCCACGCTGGGCCCCTCTAAGAGCCCCAGTCTCTGGTTGTTCAAACTCAGCCTCCAGGCGCTGAGACTCTGCGGTCCAGCCCTGAGTGAAGCTTTCACCCTTCCCTTCACAAATATTATGAAGCGTTCAGCACGCGGCTATAAGCATAGGAATATTGTATCGGCCAGGTCCAGCTTCCCATAGAGGCAGCACCAGCGGGCTTTTAAACAGCCAAAAGCACACTCAACTGTTGAGTCTCAACAGTCATTCTGCACTTGCTCAGCCTGTTGTTGAACCGCTCCTTGCTGCTGTCAAGTAACCCCATGTATGGCTTCATAAGCCATGACATTAAGGGGTAGACATTAAGGTCTCCCAGGATCACAATGGGCATTTCGACTTTCCCTACGGTGATCTTCTGGTCCAGGAAGAAAGTCCCGGCTTGTAGCTTCCTGAACAGGCCAGTGTTCTGAAAGATGCATGTGTCATGCACCTTTCTGGACCAGCCTGCGTTAGTGTCCGTGAAACGCCCATGGTTATCCACAAGTGCCTGGAGAACCATTGAGAAATACCCCTTGTGATTAATGTACTCGGTGGCAAGGTGGTCTGGTGCCACAGTTGGAATATGGGTGGCATCTATCACCCCTCCGCAATTAGGGAAGCCATTTGTGCAAAGCCATCCACGTCACACATGTTGCCCAGAGACACGGTCTTTCAGAGCAGGATGCGATTAATGGCCCTGCACACTTCTGTCAACACGAGTCCAACGGTCGACTTTCCCACTCTGAACTGGTTAGCGACTGATCGGTAGCAGTCTGGAGTAGCCAGATTCCACAGTGCAATCGCCACGGGCTTCTCCGATGGCAGGCAGCTCTCATTCTCATGTCCTTGCACCGCAGGGCTGGGGCGAGCTCATCACACAGTCCCATGAATGTGGCTTTCCTCATCCGAACGTTCTGCAGCCACTGCTCATCATCCCAGATGTACATAACGATGTGATCCCATCACTCGGTGCTTGTTTCCCGAGCCCAAAAGCAGCGTTCCACTGTGGTCAGCACCTCCGTGAACGCCACAAGCAATCTCGTGTCGTAGCTACTACGCGTGGCGAGATCAATGTCCCATTCCTCTTGCTTTTGTAGTTTAAGGAATAACTCCTCTGCCACTCATGACGTATTAGTCAGAGCGAGCAGCATACTAGTCAACAGCTCGGGATCCATTCCTGCAGCCTGAAGAGGCAGGATGCTCAGTACACAAACCGTTGAAAGATGGCACCAAATGCGGACGGAAGCACAGGGCTTTCTGGGATGCGAAGCAATGCATCACGGGACATTGGGACATGACGCAGGATGTCCCATGACCCCCTCTGCCTTCCCACAACTCTTAGAAGCAGAAGAGAAAGAGGTGCTCTGTGGGATAACTGCCCAGAGTGCACCGCTCCGAATACCGCTGCAAGTGCCGCAAGTGTGAACATGCTATTGTGCAGGCAGCTGACAGTGTGAGCACACAACAGCGGTTTCCTTTCAGCGCTCACTGAGCGGCGATGTAACTGCCAGCACTGTAACTTTGCCAGTGTAGACATGCCCTGAGTGGGAGCAGGTAGACAATGGAGGCTGCTTGACTCAGGTCATAGCAAAAGATCATTTCAGCAAGCTGGAAGAAACTATAACGGAGAGGAAGTGACATCATCACTTGGTCTCACTCCCCCCACAATCCAACACCTGGAAACACGTCTGGAGGACAAAGTTTGAACTGGGGAGGGGGTCCCAGGTTGAAGGGGAGTCTCAGCCGGTGTATGGAGGAGCTGTGACCTGCTTGTATTGTCTATCAGCATGAGACATGGCTTGATTCAAATCCTGTCTAGTTTAGAGAACTCAGTTGCAATTTTACTTTTATTTCTCAGGTAACCAACTTTGATCTCTATGCTCACTACTTATCATCACTTGAAATCCATCGTTCTGTACTGAATAAACCTGGTTTATATTTTACCTAAAACACTGCATTGCGGTTGAAGTGTCTGGGAAATCTGCTCAGGTTGCCAAGGTGGGTGCATGTCCACTTTCCTTTGTAGAAGTGGTGGATTGGTGTAGCGGGGTGGGCACCCACCTCTCGCATGGGCCCCCTTCTGATTGAGCGTGTCTGCATTCTTTAGGTCTGGAGACCCCTTTTGGTGGTTCTCAGGCGGGTTTTCAGTGACTCAGCCCTCCGGCCGAGTCACACTGTCTGTACATCAGCCATCACAAACCCCTTCCCGGGTACACAGTCCACAGAGCCTCTCTCTGTAACCCTCCTTGGGCTAGAGTCTTTAAGTAGTCCAGCCCTGGTTCCTCCCTGGAGACACTATCTTCCAGTAGCCCTCCCCACACTCAATCCTTACTCAGTCCCTAGCTGCCAGCCAGCCAGCCAGCCAGCCAGGAGCTTCTTGCTCCCCTGGTCCCTGCCAGCACACTTAGCTGCCCATAGTCCTTCTGCTCTTCCAGGCAGCTAGGCCTGCAATCTGTCCTTCTCCTACTTCATGCAGCAACTAACTACTGCTCTGGTCTGCAGCTCCTTTTATATGGCCCTCCTGGGCCCTGATTGGCTGCTTCCCCTGCAGCCACTCTAGCCTGCTTGGAGGACCTCTCCACTGCTCCTTTCCTGGGATGGGTGGGGCAGAAGCCTGAAGTTTGTAGCTGCCAGAGGTCTGTAGCGTGTCACAGCATCACAGTGTGAGAGGGAGTCCAGGTTGGTAAGCCAGAGGGTCAGCGGTACCCCAGTTCCAGATTGCACCTCAGGGAACCCATCACAGTGGCTGGGAGTCTGGACTCCTGGGTTCTATCCCCAGCTATGGGATGGGAGTGGGGTCTAGTGGGTTGGAACAATGGGGCTGGGAGTCAAGACTCCTGGGTTCTATTCTTGGTTCTGCCCCTTTGCCCATGGGGGATGGAGACTCTCTTCTCATTCCAAGGGCTGAGCGGCTCGTCAGAGGCTTTGAGATCCCAGCTGGCCAGCGCTAGAACAGGACCAAGCCTCATCCCCTCACCAGGGTCTCTCACAGCACGGGTGTCGTGGTCGTTCTAACTCTGACCCAGCAGGCCCTTTGGCCTGTGGTGGGGGAGTCTCCGGGGCTGGAAAGGGTTAAAAGGAACAGGCACCACCACATACACACCCCATTGTAACCAGCTCTGGGGCTGAGCTTTCACAATGTCCAGAGAAAGGGGAAGTTTCTCTGCTGCAGCCAGACAACAAAGCGAAAGGCTCCCACAGAAAAATGGTGCGTGGAGCCAGAACCCCAGAGCCCTGACTCTCAGCCCCCTGCTCTAACCACTAGACTCCCCGCCCCTCTCCCAGCTGGGGATAAAAACCAGAAGTCCAGATTCTCAGTCACTGTAATCACTAGATCTTATTGCTACCAAAGCAGGAAGTACGTTGCCTTTAAATGCCAGGAAAAAACTGTCTCAGTTCCCTTTCCTCCCCTAAGCCACAAGCCACTCACGGCGCCTGGGACTATTGCCACAGATGTAGTTGAATATGATTACTCGTTACCTGCCCCCAACCTCCCTGCTCTCCCGTTAGTGTCAGCGGTGGGATCAGACCGGAGTCCCAGCCGCTCACCCAGGCCCAGGACCCAGGTAAGAGCCGCTTTTCCTTGTTTTGGGTAAAAAAACCAGAGTTGGGGAGAATGATTCTTCGCATCTCTAAATCACTGAAAGGAAATTAAACGGTGAGAGTTTCTTATGGGAGGGGCCCCAGCTGAGATCAGGGCCCCGTCGTGCCAGGCGCTGCCCAGACACAACCAGAGACAGTCCCTGCCCCAAAGAAATTACAATTAAAAGAGACAATAGGTGGGAGAGAAAACTGAGGCACAGAGAGGAGCAGTGACTGGCCTGTTATCGTATGGTGGGTCCATAACAGATCTCGGAGTAGAACCTGGGGCTCTGTGTCCCACTGCCGTGCTCTAGCCACTGAGCCACACTGTCACACCGTAACTGGGGGTAGCATTGAAAATACACTGGGGGCTTCCCAAACACGGCGTGAGAGCCAGTCTCCGCCCGACGAGCTCACGGTGTAAAATATGTGGACAGAACACGGCAGGGCAACAATACCCGGCGCTGTTAAACAGCTGCCGTGCCCTACCCCAGAGCAGGCTGCATTTCACTGTTGGTTGAAAAGATCAACAACTGGGCAGGCTGTGAAGGTTTCTGAGATCATATGGGGGAGACCACGCTAGACTGATCCACGGTTCAGAGAGGGAGCAGGGTGTTTGGGGTAGACTTGGGGGCTGGGAGCCAGGACTCCTGGGTTCTATCTCAGCTCTGCAAAAAGAAATTTATTTTCAGACACACCTGGGCCCTCAGACCCTTGCTGGCCAGTTGCACCATGACCCAGAGAGACCGTTCTCAGAGCGGTCAGGTAACATCAGACACTGGCTCTACCCAGGCTGTGGTCACAGATACACACAGAGACGGGTTCCCAATAAACAATCCAGTTATCGGAGAGGAAGCGCTAGGGGGTGCGGAGCTGCAGGACGGGCCGGGGGGGCTCTGTAGGGGGCTCTCCCCTCGCAGTCATGGCTGATCTCTGCTTCTGGGGCTTACCTGTTCCCAGCTGAGAAACTGAACCCCGACCTGCCCCCTTCTGCCTGTGATACCCTTCCCCCACATGGGTCTCTCCCAAGGGGTCAGAATGTCCCTTGGAGTCCCTGTCACACCCCAAAGCAGTTTGTTCCCTTCCACCTCCCTTATACTCCCTGAAAATGTCAGCTCCACATAGGAAGCGTCCTCCAGTCCTGCCCTGAAACTGCCCTCTGCATTGCTGTGAGCTGCCAAACAGCCACATGCCCCTCCCCAGACGTGGCTGCATTTCAATCCTGAGGCTGTAAGCCCAGCACACATGGCCCTCTAGGCACACGGGGATAGAAATGCAACCAATCATTGCTCCGTCAGGCCCCTCTCGGAGCTTTACTCCATTCTGGTTAGGAAATTATTTTACGAAGGGCCCTAGGTGTAAAATACCCGGTCACGCAGCCAATCCCGCGGCCGGACGCCATCGCCCGGCGCAGACGAGCCGTCCCCCAGAAATGCTGCAGGGGAATCATTCCCGGCCCCTTTCCCCTCCCAGGCCGGCTGAGCGCTCTGTCCTGGACGGAGATGGCCTTGGTGCTGGTCGCTGCCTTTTGCCTTCTGAGCGGTGAGTCATTCACACAGACGCGCCGCGCTGCCGCCAGGGGGCCGGTGGGGAGCATTTCCCCAGCCCTGGGAGTGCGTCTGCACTGCCGGGAGGGTGCTGGGAACCGGATCCATCGCAGGGAAGTCCCAGCCACTCGCGCCAGCGGCTCCGGTTCAAGCCTAGGGGGCGTCTGGCCTTGAACCTGAGCCCGAGAGGCCGGGTCCTCGCTGCTGGCTTCACCCCGGTGGAGAACACGCCGGGTTCTCCTGGCAGAGTCGGCCTGGTCTAGCCCCGGCCACCCTGGGCTGAGCCGCGAGGGCCTCGGCCGCTCTCGTCCCCCGGGCTGCCGTTTTCCCTGCGCTACGGCCTGCCTCCGGGCTTCCAGGGCTGGCTCCAGGCACCAGACGACAAACCACGTGCCTGGGGCAGCAGTCCGGGAATTCTGGGGCAGTTCAGCGGTGGCCATTTTTTTTTTTGTTGCTTGGGGTGGTCGAAAAGCTGGAGCTGGTCCTGCGGGCTTCTGGCCTCCCGGGCGACTCAGGGCGTCTCCTGGGCCGGCCCTGCCTGTCCGCTCAGCTCGGGCCCGGCTGGCCCCTGCCCGCGACCGCACCTGGCTCCTTAATCATGGGAAGTGCCTTAACTATGGGTGCCAACCCTCCGGGATTGTCCTGGGGTATCCAGGAATGAAAGATTATTCTGCAATTAAAGATTGTCATGTTATGAAACCTCCAGGAATTTCTGCAATAAAAGGTGGCAACCCTAACCTGACCCCTCGTCAGTCGGGCTCCTCCTGCAGTCAGGTCCTCTGGGGGGCGGGGGGCTGAACTGAGAGGGGATGAGGGGGGTGCTGTGGGGGGCTGAATTGAGGGGGGATGGGGAGGTGAACTGAGGGGGGCTGGACTGAAGGTGGTGGCCAGAGCAGGTGAACTGAGCAGAGACTTAGAGGGACTAAAGTGGGTTGCAGAATATGGACTTGACTGAAGTGGGGCTGGGCAGATGTAGGGGAGGGGGTCGGCCTGGACTGATGGGAGAACTTGGGGGGACAGGAGTGATTCGGGGGCTGGGGTGATTAATTGCTGGACAGGCTGATGTCAGGGGGAGGCATCTCCAAACCCCCTTCCCCAATTCACAGGGGGGCGCTGGCCCGGCTCACTGTCACCCCCACTCCAGGAGAGGGTGGGGGCTCAGACAGCCCCACAACACAACATCCCCCATTGTGTTTTAAAGCCCCTGGTTTGGGGGGCTCAGCTCATGATGGCTCTCCCTGTGGGATCTCTGCAGGCAGCCCAGTCTGCATGGCGGGTTCCCCAACTCACTGGGGCCGGGCGCCGGTCTGATCCCTGATTCCTGTCCCCGGCAGGTGCCTACGCCCAGAAATGGGACGTGAGACTCGCACCCGGGCCCCTGGCTGGCTGGGCTGACTCCTGCGTGACCATCCCCTGCTCCTTCACCTACCCCGCAGGGTGGACGGTCAGGGCCGTGAGCTGGACACGGGACGGGGATCAAACCATGTATCACTCGGACGAGGCTCGTGTCCACGCTGCCTTCAAGGGGCGTGCCCGCTATCTGGGGGACCTGCAGCACAACTGCTCCCTGCGGCTGGCGGGGCTGCGCCCCAGTGATCAGGGCACCTACCGCTTCCGGTTCGAAGCAGAGCGCGATGTCAGGCGTGATGGATGGACAAGTCTGCCAGGACAGCAGCTCAATGTCTCCGGTAACCAAGTTCTGTTCATCACACACACACACACACACACACACACACACACCCCGGCTCTAGGGGAAGGGGGGGGTGGTTACAGCAGGGGGGACTTGTGGGTCAGACTCCCAGGCTGTGTGGTCAGACCCGAGTCCCCGTCACTCTGTCCAGCCCTTGGCCTGTGCTGAAGAGCCGCTGAGACTGACCCTGCAGCCAGTGGGATGCAGCAGGCGTGAGGGGCTCTCAGCTGGAGTGCGATAGTGGGGCTGGGACCCTGTAGGACCCCCCACCAGAACAGCGGGAGCGGGAAAAATGTGCTTTGTGGGGGGTGGTTCGATTGTGCAAAAGCCCAGGCTGCGGAAATTGGCGGGAAAACACTAAATCTCCTAAGTGTACCAAGAGTGGCCCATTGGGGAAATTGCTCAATATTTTGTTTGAGCTTCTCTCTCCTCTCCGTGTTTATCTCCCTCACTCCAGATCTGGGGTAATTCCCCGGCCCAAGTCAGGTCAAAGACGGGTTCTGTGCTAACAGGAGTTACAGTGTGTTTGTACCTGGTTCAAGCAAGATTTGTTTTCTTCTTTCAGTGCTAAAAGTTGAGTCTGAATTCCGTTGGTAGAGATCATCTCTTCCCCCACCGGTTTCTGTCTGGTGCTTGGGTGGTTTTTAGCAGCACGGGGGAGACTGGCCATCAGGAAGTTTAGACTTGAAATTAGACGAAGGTTTCTAACTATCAGAGGAGTGAAGTTCTGGAACAGCCATGCAAGGGAAGCAGTGGGGACAAAAGACCTAACTGGCTTCAAGATTAAGCTTGATATGTTTATGGAGGGGATGGTTTGGTGGGATAACATGATCTTGGCAATTAATTGACCTTTGACTATCGGTGGTAAATAGGCCCAATGGCCGGTGATGGGATGTTAGGAGTTACGACAGAGAATTTTTTCCTGGGTGTCTCGCTGGTGAGTCTTGCCCACATGCTCAGGGTTCAGCTGATCGCCATATTTGGGGTCGGGAAGGAATTTTCCTCCAGGGTAGATTGGCAGAGGCCCTGGGGGGTTTTTTGCCTTCCTCTGCAGCATGGGGCCCGGGTCACTTGCTGGAGGATTCTCTGCATCTGTCTTTAAACCATGATTTGAGGACTTCAATAGCTGAGACATAGGTGAGAGGATTATTACAGGAGTGGGTGGGTGCATAGGTGCTGACTCCGTGGGTGCTCCGGGGCTGGAGCACCCACGGGGAAAAATTGGTGGGTGCTCAGCACCCACCGGCAGCTCCCCGCCAGCCCCGGGGGCCGCGCCCAGCTCACCTCACCACCGGGCGATGTTCCGGGGTCCCGCCACCGACACCGGGCGACTTTGCGTCGGCGTCAGGGGCGGGGCCCCGCAACGTCGCCCGGCGTCGGGGGCGGGGCACGGCGTCGGGGGGCGGGGCCCCACCCCCAACGCCGGGCGACAGCACCCACGGGCACCAATGAAAGTCAGCTCCTGTGGGTGGGTGGCCTGCACTGTGCAGGAGGTCAGATTAGATTATCATAATGGTCCCTTCTGACCTTAAAGTCTATGAGTCTATGAGTCTGTCTCTCTTGCGGGATTAGTGGGATCTAAGGTTTTTGTGGCTGGAAGGGGGATGAAAATGCAGAAACCAAAGCCGGGCACTTGAATAACAGGAACGGGAGAGAATTAAAAGCAGTCCCACTTAGGACTCTAGTCTGAGGCCCGATGTCTAGTGCCCCACACTGGCGGCTGAGCCCCTCCGGGCAGACCCAGCGCTCCCCGTGTCTCAGGGGAACTTTTGCTGCTCTCCCCCATTGCCACGAGCCCTCATTGCCCCGGCCAGACGAGCTCCCGGGCTGGGCTGCGCCCGCACCCTGGGGGCTGCTCCCCGCTCTGCAGCCAGGCCACGGCCCCTGGGAGCCCTGCCAGCCCCAGGGCCCCAGCAGGGTTCAATGGCTCTTGACCCCTCCTCTCCTCACAGACAATCCGTGCCGGCCCTCCCTGGGGAGCCAAATGGAACCGGGACCCTCCCTCACCTGCTCCGTGGGGGCTGCCTGCGCCCATCGCCTCTCCTGGTACGACCGAGATGGCGCGCGGCGGAGCCCAGGGCAAACCCAGGACAGGGCTTGGGTGACCAAGCTGCGAATGTCCCCGTCCCAGCTGGCCCCCGGTGCGGCGCTGAGATGCCAGGCGGGTGGATACAGGGATGAGTGTGACTCTGACCAATCCCAGCCCCTGGGGACAGGTGAGCTCTGCTGCTGGACATGGCATGGTTAGAGCAGAGGGGCTGGGAGCCAGGACGCCTGGGTTCTATGCCTGACACAGGGAGTGAAGCAGGGACTATGGTTAGAGCGGGGGCGGGGCGAGCTGGTGATCAGGACTCCTGGGTTCTGTCCCTGAGACTGGGAGGGGAGTGGGGTCTAGTGGGTGAATGCAGGAGGGGTGGGAATCAGGACTCCTGGGTTTTATTGCCTTAAAAAATCCTCTTATCTGGCTTTAGCAAATATTTTTGCCCCGTGGGACTGGACGAGGAGGGACCTGCCCCTTCGTTCAGTCCCGGGGCCCCACTGACGAACTCTCACCCGACTCTCGCCCTCAGTCGCCCCCAATGTGCCCAGGGTCGAGGTTTCGCGGCCGGCAGGGAAGGCAGCGCTGAGGGAAGGCGATGGTTTTACCCTGCGCTGCCAGGCTGCTGCCCTGCGGCCCGTCGCTGGGTACGTCTGGTCCCGCGGGGACGTGTGGCTGCCAGAAGCCGGGCAGGATTTACGTGTTGGCCAGGCAGCCGTCTCTGACGGAGGGAGCTACGCGTGCGGGGTCTGGGTCTCCGGCCCCGGCTGGGGGTATCTGAGCCTTTCTGCGAGGGAACCGGTCGAAGTTCAGCGTAAGCAGTAAGGGCGGGTGAGAGAGTCTCCTCCCTCGCAGCCCCCGAAACTCCCCACACGGCCTCCTGGAGCAGCCCCGCGGGCCCCCGCCTCATCACCCTGATTCGCCCCAACCACCTCGTCCCCCTGCTTCGCCCCGCCCACCTCATACCCCCGCTTCTCCCCGCCGACCTCGTCCCCCTGCTTCACCCCAACCACCTCGTCCCCCCACTTCGCCCCACCCACCTCGTCCCCCTGCTACGCCCCGCCCACCTCGTCCCCCCGCTTCGCCCCGCCCACCTCAGCAGTCCCCGCGTCAAATTCCCCCTAATCACCATGTGTGGTCAGCCCAGCGCTGTCGACTCCGGGCTGGATCCCCCGCTCCTCTGCATCACTCCTGTGGCTGGGCCCAGCAGCGACAAATTCAGTTTCTGTTCCCTACACACCTGCCCTGAGCCCCCAGCCTCCCTCCGGGCCACTGCTCATCCCCCCACCTGACCTGGGGCCCCATTCCTGTCTGGGCCAGTCCCTACCCCCCTCCTCCCCGCCCACCTACCTTCAGCCCCCAGACTCTTCTGAGGGACCCCCTGTTCCTTATCCCCCTGCTACCCTGCCTGTTCTGGCGCCCTGCAGCCACATGGGCCAGGCCCTGCCCCTCACCCCCTGCCCTGAAACCTCTCTGGGCCAGGTCCCCCCAACTCTGTCTCTGAAAAGTGCCCATTTGCCCCAGAGCCCCTCCCACTCGTGCAAATCTCGTTTGCCTCTTCAGCGACGGTGATCAAGTGAAGGACCCCACAAGCCGGCAGGGTGCAAATAAGCATCTGTTAATCACATGCGGCAGCCGGGCCGAGCTACCCACCCGCACGGCTGCTTTCTAAAGCGTGAACCCGGTGAGCGCCCCAGAGGCTCACCGCCTATTTAAAGCGACAGAGCCCCAGGACACACAACCCCATTGTTCTCGTCCTTTTCCCGGCTCCTTTCTCCCTCCGTTTCCAGACGCCCCTAAAGGCGGGAACGTCACGGCTACACCCGGCGCTGACCGGCACAAAGGGGACCCGGTGACTGTAACCTGCTGTTTCAGCCGCAGTGTCCCCGCCGACGCTGGCAAACCCTGGGGCTGTGGGTTCTGATCCTGCCAGGCTCTGTTCTGTCCGGGTCTGGCCGTGCTGGGCCGGGCTGTCAGCGCCCCACACCGGTGACACCAGCCCCTGTCTTCCCTCAGGCTGTGGCACGTGCCAATGTCTGAGCCCCGGCCTCGTGGCTGGCGTTGTGGTTGCCATCCTGCTCCTCGTCGTCCTCGTTAACGTGGGGGCTTGTTACCTGCTCAGGAGAGGCCGGTGGCAGGCGGGAGCCCAGGGGGCTGCGGAGGGTAAGAGCCGGGCTGAGTGGCTGGGAACAGGGATGGGGCTGGTGCGGGGGGTTGGTGATTTGCGGGGGCTGGTGGAATACAGATGGGGGGATGATGGGAGACACTTGGGAGAATTTGGGGGCTTGGGACCAGTGGTTTGGGGGGAGACACTGTGGGTGATTCGGGGGGGCAGAGGCTGATGGTTTGGGGGGCTGGTGAGAAACACTTGAGGGAATATAATGTGGGGGGGATAGCTCAGTGGTTTGAGCATTGGCCTGCTAAACCCAGGGTGGTGAGTTCAATCCTGCAGGGGGCCATTTAGGGATCTGGGGCAAAAAAAATCTGTCAGGGGACAGTACTTGGTCCTGCTAGTGAAGGCAGGGGACTGGACTTGATGACCTTTCAAGGTCCTTCCAGTTCTAGGAGATAGGCATATCTCCATTTATTTTATAATGTGGAGGCTGGTGGTTTGGGAGGCTGGTAGGAGATACTTGGGGGAACACAGGGTTGGGGGGCTGCTGAGACACATGGTGTGATTTGTGGGGGGGCTGGTGGGCGACGGGGAAATACAGGAGGTGGAGGATGGTGGTTTGGGATGGTTGAAGGGAGACACTGGGGGAATGCAGGGGTGTAGCCAATGATTTTAGTTTATTTTTCATTTATTGTGTGCCGCTATGATTCATTAACATACAATCACCGTCTGTTCAATAGAGGTGAGCTGTAGGGCTATAGAGGTCTAAGACTGATCAGTATTTAGAAGGAATAACCATGTATTAGAGCAGCGGTTCTCAGACTTCATTGCACCGCGACCCCCTTCTGACAGCAGAGTTACTACAATATGAAAATAAGAAAGAAAAACTTGTAGCACCTTAGAGACTAACAAATTTATTTCAGCATAAGCTTTCGTGGGTTAGTACCCACTTCATCGGATGCATGGAATGAAACATACAGTAGACAGATATTTATACAGTCAGAGAAACATGATAAGGTGGAGGTGCATAGACCAACCTTAAGAGGCTAATTAATTGAGAGGAACCATAACAGCAGGGGAAGAAAAACCTTTGAAGTGATAAACAAGATGGTCACACAGGTGTGAATGAGGATCGTTAACTTAAGGGAAATAGATTCAATTAACGTAATGGCCGAGCCATTCGAGGTCCTTATTTAATCCTGAGGTAATGCAATCTAGTTTGCATATCAATTCGAGTTCAACAGTTTCTCTTTGAAGTCTGTTTTTCGAGTTAATCTGTCGCAACACTGCTACCCTCAAGTCTGTCAGTGAGTGATTAGGGAGGTTGAAGTGTTCTCCTACTGGTTTTTGAATGTTATGATTCCTGATATCAGATTTATGTCCATTTATTCTTTTGCGTAGAGACTGTCCGGTTTGGCCAATGTTACTACGTGACCCCGGGAGGGGGCAGAGCCCGAAACCCGTCATCCTGGGTGGGGTGGAGAGGGGGCCACAGTCTGAGCCCTGCCGTTCCAACTGGGGCTGGGGCTAGGGCTGGATCAATTCATGGAGGTTAAGTCCATCAATGGTGTCCCTAGCCTCTGTTTGTCAGAGGGGGTGATGGATGGCAGGAGAGAGATCACTTGATCATTACCTGTTAGGTCCACTCACTCCGGGGCACCTGGCATTGGCCACTGTCGGCAGACAGGATACTGGGCTGGATGGACCTTTGGTCTGACCCAGTACGGCCATTCTTATGTTCCTATGTTCAGCCCTGAGTCCCAGCAAGTCTAATGCTGGCCCTGGCCACCCCATTAAAATCGGGTCACGACCCACTTTGGGGTCCCGACCCACAGTATGAGAACCGCTGTATTAGAGAGCGAAGGCAGGAAGGCTGAAACACAAGGCCTCTAGGGTGAGGCCTGCAAGATTTTAGCATCACTATTTTGGGCCTCGGAGCTAAGAAATGCCGACAGACGGGAGTGAGCGAAGGAAAACCCGATGCCCTGAGATGCTGGGAAAAGAGGCACCCAGGGGCAACATCACAAACAATCAGCCCGAAGATTAACTTGAACTCACAGAAATGCTGTAGCGGCACGTCTGGCTCCAACGTGTGTCTGCACCACAGGCTATGGGTTGTGCGTCAACGCTAATGAGAACAAAGAGAAGCTACACAACCTAGAGCGAGGGGCCCTACCAAATTCACAGTCCATTTTGGTCAATTTCCCGGCCATAGGATTGTAAAAATAGTAAATTTCAGGATTTCCGCTATTCATATCTGAAATTTCACGGTGTTGTAATTGTAGGATCCTCACCCAAAGAGGCGTTGTGGGGGGGTCACAAGGTTATTGTAGGTTGCGGTACTGCTACCCTTACTTCTGCATGGCTGCCTTCAGAGCTGGGCAAACGCATGCAAAAGACCAGATTTCACGGGGGGAGACCAGATTTCAAGGTCCGTGATGCATTTTTCATGGCCATGAATTTGGTAGGGCCCCACCTATAGTAACTGGGGGGCCTTAAGTGTCATAGGGACACGGACCCATAAGGGAAAAGTGGGGGGAAAATTTCAGGTACATGCACAGAAGGTCACTATAGGCAGACTCGCATTATATGGGTGACCCACGAAAGCTTATGCATATTCAGGGGGCTGGTGGTGTGGGGGGCTTGTCAGAGACATTTGGGGGAAGTCAGGGAGCAGGGGGTGCTGGTGGTTTAGTGGGGCTGGTGGGAGACACTCGGGGGATTCAGGGGGCTGGTGATGTGGGGGTCTTGTCAGAGACATTTGGGGGAAGTCAGGGAGCGGGGGGGCTGGTGGTTTAGGGGGAGATACTTGGGGGAGATTCAGGGGGCTGGTGGTTTGGGGGGACCCCGATCTAATAATACAAACTATTCTCCCTTTCCCACGAGGTGCTGAGCTTTCCCGCAGGCCAAAGAAGGAGTCACCCTATGCGGTGAGTGCGGGGTCTGTTACCCTTCCCCCCCTCCGGGACTCTGCTGCCCCTGCTGGCTGGGGCGTCTGCGGCTGCAGCCTCCCCATCCCCCACAGTGCAAATCCCTGCCCCCTGCTGGGTGAAACCAGCGCTGCCTGAGTGTGTGTCTCAGACCCCGTCCTGCTACCGGCTCAGGGGAGATTCCCCCAGCCACAGAGTGTCTGGTCCTGGCAGCACCCACCCCGCTGGCCCTGGGGCCCGTTGAGTGGGGATCTCACTGGCTCTCTGTTTGGGCCTACAGGAACTCCAAGGACGATCCCCGGATATTTACAGCCAGTTGGACTCTCCCCAAGCTGGTTCCCACTGAGCTCCGCTGAAACCCCGACCAGCCAGGGACCCCTCTGCACGGCCGGGACCTTAAACACAAAGAGAAGCCGTCGCTCAGTGGGACCAGATCCCAGCAGGGTCCACAAGCGCCGACGTTCCATTGTGCTGGGCGGTGCTTGACCCCTGGCTCTGCCCCAGGCCCCACCCCCACTCCACCCTTTCCCTCAAGGCCACACCCCTGCCCTGCCCCCACCACACCTCTTCCCATCCCCGAGCACGCCGCGTCCTCGCTCCTCTCCTCTTCCCCCAGCCGCCTGCACCACGGAACAGCTGATTGCGGCGGGCGGGAGGTGGGAGGTGGGAGGGGGAAACACTGATGGAGGGTTGACGGTGGGTTTTCAGCATCCACCATTATTTCCCAGTGGGTGCTCCAGCCCCAGACCACCCACGGAGTCAGCGCCTATGCTGGGGTCAAACGGCCGTGGCTCCATTGGAATGAATGGGGCCAGACCCCCAGCTGGTGACTCAATTGGGAATAAATAGCTCCGAAATGCAGGGACTGGGTAATTCTTTTTCCTATATCAACTTTATAGAAAACAGTGGAAATACCTAGACAAAAACTTCGGTGAACTTGGAGTTAAAGGTGAGACGTGATCAGCAAGTCCCAGGGGCGAAGGAGAGGAGAACAAGGGAGATTTCAAATCCCGAAGAGGAGACAGGCAAGAAATTCCAGGGTCAAGTCAAAGTTAGGGGAAGCCGGCATTGGACAGCAGCAATTCCCAGCCCTAAGTGGGGTCTGGGCTGCAGCCGGCACGTCGTGCTAGAAACGCTCCTCATCCAGGATTTCTGCTCCTGAGCGCGTTCAGGGGATCCGTGGCTGTTCCAGGACATCGGCTGATGGAGGCGGGAAGAGCTGGGCCAGGAGGTGGAGTCCAGACCAGGAGAGGGGCCGATAGAACCAGGGACAGCGCTGGGAGAGGGGCTCAGATTTGCCTTTGAAACGATGTGACCCCAAACTCTTCCTTGGACACCTCGCTCCCCTGAGCACATGGGCTCCATTGGCAACAAAGTGTTTTTCTCTCTGGCCACGTTTATTTCCCAGGGGCGGGAGAGGGGGACAGGCCGCCAGGGCAAAACCCAACCCCTAGGGGTCAGCGCTGTCCTGGGACCAGCCCGCAGCCCCCCAGTGCTAAGGGACCCACAGCCCAGGCCAGGCAGACCCTCGCTGTCATTCTGTCTGTGCCCACGTGGGGGGGACGTGGACGTGGGGCCAGAGAAGGACCCCTCTGTGTGGAACGGGGCTGAGGTTACAGGTAGGATGGTATATTCCCCCCCACCCCCGTGCCCAGGGCACGATCGCCCCCTGTCGACTGTGCCCCAGGCTGATCGCAGGTCTGGGCTGAGATCCTGAGCAATTAGCGACCTGTCTAGTCCCCTGTGGCACAGCGCCCCCTAGTGCCATGCTGGGGAATTGCGGCCAATCCTGCCTGCCAGGGGAGAGCCTCCACCCTGCCCCTTGTAGCACAGCGCCCCCTAGTGCCATGCTGGGGAATTGCGGCCAATCCTGCCTGCCAGGGGAGAGCCTCCACCCTGCCCCTTGTAGCACAGCGCCCCCTAGCGCCATGCTGGGGAATTGCGGCCAATCCTGCCTGCCAGGGGAGAGCCTCCACCCTGCCCCTTGTAGCACAGCGCCCCCTAGTGCCATGCTGAGGCATCGGGGCCAGCCTTGACTGCGAGGGGAGAGCCTCCACCCTGCTTGTCTCCCATCCATGTCCCGGATCGTGCCCGCCCCGGCTTAGCCAGAGAAAGGAAAGTGAAAGGACTCAGACCCTGCTAAACAACCCCCTGCACATGCAGCGAATGGGGGAAGTTTGGACCTGCCCTTTGAAGCGCTCTGGGGCCTGCCCCCTCTGAGCTCACCCCCCAGGGGCACCCACAGAAATCTCACCCCTGCCCCGCCCGGTGCCACTTCCCCTTTCACCCTCGAAAGCAGCCAGACTGATTGCTCAGCTCCCCCCCGCCCCCCCGGCCAGATCGGCCTCCGGAGCCGCGGCTGCAGGACGCACTATAAGGTAATTGCACCTTCTCCGGCCAGCGGGAGTGGGGGCTAGTGGTTAGAGCAGGGGGCTGGGAGCCAGGACTCCTGGGTTCTTTTCCCTGCTCTGTGCAGCCCCGTTGTGCCGAGTGCCACCCAGACACACTGAGCGACGGATCCCGCCCTCTTGTGCTCCCGGGCTAACACAGCCCCCCGGGGCGGGGAACCGTGGGGCTCAGGAGAAACAATCAAGTAGGGGGCAGCGCAGTTCATAGCAGGTGTTGGCAGAGCTCCCCTCATCCCCCACAGCTCCATGTGTGTCCCCCCATTCCACCCCCTCTAGGTCAGGGACTCCCTGAAACCTCTTTCCCCTTAGCAGGAGCTCTCTGTGCCCCCCATTTCCCCTCTGCACCCGGGACCCCCAATCTAATCCCTAGACCAGAGGTCCTCTGGGCCCCCTATTCCCATCAATTTCAGAGCCAGCTGGAGCTGTGGCTGCGCTGTCCAGATGTGAGGAGCTCTGTGTCCCCCATTTCCCCCCATCTGGTTGGTCGATTGCCCCCCACCCCCAATCAATGGGTCTCTCCTCCTGGGGGCCACGAACTTTCCCTGGCACTTTGGGGGTCGTGCTGCAGGAGGCGGGGTGGAGGCGTTAGGGGGCACTGGGCTGTAGGGGGAGGGGTGGAGGCTCCGGGGGGCGCTGTGCTGCAGGGGGCGGGGCAGGGGCAGTCAATGCCGGTTCTCACACCCTGAGGCCGCTCTCCCAGATCCTCCCCCTCACCTTGGTTTGCTCAACGCCCAGAGGAAGCGGCAGCGACTCGGTGACAAAAATACCCCGGCTAAGGCCCAGCCAGTGACCCTCGACGCGGGGGAAACAGCTGCTCTGGTGCACGGCGCTGCTGGGAAGCGGGGGAGGGGCGTTCTCAGGGCTCTTCATCCCCCGTCCCCCAAGTGGGGGATCAGACGCGAGGAGCAGCCGGGGCTTTTCACTCTGGGCTGCGCCGTGCCCGGCCTGCGGCGATGCCCACAGCCTGACAGCAGTCTGGGTTCCTGCTGCACATCTGGGGAAACTGAGGCACGGGGGGGGCGGTGAATCAAAGAACCTCATACCCAAGTGGGCTCAGAGTTCTGGGCTCTTCTGCTGCTCTAACCACTTGACACTGCTGCCCACCCAGAGCCAGGGATTGAACCCAGGAGTTCTGGCTCCCAGCCCCCACCCCCGAACCGATTAGAGGCATCCGGTCTGAGCTCCCGGGAGTGTGGGGGGGATGTACCAAGACCTGTAATAATAGAACCCTGCCCAGAGGGTTGTGTAACGGGTGCCCTGCATTTAGCTGCCTCCCCTATGTAAATGGGCCGCCCTTTGCACCACACCATGCGCGACAAACCCATCCGGCAGCTAGTGAGTTAGCGCAGGAGGGGCTAGCAGCCAGGATGCCTGGGTTCTCTCCCAGCCCTGGCAGGGGAGTGGGGTCTAGTGGTTAGAGCGGTTAGTGGGTTTCCTGCAGTCTAGCTGGTCTCTCTCTGCTCCAGGTGGCTGATGTTGCTCTGGGTCATCGCAGGAACCCACCAGTCCTTCGCTCTTTCCTCTGCTCCCCGGCACCGCGGCTGCCCAGGGCTCACCATGAGGCGTCTCGTCTGGCTGCTGTTCCTCCCCGGTAAGGCCCCTTCTGAAGGTCTGGCTGCTTCAGACCCACAGAGCCCTGGGGGCAGGGGAGAAGGGAGGGGAGACCCGGCCGAGGGGTCACAAGCTCAGAGGGAGGTTTTCCTCTGTCAGATTTACTCCACTTGCATCACAGTAATGTGATCTAGGGATTGGCGGTGGGTGGTGGGCTGGGAATCAGGACTCCTGGGTTCTCTCCCCAGCTCTGGGAGGGGAGTGGGGTCTAGTGGTTTAGAGCAGGGGGGGCTGGGAATAAAGACTCTTGGGTTCTTGCCAATGGGGAAATTGAGGCACAGAGCCACACCATGAACTGAACAGTTAGCGCTGGGAATCAGACCATGATCTGAACCCCAGGTCAGCACCGGAAGCGCCCGGCCAGCCTGCCCCTCGCTGCCATCTCTGTCACTCTGCTGCTTCCAGGCTTCCTGTGTTCATGTGGCCCTGGCCAGCAGCCCGTCGAGGTCCCCAAGTCCCTGATCGCTTGGACGGGGGCCTGTCTGTCCATCCCGTGCCACTATGAATCCTGCCTCAGAACGACAAACAAACTGACCATCAATTCCCTGGTCTGGTACCTGAACCCTGTGTATGACCCTGAGAAGAAAGATTTCAGTAGCACCGTCCTCTATAAACACAAGGACTCCATCAGCCCGGACTTCGCAGGGCGCGTGAGGTTCCTGGGGGACCTGGAGACAGATTGCAGCCTGCAGCTGTCTGACCTGCGGGCCAGCGAGAACTGCTCGTACGGGCTGAGACTGGTCGCCTCGAACCCCAGGAATAAGCAAGAGGAGAGGAAGTGGATGACTGAGATCAGTGTAAACGTGATGGGTAAGAGGGAAAGTCCTTGTAGGAATAGACTGAAGACATATAGCTCCCGCTCTAACCACTAGACCCCACTCCCCTCCCAGAGCTGGGGAGAGAACCCAGGCATCCTGGCTCCCAGCCCCCCCCCCACTAGACCCCACGCTGTTACCAGCCATTATTGGGGACACAGCTCAGTGCGCCTGGGATGACATCCAGGCCGGCTGTTCCTAGTTTCTCCACCTCTGTCCCATCCATTTAATGAGGTAACGACTCTCGCTATAGTCTGGGGCTACAGCCAGCCTTGAACTCCCCGCCTGCATCAGAACAGCTCCGACCTCTGCCAGTCGAGCTAAAGCAGATGGGTCCTTACCTAGCGGAAGCAGTAGGTTGTTATCCTCCGTGCTGCTCAGCAGAGCCTCTAGCAAAACGGAACAATGGTTTGGGTGGAAAACTTCAAAGCTGTTTCTGTTTTATGGTGTTTTTCCACATTTCTCCTGAAATATTTTACCCACAAACTTTGAATTTCATTTTTACACTTGCTTTTTGTTCCCTTTTCACCCAGAGCGCAGCACAAGGAAGGATGTCGGGGGCTGCGTTTTGTTATTGCATGTTTTCTCTTTTACCCCAGGGGAAATCATTTCAGCTGTCTGTGCCTCAGTTTCCCCTCCTGAAAATCAGGGAGAATAACCCTTTGCCTATTTCCACTGTGGTCTCTTTGGGGCAGGGACTGTCTCTTGCTGTGTCTGGGCAGCGCCTGTCACAACAGCCCAGATCTCACCTGGGGCAGGGACTCTACCATAATGTACCTAATGCAGTAGGAAGAGAGTCTGAGACATGTGTCCTTGTATCCGAGGCCTGGTAGGAGGCAGGACCTGCTCACAGAGTCTGGCGAGAACAGGGCTGATCTTGCAGAACTACACATTGCTAAGACGTGCTGGGCACAGAGCACTCGCGCAAACACAGCCCGATATCAAGTGGTACCAAGGAAGGGACAAAAACGTTCCCCCAGGATAACGACAACACACCGACCCCTCCCAACAGATAAGATCAGGCTGACAGTCCGTAACTTGTTTATAGCAGGGTAGAAAGATGTATCCAAGGCTTTGGCTACACTAAGCACCTTTCAGCGACACAGCTGTGCTGCTACAGCCCTGCCGCTAAAAAGCGCGCAGCGTAGCCACTGTTTGTCTCCTGCCGACAAAAAAATTCCACCCCCAACCAGCGGCAGCAGCGTTGTCGGCGGGATAGCACTCCTGCCAACAAAGCACGGTTCACACCTGCACTTTTCGTTGCTAAAACGTTTGTCGTGCGGTGTGTGTGTGTGTTTTAACACCCCTGAACAGCAAAACTTTTGCTGACAAAGTTCTAGTGTAGACACAGCCTCAGAGGGAGAATCTCTGGCCAGCTGAGGGGGCAGTGGAAAGTCCCGCCACAGACTGAGCTGCGTCCATTGTCACGGGCATCCATGTCTTAGTATCCTCGTAGAGTCTGCCAGGTGCTACTACCGGGCTTCATTGACAATAAACCTGGTTCGGTGCCTTCGTCCCTTAACGGATCTTGTGGTCATTGGGCGGTTTGCTCGAAGCCTGCTGTGCTGGTTGTCTGCGCAGAGCTGGGGCAGCACACAGAGAGAACACACACACGCAGCTGAACATCTAACAACACCTAATAATAAAGTTTTCTCCTTAATAACTTTCCTGTTTGTCCCCCCGACACAGATTCGCCTCCAGCTCCTCAAATCCAAGCACCCAGCGAGCTCAGGGAGTCAACCCCAGCCCAGGTGGTTTGCTCCATAGACTATCACTGCCCTGACTACCCCATAACTCTGACGTGGGTCGGTTTGGGGCATAGGACCCCTGAGCCCACTATGCGGACGGGGAGCGGAAGGACTGAGAACACACTGACTTTCACGCCCACCTGGCAGGACCATGGGACAAATGTAACCTGCCGGCTCAGCACCCCGGCTGGGACACCGAGCTCCGAGAGCAGCCTGGTGCTGGACGTGAAGTGTGAGTGAGGGGATTTGAACTGGGCGCCCCTGGATCTGACAGCACCAGCCCCACCAGCAGCTCTGGCGCTGACCCATAAAGTGCTGTACGGGCTGCAGTCCCTCGGGGCACCAGGGAGGTGGAAGTCCTGGCAGAGTCAAGGAATTATGATGTAATTGGAATAACAGAGACTTGGGGGGATAACTCACACGATTGGAGTACTGTCATGGATGGATATAAACTGTTCAGGAAGGACAGGCAGGGCAGAAAAGGTGGGGGAGTTGCATTGTATGTAAGAGAGCAGTATGACTGCTCAGAGCTCTGGTATGAAACTGCAGAAAAACCTGAGAGTCCCTGGATTAAATTTAGAAGTGTGAGCAACAAGGGTAATGTCGTGGTGGGAGTCTGCTACAGACCACCAGACCAGGGGGATGAGGTGGACGAGGCTTTCTTCCAGCAACTAACAGAAGTTACTAGATCACAGGCCCTGGTTCTCATGGGTGACTTTAATCACCCCGATATCTGCTGGGAGAGCAATACAGCGGTCCACAGACAATCCAGGAAATTTTTGGAAAGTGTAGGGGACAATTTCCTGGTGCAATTGCTGGAGGAACCAACTAGGGGAAAAGCTCTTCTTGACCTGCTGCTCACAAACAGGGAGGAAATAGTAGAGGAAGCAATAGTGGATGGGAACCTGGGAGGCAGTGACCATGAGATGGTCGAGTTCAGGATCCTGACACAAGGAAGAAAGGAGAGCAGTAGAATACAGAGCCTGGACTTCAGAAAAGCAGACTTTGACTCCCTCAGGGAACTGATGGGCAAGGTCCCCTGGGAGAATAACATGAGGGGGAAAGGAGTCGAGGAAAGCTGGCTGTATTTTAAAGAATCCTTATTGAGGTTGCATGAACAAACCATCCCGATGTGTAGGAAGAAAAGTAAATATGGCAGGCGACCAGCTTGGCTTAACAGTGAAATCCTTGCTCGTCTTAAACACAAAAAAGCAGCTTACAAGAAGTGGAAGATTGGACAAATGACCAGGGAGGAGTATAAAAATATTGTTCAGGCATGCAGGAGTGAAATTAGGAAGGCCAAATCACACTTGGAGTTGCAGCTAGCCGGAGATGTCAGGAGTAACAAGAAGGGTTTCTTCAGGTATGTGAGCAACAAGAAGAAAGTCAAGGAAAGTGTGGGCCCCTTGCTGAATGAGGGAGGGAACCTAGTGACAGAGAATGTGGAGAAAGCTAGTGTACTCAATGCTTTTTTGGCCTCTGTCTTCACAGACAAGGTCAGCTCCCAGGCGGCTGCACTCCGCAGCACGGTATGGGGAGGAGGTGACCAGCCCTCTGTGGAGAAAGAAGTAGTTCAGGCCTATTTAGAAAAGCTGGACGAACACAAGTCCATGGGGCCGGATGCACTGCAGGAGTTGTGCTGATGTGATTGCAGAGCCATTGGCCATTATCTTTGACAAATCATGGCAATCGGGGGAGGTCCCGGATGACTGGAAAAAAGCTAATGTAGTGCCCATCTTTAAAAAAGGGAAGAAGGAAGATCCGGGGAACTACAGGCCAGTCAGGCTCACCTCAGTCCCTGGAAAAATCATGGAACAGGTCCTCAAGGAATCAATTCTGAACCACTTAAAGGAGGGGAAGTGATCAGGAACAGTCAGCATGGATTCACCAAGGGCAAGTCATGCCTGACTAACCTAATTGCCTTCTATGATGAGATAACTGGCTCTGTGGATGAGGGGAAAGCAGTGGATGTGCTATTTCTTGACATTAGCAAAGCTTTTGATACAGTCTCCCACAGTGTTCTTGCCAGCAAGTTAAATAAGTATGGGCTGGAGGAATGGACGGTAAGGTGGATAGAAAACTGGCTGGATGGTCGGGCTCAATGGGTAGTGATCAATGGCTCCATGTCTAGTTGGCAGCCGGTATCAAGTGGAGTGCCCCAAGGGTCGGTGCTGGGGCCGGTTTTGTTCAATATCTTCATCAACGATCTGGAGGATGGTGTGGACTGCACCCTTAGCAAGTTTGCAGATGACACTAAACTGGGAGGAGTGGTTGATACGCTGGAGGGTAGGGGTAGGATACAGAGGGACCTAGACAAATTAGAGGATTGGGCCAAAAGAAATCTGATGAGGTTCAACAAGGACAAGTGCAGAGTCCTGCACTTAGGACGGAAGAATCCCATGCACTGCTACAGACTAGGGACCGAATGGCTGGGCAGCAGTTCTGCAGAAAAGGACCTAGGGGTTACAGTGGATGAAAAGCTGAATATGAGTCAACAGTGTGCCCTTGTTGCCAAGAAGGCTAATGGCATTTTGGGCTGTATAAGTAGGGGCATTTCCAGCAGATCGAGGGACGTGATTATTCCCCTCTATTCGGCACTGGTGAGGCCTCATTTGGAGTACTGTGTCCAGTTTTGGGCCCCACACTACAAGAAGGATGTGGATAAATTGGAAAGAGTCCAGCAGAGGGCAGCAAAAATGATTAGGGGGCTGGAGCACATGACTTATGAGGAGAGGCTGAGGGAACTGGGATTGTTTAGCCTGCAGAAGAGAAGAGTGAGGGGGGATTTGATAGCTGCTTTCAACTACCTGAAAGGGGGTTCCAAAGAGGATGGATCTAGACTGTTCTCAGTGGTAGAAGATGACAGAACAAGGAGTAATGGTCTCAAGTTGCAGAGGGGGAGGTTTAGGTTGGATATTAGGAAAAACTTTTTCACTAGTAGGGTGGTGAAGCACTGGAATGGGTTACCTAGGTAGGTGGTGGAATCTCCTTCCTTAGAGGTTTTTAAGGTCAGGCTTGACAAAGCCCTGGCTGGGATGATTTAGTTGGGGTTGGTCCTGCTTTGAGCAGGGGGTTGGACTAGATGACCTCCTGAGGTCCCTTCCAACCCTGAGATTCTATGATTCTATGATTAGGGTCCAGGTGCGTGGAAGCAGATTGGCCAATGGGGCGGGAGCTGGCAGTATTTTGAAGGAAGTGTGGGGCAGTCCCACTGGGCAGGGATGGGCACGAGGCTCAGAGCCAGCGCCCCCTAGAGGGGAAGGCCCAGTGTCCCATTCCCTGCCCCTTGTCAGGACAGGGTCCATATCTCAGCTGTTCACCTGTGTGTTGGTTTGTTCCAGATGCCCCTAAGGGAGTCCAGTTGAAAGCAACACCCGGACAGACCATCCGAGAGGGGGACAGACTCGTGCTGACATGCACGACCCAGGGCAGCAACCCCCCCGTCTCCACGTACACCTGGTATAAGGACACTCGGTGGCTGAACCAGGGGCAGGAACTGGAGTTTGAAGCCAAGGGGGACGAGCATTCCGGCTCCTATCTCTGCGAATCCGACAATGAAATAACCCGGGTCCGATCCCCAGTGCTGCGGATAGACGTCCAGTGTGAGTGTGGGGGCTGGGGCCAGACGGGAAGGCAGGGTCTGTGGAACTGGCCGAGACTAGATACCTCTGCTGAGCACAAGGAGAGAGACTAGGAGAGGGTGTTATTGGGCTTCCCTAGACACTTGTGATGTGGACATCAGAGGAGGTGAAATAAGCAGGGCTCGTGGCATCGGAAAAGACAGAAACTAAAGTTAAAGGCAATCATCATTAGTTCTTAGCAGTACATGGCCTCTGACACACAGCATGACAGTTCTGGTTCCAGCCAGCAGAAGGCAATCTGCCTAGTCTCACACACAGAGGCAGTCATGACCTGTTCCCTGCAGCAGGGGGAGTGCTTACACGCACGCGCGCGCGCACACACACACACACACTTGGGAGAAAAACATATTTTAACTTTTGTTTTGGGGTTTGTTTGTTTTTTACACAAAAATCCACACAATATATCCAGGGTTTGGAACTTTCCCTGAGACCGTGTGACCGGATCTGCTCACCAGGGTGGCGCCTCCTGCTGGCCGTCTGGGGGATTAGCCCCCTCCTGGTGGTGTGTCACCCGCCATCGTCACCACCTGCAGACCCGCTGTGACTCTTTCATCTCTGTCTCCGCTGCTTGAGTTCCCTGGGCCACTTCCCCGCGGCCCCAGCATCTCCTTCACCCTCGTCTCAGGGCCTCCCAGCCTGCTAGGAACCCCGTCCTCTCTCCTTGGGCACCGGGCAGTGACTGACTGCCTCTGCGGCTGCCCCTGCGGCTCCTTTTATGTGAGCCCTCTGGGTTCTGATTGGCTGCTCCATTCAGCCGCTCTCCGATTGGCTGCTCCCTGCTCAGCCTCCTGAGGCTGCTTTTAACCCCTTGCTTTCCGGTGTGGGGTGAACACCCCATCACAGACCAGAAAATGATTTTTTTTCACCGGAAATGTCTGGGGGCGTTTCCTTGAAAACACGAACATTTCAGGTGTAACCCTCCAAAACTTCCCAAGAGAAATAATGGCCATTTCCCCAAATCAGGCACGGCTCTGCAGTGACACTGCCTCAGTTTCCCCACCCTACCTCTAGAGAAAGGATTGGCCCGTGCATCAGGTGTTCACCAGGGAACTAAGTTCAGATTGTTCTCTGCCACTAGACTCCTGGAGTGACCTTGGTCAAGTCACTTAGGGTTTCCCACGGAATAGTCCATTTAAATCAGGGCCTTTTTATTCCCCAGATGCCCCAAAGGATGCGCGTGTTGAACTGCTGTCAGCCTCGCCGATCCAGGAAGGGACCACGGTGGTGCTCAGCTGCTCCTGCAGGGCTCATCCGCCCGTCAGCAACTACACGTGGTACAGAAACGGCCAGCAACTCCCGGCACAAACCCAGCAGGAGCTTCGCCTCAACGAGATCCGTCCCGACAGGTCTGGTTCCTACCACTGCCAGCCTCAGAACAGAGTCGGGATGTCCGAGTCGCCGGCCATTACAGTCGACGTACAGTGTGAGTAGCCAGGGGACCAGCAGGGGGCGCTGTGGCTGGGTGGGGTATCCAGGGTCTGCACTCCAGCTTGGCGTGGCAGAGCCTGCATGAATCCCGGAGGGGCAGGAGCACTAGCCTCCCCCTGGGATCTCCTTCCACCCTCTGCAGAGGCATTGGTGTCAGTAGTGGGATCCCAGTATGTACCTCAGCATCCAGGCTGTCTGTGTATGGGTGGGAGGCTCTCCCCTTCCTGCCTCACAGAGCCCCCTACTCGGACACAGGGCCTCAGCGCACTGGAGCTGGGAGTTAACACCCGGGGATGAATCTCCCCTCTTAAAGCGATGGGCTCAGGCTCTCTGCAGACTCAGGCAGGCGTCGGCTACGCTCGGGGCAGCTCCCTCCTTTTTATTTCCTGCCTATAACCCCCCCACCAACACCGAGATGCACCCCGACCTGGATTCTTTTCCAGATGCCCCCAAGGAGGTACGAATCACCCTCGAAAACCCCCAGCGCATCCTGGAAGGCAACGCAGTGATGCTGAAGTGCTCCATGGGCAGCAGTAACCCCCCGGTCACCAAGTACATGTGGTACAAGAATAACAGCCAGTACCAGGAGACGAAAGGGAGCGTCCTGACCTTCCCTGCTACAAAGGAGCGCTCCGCTAGCTACGGCTGTGTGGCTCACAACGCGATTGGCTATGGACAGTCTGCGTCTGTCTCCGTGGATGTGCAGTGTAAGTAATCGCTTCCTGGCTTCCCAGTCGAAGGCCTCTTGGAATTTTCTGCTGCAAAATGTTGAGGGGAAAAAATCGTTTTGTTCTTCCGGCTCGACATGTTTATTCCATTGGTGCTTTCTGAAGAGCAAAACAATTCAGTTTTCTCCCCATAGAACAATGGTCTTTGTCTCTCATGAGTTAGCATTTAAAAAAAAAATTGTATGCGTGGACGCTGGCATGATGGGCAGGCTTCTCCGAGTCCCCCTCTCCTCCCTGTGCTCAGCAGCGCGTGCTGCCAGGCGGTACGGAACGGGCGGCCGGCGTCAGGGCCGGTGCAAGGAAGTTTCGCGCCCTAGGCTAAACTTCCTTGCACCAGCACTGTGCCCCACCCAACTAACGCCCCCCCCCCGCCCGCAGCAGCCAGCTCCCCATCCCCCCGAGGCAGCTCCTCAGCCCTCCGCCCGCAGGGGCTCCCTGCTCCCCCGCTGCTAACCCGCAGGCTGGAGAATCCTCCTGCCCCCCCGCCACGGCCTGGCTCCCCGCTTCCCCCACACCCCGCGACAGCTATCCCACGGGCCGGGGCAGCCTCCCACCCCCGCACCCGCGGCAGCAGCTCACCTCCGCCTGTGTTGCGCCAGCAGCTGCCGCATCGCCTCCTGGGAGTCGCTGCCCCCCAAATGCCGGTGCCCTAGGCGACTGCCTAGGGTTGCCCAATGGAAGCGCTGGCCCTGGCCGGCGTGCACCCCGATCCGATCCAGCCCCATCACTGGAGCCGCCGGGGGACTCCGACTGAATCGGACGGTTTGCAGAAGTCTGTGGGACGCCGGCTGGGAAACCAGCAGTCAGGAGGGATTGCAGGCCCGTGGCTTGAGGAGGCGTGTTACGTCGGCGGACCCCAGACAGGGCGTGACGCTCTTGGCCCAGTTTTTCTCCTTTGACATCATCCCAGCGCGGGTGCTGGGACAATGGGCTCAGGGGCAGGAATGACGCTGTATTGAATGGTCAGTAGAACACCCAGGGGGCGCGTAGGGGAAAGCAGAAGCTCTCCAACTCTCCGGAGTCCCGCTCCCTGTACGTGTTACGGGAGGCGAGAGAAATCGATCTGTGGTGGGGCTTCTTCTGCTTTCGAACGGCAAATAACCAACCTCCAGCTGGGCTGGCTACGGTGCGCGGGTGATGGCTGGCGAGTTACGGAGCAAAAGGCCATTCTGGTAGTGTGGGGTGCATGTGTAGTTGTCCTACGGGGTTGCCTAGGGAAAGCGGCTCCTATTATAGTGGCCACCTGTCTGCCTGGGCCGCGCTCCCAGCCCCGGATGTGGTGTGACAAAGTTCCTCCTCTACCTTGGTGAGTCCTGCGCTTATTGGCGGATTTTGATCGCCTCAGAGATCTTCCCCTCTGGTAGAACCCACAGTCAAATTCCTCCTGTGTCTGATCAGGAGTTGGGAGGTTTTGGGGGGAACCCGGGCCCACCCTCTATCCCAGGTTCCAGCCCAGGGCCCTGTGGATTGCAGCTGTCTATAGGGTTTCCTGTAACAGCTGCGTGACAGCTACAACTCCCTGGGCTACTTCCCCACGGCCTCCTCCCAACACCTTCTTTATGCTCACTGCAGGACCTTCCTCCTGATGGTCTGCTGACGCTTGTACTCCTCAGTCCTCCAACTCTTCTCACGCTCAACTCCTTGTGTGCCTCTTGCTTCCAGCTCCTTGCACGCACACCACAAACTAAAGTGAGCTCCGTTTTAAACCCAGGTGCCCTGATTAGCCTGCCTGTCTTAATTGATTCTAGCAGGTTCTTCTTAATTGGCTCCAGGTGTCCTAATTAGCCTGCCTGCCTTAAATTGGTTCCAGAAAGTTCCTGCTTGTTCTAGTGCGGCCCCTGCTCTGGTCACTCAGGGAACAGAAAACTATTCATCCAATGGCCAGTATATTTGCCTTCTGTCAGACTTCTGTACCCCACTTGTCTGGGTCTGTCACAGTGGTTAGTGCCGGGGATGGATTCCCCCCTCTCAGAGCGATGGGCTCAGGCTCTCTGCAGACTCAGGCAGGCGCCGGCTACGCTCGGGGCAGCTCCCTCCTTTGTATTTCCTGCTTATGAACTGCCCCCAGCCACCGAACACCGAGACATACCGCGACCTGGATTCTTTTCCAGACCCCCCCAAGGAGGTACGAATCGTCCTCGAAAACCCCCAGCGCATCCTGAAGGGTGACGCAGTGATGCTGAACTGCTCCGTGGGCAGCAGTAACCCCCCGGTGACCAAGTACACGTGGTACAAGGATAACAGCCAGTATCAGGAGACCCAAGGGAGCGTCCTGACCTTCCCTGCTACAAAGGAGCGCTCCGGGAGCTACGGCTGTGCGGCTCACAACGCGATCAGCTATGGACAGTCTGCGTCTGTCTCCGTGGATGTGCAGTGTAAGTACTCGCTTCCTGGCTTCCCAGTCGAAGGCCTCTTGGAATTTTCTGCTGCAAACTGTTGAGGGGAAAAAATCGTTTCGTTCTTCCGGCTCGACATGTTTATTCCATTGGTGCTTTCCAAAGAGCAAAACAATTCAGTTTTCTCCCCATAGAACAATGGTCTTTGTCTTGCATGATTTAGCATTTTTTTGAAAAATTGTATCCATGGATGTTGGCATGATGGGCAGGTGTCTCTGCGCCCCCCTCCCTGTGCTTAGCTGCGTGTGCCGCCAGGCGGTATGGAACTGGCGGCCGGCGTGCGCCCCGGTCCGATCCAGCCCCGTCACTAGAGCCGCCGGGGGACCCCGGCTGAATCGGGCATTTTGCAGAAGCCCGTGGGACGCAGGCCCATAGCATCAGAAGGCGTGTTACGTCGGCGGACCCCAGACAGGGCGTGACGCTCTTGGCCCAGTTTTTGTCCTTTGACATCATCCCAGCGCGGGTGCTGGGACAATGGGCTCAGGGGCAGGAATGACGCTGTATTGAATGGTCAGTAGAACACCCAGCGGGAGCGTAGGGGAAAGCAGAAGCTCTCCGACTCTCCGCAGTCCCGCTCCCTGTACGTGTTACGGGAGGCGAGAGAAATCGATCTCTGGTAGGGCTTCTTCTGCACTGGAACAGCAAATAACCAACCTCCAGCTGGGCTGGCTATGGTGCGCGGGTGATGGCTGGCGAGTCACGGAGCAAAAGGCCATTCTGGTAGTGTGGGGTGCGTGTGTAGTTGTCCTACGGGGCTGCCTAGGGAAAGCGGCTCCTATTATAGTTGCCTCCTGTCGGATTTCGAGGGTTGCTATCGAAAATCCGGCTGGAGTCTCCGGCGAGGAAAAACATTCGTGGCTTGTGCAAATAAATAGTTTAAAGCCAGCAAGAGGAATTCTGTAGCACAGAATGGGGAGTGAATCGATTTCCCTCCCCTCCCCTCTCCACTTAGGCTACACCCAGGTGTGATGGTGCTGCCCGTAGGAGCCCTCTGAGGTCACTCAATCAGGGTGAACTGCACACAGAACGGGGCAAACAAACCCCAAACGCTGGTGGATATTCCAATACTTAGATTTACCAGCCAGCACAAAACAGCTTCTATAGCACCTCACTGGTTACTCAGAAGTCCAAACAATGCAGTTCCCTTAAAGTGCCCAGCCTCCAGCCAGACACACACTGTCAGATATGATGATGATTACTGAAAATCTTAATTCATCATATACAAGAAAAGGTTCTTCCAATCCCAAAGGATCAGCCCCAGACCCAGGTCAAATAATAACTTAGATCTTACTCCAAATACCTGCTTCCAGTCAATTCTTATTAACTAAACTAAAATTTATTAAAAAAGAAAAGAGAGGAAGTGTTGGTTAAAAGATCAATATACAGACAGACTTGAATTCCACTCTTAAGGTTCAGATAGATCGCAGAGATGAGCTTGTAGCTGTCAAAAGTTCTTTTAGAAATAGTCCATAGGTCATAGTCCAATGTCCATATTCAGAGTGACTCCAGTCAGTGACTGGGGATCTCAATCCTTATGGCTCAGGGTTTCCCCTTCTTGAAACCCAAAGCAGATCTGAGATGAAGAAGGATCGTGTCCCAGCGTTTTTATACATTTCCAGCAGCCTTTTGGCCTGAGAAAACAATAGGCTTAACTTTCCGTCTCCCAAACAGCATGGCTATTAGCACAGAGTAATTTATCCATTACACAGTTCAGACACAGGTTATCACAATCTTCAAAGAGGCATATAGACAATAATATTATTTCACTCAAGGTCTTCCTAAATGTTAATATTCCTTTTTGATCTTTAAATCAAAGCTATAGCCATAGACAAGAGGTGTTTGCTTACATCACAAGAGCTGAACAAACATCTCCCCGTCTATCTCTAACAATGCCGGCTGCATTTCAAAGCTCTGTTCATTTCCATCTCTTCCCAACCAGTCTTTAAAGTTGGGCCATGGGTCAGGTCTGTCTGGGAGTTCATTAACTCTTTCTGGCCCTGTCACCTTTCAATGAGATATTATATTATACTCATAACATCACACCAGGCAACCTTAACTCTGCCCCCTGGGCATGTGACCAGACATCCCGATAATATCGGGATCCTCCCGGTATTAGGGGCTTTGTCTTGTATGCACAACTATCCCCACCCCCACCCGCAAACAAAAAAAGCGTCCCCGTTTTTCACACTTGCTCTCTGGTCACCTTGCCCCCAGGTGGGTTAATTGGAGCAGCTTGGCAGAACTGCGATTGGGGTACGGGGTGATCTTGGGGGGCCCTGCACTGCTTGGGGCGGGTCTGTGAGCTGCTCTCCATGCCCCCTGCCTGGGGTTGGGATCGGAGGAAAGGGGCGCACACGTAGGTTGCGAGGGCTGGCATGTCTCACGGGAGCGCTGCGTGGGCTAGGTTGTGTCCGCAGTGGGGCAGGGGGTTTTCTTGCCATGGGGTGCGCCCAAGGCTGAAGGGGCGGTAATGGTGATAAACGCCGGGTTTTGTCCGCGGCGCAGGTGAAGGGTTTGAGGGGCGGGGGCTCCCGCTCAGCGCCAAGGCGTGTCTGTGACGGGGAGGGGGGCGGGAAAAGGGTCACAGCGAATTTCAAAGCCGAGTGAGAAGAGACTGGCAAAGCCCAGCGGGCGGCAATCGGCCGGAGCCCCATTAGGGTCAACGGGACTTAGGGTGACCAGATAGCAACTGTGAAAGAACGGGAGAGGGGACCTCAGCCGGTGTCTGGGGTTACAGCAGGGGGGCTGGGAGCCAGGACTCCTGGGTTCTCTCTCTGGCTCTGGGAGGGGAGTGGGGTCTGCTGGTTAGAGCAGGGGGGCTGGGAGCCAGGACTCCTGGGTTCTCTCCCTGGCTCTGGGAGGGGAGTGGGTCTGCTGGTTAGAGCAGGGGGCGCTGGGAGCCAGGACTCCTGGGTTCTCTCTCTGGCTCTGGGAGGGGAGTGGGGTCTAGTGCTTAGAGCAGGAGGGCTGGGAGCCAGGACTCGTGGGTTCTCTCTCTGGCTCTGGGAGGGGAGTGGGGTCTGCTGGTTAGAGCAGGGGGGCTGGGAGCCAGGACTCCTGGGTTCTCTCCCTGGCTCTGGGAGGGGAGTGGGGTCTGCTGGTTAGAGCAGGGGGGCTGGGAGCCAGGACTCCTGGGTTCTCTCCCTGGCTCTGGGAGGGGAGTGGGGTCTAGTGGTTAGAGCAGGAGGGCTGGGAGCCAGGACTCCTGGGTTCTCTCTCTGGCTCTGGGAGGGGAGTGGGGTCTGCTGGTTAGAGCAGGGGGGCTGGGAGCCAGGACTCCTGGGTTCTCTCCCTGGCTCTGGGAGGGGAGTGGGGTCTAGTGGTTAGAGCAGGGGGCAGGCGCCAGGACTCCTGGGTTCTCTCTGTTGCTCTGGGAGGGGAGTGGGCTCTAGTGGTTAGAGCGGGGGGCGGCGGGTAAAGCAACAGCCTCTAGCTGGCAGATGTGACTCAGCCCCTGTGCTCTCCCCTCCCACACATCCTGTGTATCTTTGCCATGGTCTGCCGGGGCCGCGCTCCCAGCCCCGGATGTGGGTGACTGTGACGGGTGCTGGGCCCTAGAGGGAACGTCACAAACATGTAGCAATCGCCTGGCCGCTGCTGGAGGGGAGAGCGGCTGAACGCTGGCTGCGCTGCCCGTAGGCCTGCCTGGGGCTCACTCACCATGTGGGGCGCAGCCCTGCCCTTCCTCTGCCTCCTCATTGGTGAGTGTCCACCTGGCAACTGGGGAGAGAACCCAGGAGTCCTGGCTCCCAGCCCCCCTGCTCTAACCACTAGACCCAGCTCCCCTCCCAGCGCCGGGGACGGAACCCAGGAGTCCTGGCTCCCAGCCCCCCTGCTCTAACCATTAGATCCCACGCCCGTCCCAGAGCTGGGGAGAGAACCCAGGAGTCCTGGCTCCCAGCCCCCAGCCCCTCTACTGCAACCCACTAGACCCCTCCCAGCAGTGGAGACAGAACCCAGGAGTCCTGGCTCCCAACCCCTCCGCCCCCGCTCTAATCCACTAGACGCCTTTCCGCTGGCAACACTGCAGGGAACCCAGGAGTCCTGGCTCCCAGTCCCTGTCCCCTCTGCTGTAACCCACTAGACCCCTCCCAGCAGTGGGGACAGAACCCAGGAGTCCTGGCCCCCAGCCCCTCCGCCCCCGCTCTAATCCACTAGATGCCTCTCCGCTGGCAACACTGCAGGGAACCCAGGAGTCCTGGCTCCCAGCCCCCACCCCCTCCACTGCAACCCACTAGACCCCTCCCAGCAGTGGGGACAGAACCCAGGAGTCCTGGCCCCCAGCCCCTCCACCCCCGCTCTAATTCACTAGACGCCTCTCCGCTGGCAACACTGCGGGGAACCCAGGAGTCCGGGCTCCCAGGCCCTGAGGACAATCCCCTTGTACTAAGTGACAGGTGGGGGCAGCCGTGGGCATGGCGGGCTGTGACCCCAGGGGAGCGGGTGGGGGGCAGAGGCTGGCCCCTGGCAGGGAGGGGGTCGGGCCGATCTCCCCAGGGAAGAAGTTTTGGTCGAGTTCCTGCTGCTGCCGCATCCCCTTGCGCCGTCCCAAGGCTGGGACCCGGGCCAGGGAAGTGTCTCAAATGTCACTTTCGCTTCCTCTTCACGGCTGAACCCAGGCAGGCGCTGCCTAGGGGGGTTGTGCACACAGCTGGCTCCTGCCCCCGCAGAGTGGCTATTCCCCACCCCTCAGCCCCCACCTATTCACAGCCAGAGTCCCCTCCCCCCCACTGGGCAAGGAAATTGGGCACTGCCCTGTACAGCAAGGGGGGCTGTGGGTCAGAGCTAGGGGGTGGGGAGCCCAGCACCGGGCTGGCAGGGGGCTGCGGGTCAGGAGTGAGGGGCACCGGGAGAGTGGTGGCTGTGGGGGGGCAGGGGCTGCAGTGGGGGTGGAGCAGAAGGAAGCCCCTTGAATTGCAGCTAAACGGAGTTTTTGGGGAGGGAATTTCCTTGGGTTTTTAATCGTTACTGAGTAACCCACCGGGGAATGGCTGCATTACTGGGTCGGCGGGGCAGGGGCCAAGGGGGGTTAGGTCGGGGGGGCATTGTGGGGGGAGGGGATGAGGGGGGATGGGGGCAGACGCTCGTAGAAGGGGGGCTGGAGTGGGATCACACCCTGTTTCCTTTCTCTCCGCAGCAGACGCCGTCTCCACGCAGGCCCAGGGTGAGTGAGAGCCGGACGGAGCCGAGCCATGGAGAGCGGGACTGCGGAGGGTGGGAGGGGGGCCCACGCACAGCACAGGGCTCAGCCCCTCCAGCAGGGGGCAGCAAAGACCCCCACTTGCCCCCTCCCCGCAGCACAGTGCCCCCCGCTGAGCCCCTCGCCCCTCTCCCCACAGCACAGCGCCCCCTGCTGAGCCCCCCCGCTCCCCACAGAACAGCGCCCCCTGCTGAGCCCCCTTGCCTGCTCCCCACAGCACAGCGCCCCCTGCTGACCCCCCCACCCTGCTCCCCACAGCACAGTGCCCCCTGCTGACCCCCCACCCTGCTCTCCATAGCACAGTGCCCCCTGCTGACCCCCCCGCCCCGCTCCCCCACAGCACAGCGCCCCCTGCTGAGCCCCCCTGCTCCTCACAGCACAGCGCCCCCTGCTAACCCCCCCGCCCCTCTCCGTGCAGCCCGGTGCCCCTAATGCCGTGCTGCGTTAGGGGGCTCACAGCCGCTCTCCTGCAGGGCCGTGTGGGGATTGCTACCAGATCCAAACGCCCGTCATCGTCGGCGTGGTGATCGGAGACCTCATCTTCACCCTGTTCCTCATCGCCGGGGTGTATCACTGCACCAAGCGCTGCAGCAAACCCACGGCCAACAGCGGTGAGTGGTGGTGGGGGGGGGGCAGAGACCCCACGATCCTTCCCCCACTGCTGGGACCCCCCCCCTGCCACCCCCTCCCCTGCTGCCAGGATCCCCCCATGCAACCCACACTGCCGCTCCCGGGATCCCCCCGGCCTACTGCCCCCCCCTCCCCCGCTGCTGGGATCCCCACCAGCATGTGTGCCCCACATCACCCCCTCCCTCACTGGATCCCCCCTGCCACCCCCTCTCCTGTTGCCGGGATCCCCACCCCCACACCACCCCCTGCCCCGCTGCCAGAATCTCCCCCCCCCCCCGCCCCCAATCAGACTGGCTGTTTGCTAACAGACGCTCTTTGCTTGTCTCTCTCTGTAGAAAACGATAAAGTTTATATGAACATGCCTGGAAGAGTCAACTGACCCCCCCCCCTCCCCCTCAGTACCTAGCTGATCCCACTTCAGACACCATCCTCACCACCGGGGGACAGACATTCTCCGCAGATACCAGCACTTCCTTGCCCCCACACAGGGGACACGGGGCCTCTCCCCTCTAGGGGGCGCCGGCTCCAATCTGGCCCCAGGGTGCGGACTGGCTGGCCCGCGGAGGTGGGGAAATGGGACACGGGGCCTTTCCCCTCTGGGCGGCGCTGGCTCTAATCCAGCCCAGGGGGAGGTGGGGGGACTGGCTGGCTTTGGGCGGGGGGGCGGGGAAATGGGACACGGGGCCTTTCCCCTCTGGGCAGCACTGGCTCTAATCCAGCCCGGGGGGAGGGGCGGGACTGGCTGGCTTGGGGGGTGGGGGTGGGACACGGCACCTTTCCTCTCTAGGGGGCACCGGCTTGGGGGGCTGTGGTCAGGGATTTGGGGTGCAGTCAGGTGGACTCTTGGCTCCCCAGTGCCCCCTGCTGTTGATGGTGACAGAATCCCATGCCCTAGCCCCAGTTTGGGGGTTGCTGGGTGGTTCCCAATTTCATGGCCAATCCCCAGGGCTTTCCCCAGTTTGGGGGTGAGTGTAAGGCAGTCGTTTTGGGGGCTCACGTTCCCCTTTTTGGGGAGCCCTGGGACCAGCTCAGGGGGTGCAGAATTTAGCTCCGTTCCGAGCAGGGGAAGGGCTGGATTGGTGGGGGGAACACCCCGACTGCCAGAGGGACACCCCAGATCTGGGCAGGGGCTCAGGTTGGGGGGCAATGAAAGGGAGCCAGTGAGCTCCTGGGCTAACACTGATGGAGGGCCAACTTTTGGGGGTGCTACCCGGGCACCCCCAGGGATGGGAGGAGGAAACAGAAGACACCCCCCCTCTGCCCACACCCAACCCCCATCAGCCCCAAGCATCAAAGGATTTGGGGCTATAAGCCGCTAACTGCTTCTCTTCATCTTTCCCATTAAAACAAGTGGGGACTGTTTATTTTGACTCCTGTGGTGCTTCATTGCGACTCCCTGCAGCACGGCGCCCCCTACTGAGCCCCCACCCTGTTCTCTGCAGCTCAGTGCCCCTCTAGGGGTCGCTGGCTCCAATCCAGCCCCAGGGCGGCGACTGGCTTCCTCTCAGGGGGGTGGGGAATGGGACACGGCACCTTTCCTTTCTAGGGGGCGCCAGCACTTTAGAGATCTTAGCTACAGGGATGACTCACCCAGTGCTGAGATGCAGCCACCTCTGGGGCGAGGCAGCTGGATAACAGCCACACATAACACCTCATGGTGATGGCTCACCTGGTGCTGAGATGCATCTGAGGAAACTCTCAGCAAATAAGCTTTATTAAACTTGAAACCGTACCAAGCACGTCAACACCAATAAAAATAACACATTTGAGAAATTCCTAGCCGCAAAAACTTTAACGTGGAAATTGTACCAATAGCTCTAACCAGGAAAAAACAGCAACCAAGAAACCGCCCAGTCAAAAAAACTTAAACACGGACCTAGGACTAGTAATAGCAACAGGAATGGAATTCGAGAAAAACTATGATAATTCACGAGCTAAAAATGCCGTTAAAATAGAAACAGGACAAATAATGTCAAGAAAGCAAAAAGCAACGTTGGAAATTTCCAGCCGAAAAATGTTAACATCAACCCAAGAACTTTAACGGAAAAAAAAGCAGGCCAGGAAATTTCCAAGCGAAAAACTTTGCTAACATTGAAATTGTACCAATAATTTCAATGAAGGAAAAACAATGAAGAAAATTCCCTGCGAAAAGACTTTGGTAAAGCTGAAATTGTACCAATAACATTGAGGAGAAAAACAGCACGGAAGGAAATTCCCAATCAAAAAACTTCGTTAACATCACAAAACCGCAACCAGGGACCACAGTCAGGGTCTTTGTAACCTCCTCACCCAGAAACAAACTGGAGATCTGGGAGGGCTGCATGTTTGCACAGAAGGGTGCTCAGAGTGGGTGGCGTGGAGATAAACTGTGAAGGCCGCATGGATTTGACACCCCGGCACCAGCCGCTTGGGCACAGACCGGGCACGGGACGGAGACGGGGCATTAATAATTGGCTCCCGACTTCTTCAGGTCACTGTAAATATCCAACCTCTGACCCTGGAGCTCCTACAAGAGGAGAAACGGAGAGCGTCAGAGGGGGGGGCTGGGAGCCAGGACGCCTGGGTTCTACCCCAGCGCTGGGAGGGCAGTGGGGTCTAGTGGTTAGAGCAGGGGGGGCTGGGAGCCAGGACCCCTGGGTCTACCCCAGCGCTGGGAGGGCAGTGGGGTCTAGTGGTTAGAGCAGGGGGGGCTGGGAGCCAGGACCCCTGGGTCTACCCCAGCGCTGGGAGGGCAGTGGGGTCTAGTGGTTAGAGCAGGGGGGCTGGGAGACAGGACCCCTGTGTCTACCCCAGCGCTGGGAGGGCAGTGGGGTCTAGTGGTTAGAGCAGCGGGGGAGGGGCTGGGAGCCAGGACGCCTGGGTTCTACCCCAGTGCTGAGAGAGCAGTGGGGTCTAGTGGCTAGAGCGGGTTGGGGGCTGGGAGCCAGGACTCCTGGATTCTATCCCCTACTCTGCCACCGATCCAAATCACATCCTGACCTGTGCCTTGGTTTCCCCATCATATCAAACAGGGCTAATGCTATTTTCCCTGCCCTGTCCCTGTGCAGGGTCTGGGGGGGGCAGGTAAGTGATGGTGCTAAGGATCATTAGTATCAGTCAGGAGCTGAGATCCCTGCCAGCTAGTGGCTGTAACGGAGGGCAAATCCCCAGGCACTCTGGTCAGTGCAGGGGCCCTGACACGTGGCTGAGACAGCCCCGGTCGTGATACTGGGGCCAGTGGAAACAGCCAGTGCAAACAGCAGGTCGTGCTCACCTGGTACGGCGACTCCGTCTCAGGGGCGGGGGGCTTCTTGACCTCCCCTGGGGGGGAAAGAAATCGGCGTCCGTCTGTGCGTGCAGGGGATGATCGGGGACAGACGGACACAGGAGGAGCAGGGCCCATCCCGCCAGCAGGTGGCAGCAGAGAGACCCCCTCCCCTGCAGTCCCACTCAACCCTTCTCACTGGGAGCCCCCCCCCTTTTCCGGGATGTCCCTGGCCCCCTCCCCTCCCAGCCCCAGCATCCTTCCCCAACCCCAGCCCCTGTGCACCCCCCAATTCCTCCCCTGTTCCCAGTATGACCCCCAACCCCATCCCTTGGGTGCCCCCAATCCCTCCCCTGCCCCACCCCCTGGGTGATCCCCCTTTCCCTGTATGACCCCCAACCCCATCCCCTGACTGCCCCCCAATCCCTCCCCTGCCCCACCCCCTGGGTAATCCACTGTTCCCTGTATGACCCCCAACCCCATCCCCTGGCTGCCCCCCACTTCCTCCCCTGCCCCACCCCCTGGGTGCCCCCGTTCCCTGTATGACCCCCAACCCCATCCCCTGACTGCCCCCCACTTCCTCCCCTGCCCCACCCCCTGGGTGATCCCCCTTTCCCTGTATGACCCCCAACCCCATCCCCTGACTGCCCCCCAATTCCTCCCCTGCCCCACCCCCTGGGTGATTCCCCCGTTCCCTCTATGACCCCCAACCCCATCCCCTGGCTGCCCCCCAATCCCTCCCCTGCCCCAGCCCCTGGGTGCCCCCGTTCCCTGTATGACCCCCATCCCCATCCCCTGTGCCCCCCCCCCAGCCCCCACGCCGTACCCTGTGCGCTCCCCCGGAGGTGGTGGATCTTGCCAGCCAGGCAGTAGACAGCCAGAGCGATGAGCAGCGTCAGCAGCAGGTCCCCGATAACCAGCCCCGCGATCAGCCCCCCGCTCAGCTGGGGGCAGCCGGTGCAATCTGGGAGGTGGGGAAAGAGAGAGAGATGGGCATCGAGCCATGGATCCGTGGGGTATGGGGGGGAGGAGAGTGGGGGTAGAGGGCAGGGGTGGGGGGAGGAGGGTAAGAAGATTGGGGAGTAGGGGGGGCAGGGAGAGAAGGAGAGGGGGGTTGGGAGCAGGGGGCCACGAGGGAGGGGTGGGGGTTGTGTGGGACTGTGCGGGGGGGCAGAGAGAAGGCGAGGGGGCACGAAATGGAGGGTAACCAGCTGGCGGGGGGGAGGAAAAAGGCGAGGGGGTGTGGGGCGCAGGGGGCTGAGACCAGAGTGGTGGGGCAGAGAAGAGTTGTGGGGGCAGGGAGGGGGTGGAGGACTAGAGGCAGTGGGGGGATGGGAGGGGGTGGGGAGAGTAGAGACACAGGGGGGCAGGGAAGGGAGCTGGGGGCAGGGAAGGAATGGGGTGTGGGGGTGGGGGAGTAGAGGCAGTGGGGGGCAGGGAGGGGGTGGGGAAGTAGAGACGCAGGGAGCAGGGAAGTGAGCTGGAGGGCAGGAATGAGGTGTGGGGCAAGGAAGGGTTGGGGGATTAGAGAGCCAGGGGGGCAGGGAAGCGAGCTGGGGGGCAGGGAAGGAATGGGGTGTGGGGCAGGGACGCTGGAACAATTTGTACAGTGGCGGTGTGGGGGGCAGCTGAGAGCCACTGAAACAAACTGGAAACCCTGGAAATCCCTTCAAACCAGGGGGCGTGGCCAGACCCCAGCACCCCCAATTCCAGCCCCTAGGTGTGGGGCAGCTCCTCACCTCTCTGTGCGTTAACCGAACCTGCAAGACAAAGAAAAGGACCCTCAGTCCAATGGTTAGAGTGGAGGGCGGGGGCGGCTGGGAGCCAGGACTCCTGGGTTCTCTCCCCAGCTCTGGGAGGGAAGTGGGAGCTAGTGGTTAGAGCAGGGGGGTTTGGGACCCAGGACTCCTGGGTTCTCTCCCCAGCTCTGCCCCTGGACTACTGTGTAAAATGGATAATTAGCACGAGGGGAGGGCAGAGGAGGGAATGGCTCTTATGGGCCCAAGGGCTGCTGGGTGGAGCTGAGCGGTTGAGCTCCATGAGCCCCGTCTCCGGGGGCTGCAGCTCCCCGGCCTGCTCCCCAGCGCACCTCGATCCAGTAACAATGTTCACTCCCCAGCCCACACCTCCCGGCGCTAACATCCGCCGGGGACGGACACAGCTCCAGCTTCGCTGGGGGAACCTGGGCAAAGTCACTTCCGAAGTTCCCATCTCCGACTGTCCTGATCTCAGCTCCCCGGGGCCGATCCGGAGTCACTCCCTGACTGCAGCGGGGGCAGGGCTGGGTTCTGATCTCAGCTCCCCGGGGCCGATCCGGAGTCACCCCCTGACTGCAGCGGGGGCAGGGCTGGGTTCTGATCTCAGCTCCCCAGGGCCGATCCGGAGTCACCCCCTGACTGCAGCGGGGGCAGGGCCAGGTCCTGATCTCAGCTCCCCGGGGTTGATCCAGAGTCACCCCCTGACTGCAGCGGGGGCAGGGTCGGCTCCTGATCTCAGCTCCCCGGGGATGATCCGGAGTCACCCCGTGACTGCAGCGGGGGCAGGGCTGGGTTCTGATCTCAGCTCCCCGGGGCCGATCCGGAGTCACCCCCTGACAGCAGCGGGGGCAGGGCTGGGTTCTGATCTCAGCTCCCCCCGGGTCGATCCGGAGTCACCCCCTGACTGCAGCGGGGGCAGGGCCGGCTCCTGATCTCAGCTCCCCGGGGATGATCCGGAGTCACCCCGTGACTGCAGCGGGGGCAGGGCTGGGTCCTGATCTCAGCTCCCCGGGGTCAATCCGGAGTCACCCCCTGACTGCAGCGGGGGCAGGGCTGGGTTCTGATCTCAGCTCCCCGGGGCCGATCCGGAGTCACCCCCTGACTGCAGCGGGGGCAGGGCCGGCTCCTGATCTCAGCTCCCCGGGGATGATCCGGAGTCACCCCCTGACTGCAGCGGGGGCAGGGCCAGCTCCTGATCTCAGCTCCCCGGGGATGATCCGGAGTCACCCCCTGACTGCAGCGGGGGCAGGGCTGGGTTCTGATATCAGCTCCCCGGGGTCAATCCGGAGTCACCCCCTGACTGCAGCGGGGGCAGGGCTGGGTTCTGATCTCAGCTCCCCCAGGGTCGATCCGTAGTCACCCCATGACTGCAACGGGGGCAGGGCCGGGTCCTGATCTCAGCTCCCCGGGGCGATCCGGAGTCACCCCCTGACTGCAACGGGGGCAGGGCTGGGTCCTGATCTCAGCTCCCCGGGGCCGATCCGGAGTCACCCCCTGACTGCAGCGGGGGCAGGGCCGGGTTCTGATCTCAGCTCCCTCGGGGTCGATCCGGAGTCACCCCCTGACTGTAATGGGGGCAGGGCTGGGTTCTGATCTCAGCTCCCCCGGGGTCGATCCGGAGTCACCCCATGACTGCAACAGGGGCAGGGCCGGGTCCTGATCTCAGCTCCCCCGGGTCGATCCGGAGTCACCCCCTGACTGCAACGGGGGCAGGGCTGGGTCCTGATCTCAGCTCCCCCGGGTCGATCCGGAGTCACCCCATGACTGCAACAGGGGCAGGGCTGGGTTCTGATCTCAGCTCCCCCGGGTCGATCCAGAGTCACCCCATGACTGCAACAGGGGCAGGGCTGGGTTCTGATCTCAGCTCCCCAGGGCCGATCCGGAGTCACCCCCTGACTGCAGCGGGGGCAGGGCCGGGTTCTGATCTCAGCTCCCCCAGGGTCGATCCGGAGTCACCCCCTGACTGCAGCGGGGGCAGGGCCGGGTTCTGATCTCAGCTCCCCGGGGTCAATCCGGAGTCACCCCCTGACTGCAGCGGGGGCAGGGCCGGGTTCTGATCTCAGCTCCCCCAGGGTCGAGCCGGAGTCACCCCCTGACTGTAATGGGGGCAGGGCTGGTTCTGATCTCAGCTCCCCAGGGCCGATCCGGAGTCACCCCCTGACTGCAGCGGGGGCAGGGCCGGGTCCTGATCTCAGCTCCCCAGGGCCGATCCGGAGTCACCCCCTGACTGCAGCGGGGGCAGGGCCGGGTCCTGATCTCAGCTCCCCAGGGCCGATCCGGAGTCACCCCCTGACTGCAGCGGGGGCAGGGCCGGGTCCTGATCTCAGCTCCCCGGGGGTCGATCCGGAGTCACCCCCTGACTGCAGCGGGGGCAGGGCTGATTCTGATCTCAGCTCCCATGCGGTATCTGTGCAGTGACTCCGCTCCCCACTTTTCCCCAGACCCCCCCTCAACCCCTCCCCAGCTCTGCACGGGGTGTGTTTCCGATCAGTTTGCCTAGCGGCTGCAGGGCCCCATGGTCAGTTTCACGCCTACGGTTTCTCTGCTTGAGGCCTGCCCCTGCTCTGGGTTTGTCCTGGGGGGAGGGGAGGACAGCAGGAGTCTGCCCCCCCCATCTCCTGCTCTGTCCCCCGCCCCCCTTAGACTCTAACACCCTGTGATCCCCATGCCACTGGGGCGCTCTACCAATGACCCCCCACGTACTATAAACCCCTGGGGCCAGCACCAGGACTCCAGGGTTCTGTCCCCAGCTCTGGGAAGGGAGGGGGTGTCTAGTAGTTAGAGCAGAGGGGGCTTGGAGACCGGACTCCTGGGTTCCACTGCATTAATGTGACCAGGGTGTGCCAGGGCGGAGGCAGCCGGAAGATCGAGTCCTGCAGCTGGGTATTTTTAAGCATGTCACGGCTGGTGATTGAAGGAGGAAGGATACAGAGAAGTGGGGTGGGGGTGGGGGAGGATAGACCAGTAAGTAGGAGCCTGAGCCCCACAGTGCAGCCAGACAGCTTGTGCCCCCCCTACTTCCACTGCTACCTCCATCCGTGCCATCTCATTAACACCACTCAGCCAAGGGAAACTGAGGCATGGAGCAGCGTAAGGGACTTGATCAAGGGCCAGCATGGGTGGAACCCAGGAGAAAGGGCTCCCTGCCCCAACCCCACACACTCCTGCTCCGAGCTGGCTCCCAGCACTCCTCTGCTCTAACCAAAAGACCCCACTCCCCTCCCAGAGCCAGGGAGAGAACCCAGGAGTCCTGGCTCTCAGCACTCCCCTGCTCTAACTACAAGACCCCACTCCCCTCCCAGAGCCAGGGAGAGAACCCAGGAGTCCTGGCTCTCAGCACTCCCCTGCTCTAACCACTAGACCCCACTCCCCTCCCAGAGCTGGGGAGAGAACCCAGGCGTCCTGGCCTTGCCCACCCCACAACGTTCTTCTTGGCTGAGTCTCTCCTTGGAAAGGGGAAGCAGCAGTGGGTGCAGAAGGGGAAGCGCTGGGGGGAGGCGGGTTGGGAAGCCCACAGCAGAGCAGCGGGTAGGCTGGACGATGATACAGGACCCTGCTGGGACCCCCGTTCCTATCCCTACACCCCCACCCCCAGCCCCGGAGGAATCCCCAGCCTCCCATGGGCGTCAATGGGTAATGCTCCTCTGGAGTGCTGGGGGCTGTTGATTGGCAGGGGAGTCTGGGGGGCCTGAGGGGAGGGGCAGACTGGCCGGGGCTGCAGTGGGGGCGGGGGGATTTGTATTGGTGGAGGGTGGGGCTGGGCCGGGGGGAGGCAGCTGGGTGGGGAGATGAAGTCCGGGGGTGTCACTATAGGGGATGATGGTATTCTGCCCAGGTGGAGTGGGAAGATATTGGGGGGCACTGGGGGAGGCTCTTCTGATGAAGGGGGGAGAAGGGGGAAAGGCAGGTCCTGGGGGGGGGAGCAACTTGTGTTAATGGGAGGAGGTGGGGGAGAAGGGATAGATCTGGGGGGCTGTGGGGGGAGGGGATAGATCTGGCGGGCTGTGAGGGGAGGGGATAGATCTGGGGGGCTGTGAGGGGATAGATCTGGGGGAGCTGCAATGCAGGGGAGGTTTGGGGGAGCTGTGGGGTGGAGGGGTCAGACTCACCCAGCAGTGCCCAGGCCAAGCCCATGAGGACGTGGAGGGGTGGGGGGCCCGGAGGTCCCATGGTGCCGGGGTGCGGAGGTGTCTGGCTGGGTTGTCTGCCGGGCGCTGGGGTCCCCGCGGGAGGGGCCGGGTGCTGGGGATGGAGCCAAGCGACAGCACGGACAGGAAACCCTCGAAAAGAGGAAGGGATGCGGCCGGGGGGAGGGGAGGGAGAGCTACAGACCGCAAGGGCACAGCCCGCCCCCCCTTCCCCGCGGCGTTAACTACTGCCTCTCCACTGTGCCTGGCACTGCACACCACACTGTGCAGTCTACTGCACCCCCGCCCCACTGCAATCCACTGTACTGGACACTGCACCCCATGCCTCACTGCACACCACTGCGCTAGACACTGCATCACCGCACTGCAATGATCACTGCACCCCCATGCCTGACTGCACTGGGCACTGCACCCCCGTACGCCACTGCAATCCTCTGCAATCCCCCCATGCCTCACTGCCCCCCAGTGCGCTAGGCACCTCATCACTGCACTGCACCCCCACGCCTGACTTCACTGGGCACTGCACCCCCGCAATCCACTGCAATCTGCACCCCATGCCTCACTGAACCCCACTGCGCTAGACACTGCATCACCGCACTGCAATGATCACTGCACCCCCATGTCTGACTGCACTGGGCACTGCACCCCCGTACGCCACTGCAATCCTCTGCAATCCCCCCATGCCTCACTGCCCCCCAGTGCGCTAGGCACCGCATCACTGCACTGCACCCCCACGCCTGACTGCACTGGGCACTGCACCCCTGCAAACCACTGCAATCTGCACCCCATGCCTCACTGCACCCCATGCCTCACTGCACCCCACTGCGCTAGACACTGCATCACCACACCACACTGCTCCAATCACTGCACCCCATGCCTCACTGCACCCCACTGCACTAGACACTGCATCACCGCACTGCAATGATCACTGCACCCCCATGTCTGACTGCACTGGGCACTGCACCCCCTGCACCCCACTGTGCTGGTCACTGCACCGCTACACCCCATTATAATCCATTGCTTCCCACACCCTACTCCAATACACTGCTCTACACTGCACCAGTCACTGCATCCCCCATCCCCATGGAAGCTCACCCCACCCCCCACGGCCCCTGCACAGTGCTCCACTGCATCCCCCCACCCCCATTGCACCCCACTCCCACACTGCACCCCACTGCATCCTCACACTTCATTGCCCCCGCACCCCATTCTGCCAGGCACCGGCCCCACACACCCACTGCGCCTTGCATTACTGCACGCTCCCCTCCCCCCACTCTGCCCCAGAGGAGGCGGAGCCTAGTCCAAGCCCCTCCCCGCTCGGGAACTGAGCCTGGTCACCGGAACCTGCAGCCACTTCCACACCCACTCACCCCTCCCCCGCCCGGGGCATGGGGGGGGGGGGAGAAAGGGTGTGAGCAGTAACACACTTGTCACACACACACAAGTGCTAAAGCATGTGTGAGGTTGCACACAGCCACCCGCGCACGTGCAAAATACCTGTCATGGTGTGCGGAGCCCGGCACAAAAACACTACACGGACGGGGACCGAAAGAAATGCACACACCTGCCCACAGACGCACAGACACACAACGTGTATGAGCTAATACACACACAAAGGTGTGCAAAAATACACAAGGACACACACACACACACTCCAGATGCCCACACCCCTCCTGCACAAAATGCACACCCCCAATGGATGCAAACACACATAATCGACGCACATACCTCCAGGCACAAATGCATACACCTGCCAACACAAACAGATGCACACAAGCACAAAGCCATGCAAAAACGGACACACCTTTGTGCACAGATGCCTCTGCAAACACACACATACATACTCACAAAAACACAGCCACCGGGATACACACACACCCCGCTGCACAAATGCGCCAAGAAAACTGCATGCACACATCCTCCTCTGCAAATGCACCACACACAAACACCAGCACAGCAATGCACGCGCGCGCACACACACACACACAAAGTCCTGCACCAAGGCACAAATATTTGCCCATGCTGCCTTATCTTACCAACGCACGCCCACAGCCATGCCGCTGCAGTGACACGCTGGGACGGGGGCACTTTTCCGACATATTTTGTGGGAATATGGCTTGTGCCTCAGTTTCCCCTAAGTGGTGCATGGTTCACCAGGTGGTGGGAAAAGGCTGTTTACTCTTTGCAGAAATCCGGGTGTGGTTGACACCTCCCTGCCTGGGCCCTGTGCCCACGAAGCCTCTGAGAAGACAATGGCCATGCCAGCAGCCCGGACATTTGGCACCAAGCGGCTAACACCCATGGATGGCCCCCTGCAGCAGGGAGCCAGGAGGGTCTGAGCAGCCGGGGAACAAAGGGCCGAGGAGGGGTCTGGTGGGGTAGTTACGCGTGGAGCTGCTGGAAGCGAGAAGCGTCTGGACTGGGGCCAGAGTGGGGGTCAGAGGACTCCGGACAGAGCCAGACGGATTGAGCTGTAACTTTCTGTTCTCTCTGTTAACTAAGGGCCTTTTCCAGGTTCCAGGCAGCTCAGAACCCTCCTGCTTTTACCCCGCTGCCCCAGAGTCACTCCAGATTAAGGAGGTCGGGGGGCGCAGTGCTCCCTTTGGGGGAACACGTCTCCTTCAGGCGTCCAACTCAGGCAGACTCGCTGCAGGGAGCTCACGGGGGCGCGGGAGACTCCGAGGTTTGGTCCCAGGAGGTGGTGAAGCCAGGTGGTTGCTCCTAGTGAGGGCGGGGGGAGGACACGCTGAAGGGGGCCTCCCCAGGGCTGGCCCTGGGGATCTGTGACACGTGCACAAGCGGATCCATGCAAAAATGCACCCCCACCCCCCGAGATGCCCACTCAGCTCCAAATGCACATGGGCAAGGGCACACCCACACGCTCGCACAGCAACGTGCAAGGAAAAATGCACGCACGGAGCACGGCACATGCCCACAGCGGCCGACAGCCACACACGCACAATAGACCCCTGCGCGGGACTATTGCTCTAACCCCGCTCCCGTGCCACCGGCAATACCTGCTCCCGCATTTCTTCCATTTTCATCCCAGAAATCTTAGATCCCGCAAATCCCGCAAGAAAGACAGATTCCCCCCATGCTGCTCAGTGGCGTAGCCAGGTTTAGAGCACAGGGGGAGCGGAGCTAAAAAAAGGCGCCGGGAGCAAAAAGCTTCGGGAGCAAAAAAAGGTGCCGGGAGCACAAAAAAAAATACTCCGCTCTGGCTGCGGCGTAGGAGCAAAAGGTGTGGGAGCACACAGGAGGCGCCGCTTCTGCTCAGTGGGGGAGCGGCCGCTCGCCCTGCTCCCCCCTGGCTACGCTACTGATGCTGCTAAAAAAACCAGCATCAAACCGGTCGGTGAAGGTATGATCAATATAAACAGAATTCAGACACAATTTTTACCACTGAAAGAATAACACAAATCTTCCTTAAACCACGTACAAACACACACTTGCTCTGGATTACCGAGATTCTCTTTCTGCCAAACTGATGGGAGATTTTGTGTTTTCCTGCAAATCATAGAATATCAGGGTTGGAAGGGACCTTAGGAGGTCATCTAGTCCAACCCCCTGCTCAAAGCAGGACCAATCCCCAATTCCCTAAATGGCCCCCTCAAGGATTGAATTTACAACCCTGGGTTTAGCAGGCCAATGCTCAAACCACTGAGCTATTCCTCCCCCACTGCAGTCTGGGGTATTTGCCCCCCCTGCAACAGCGTACATTTCACCCACCCCCACTGTTATGGCAGCGGGTCCTAGTGGACCCACGAGATCCAGTCCCATGCAGGGTTCTCCTGTGGATCTGTGACATGCACGCACGTGGATTCGTGCAAAAATGCACCCCCTCCATGCACCGACCCGCACACTCAGCTCCAAATGCACAGGTGCAAAACCACGCCCACATGCTCCGGCTGCAACACAGAAAGAAAAATGCACACAAAGGCCAACAACAATGCATGCATGATCCCTCACACACACACACACACGCTGGCCCCAGTGCTTCCTGCTCTGCCCCCCAGACCCCACTCTCCTCCCAAAGTCAGGGATAGAACCCAGGAGTTCGGGCTCTCAGCCCCTCTGCTCTAACCCACCATGCCCCACTCCCCTCCCAGAGCTAGGGACAGAACCCAGGAGTCCTGCTCCCAGACCCCCCTGCTCTAACCCACTAGATCCCACTCCCCTCCCCGAGCCGGGGACAGAAGGAACCCAGGCGTCCCGACACACAAACCCTAAATCCCCGAGAACTAGAGTTGGCGGCGACAGGAGACAGCAGCGCCACCTGGCGGTTGGGTGCGATAGCGCCGATCGCCGATCACACCCAGCCCTTCGCAGGGTTAGCGAAGCGGGGCCATTCAAATCCCCCGTCCCCAGGGGCAGCAGATAAACTCGCCAGGTAGCCCCCAGTTGGCACGCAGCCCTCTCTGGGTGGAGCACAGGCCCCTCCCTAGCCCTGACAGGAGACTCTCATCCCAGCCATGGGGCCAGGCGACCCCACCCAACAACTGAGCTTCTCTGCATTGCATTGGGGTGGGTATGGTGGGCCACCTGGCAAGGCCGAGAGGGAGGGCTAAAGCCCTGGGCTGGGAGCCAGGACTCCTCGCCGGGCTCTGGGATGGGAGTGGGGTCTAGTGGTCAGAGCCGGGGGAGGCGGATGGGAGCCAGGACTCCTGGGCTTTATCCCTAGTTTGGCTCCTGCCCTCTGCCCCCTTGCCCTGGCCAGCCTCCCAACGTAGCTTTGATGGCAACCGGGGGGCAGGGGGGATGCCAGGGGCCCAGACGGGGTGGCCATGCCCAGCTGCGCTGGAGGACTAGGAACTTTTTCTGCCTGCTGAGTTAGCTGAGGATCAGGACTAGAATCAGACTCAGTGACCCTCCCCCACACCCAGGACTGGGGCCCCTAGGACCTGGCCCAACTCCGGAGTAAAAGGCTCCAGCTCCCGGCAGACTCAGGCAGCGTTGCTGCATCGCTCCCCCCTCGCCCAGCACCGGGCTCCGGCTCCCGGCAGACTCAGGCAGCGTTGCTGCTTCGCTCCCCCCTCGCCCAGCACCGGGCTCGGGCTCCCGGCAGACTCAGGCAGCGTTGCTGCTTCGCTCCCCCCTCGCCCAGCACCGGGCTCCGGCTCCCGGCAGACTCAGGCAGCGTTGCTGCATCGCTCCCCCCTCGCCCAGCACCGGGCTCCGGCTCCCGGCAGACTCAGGCAGCGTTGCTGCTTCGCTCCCCCCTCGCCCAGCACCGGGCTCAGGCTCCCGGCAGACTCAGGCAGCGTTGCTCGTACCCAGGGCAGCTCCCGGCAGATTCATGGTTTTCAGCTTTTCTACCCCCGCGCGGGGGCTCGAAGCAGAATTCTTTTTAACTGAAGGCTGAGCAGCCCGCAAGGCCCGGAGACCAGGGTGATGGGCCCCAGGGCCCAGCTCTTCCTGCAGCCGGGGGCAGGTTGGGATACGTGTGTTTCTTTTAACTGCTCTTTTTTCTCTCACTTCGCTCAGCTGGGAGTGGGGGAGGAAGCAGCTGCTGGAGGTGCCCCCCCCCCCGACCCCCAACAGGGAATGAGCCCCGCTAGAGAATTGCAGTTTAGGGTTGTGGTGAGACTGGGGCTCCCCTGCCCCCACCCGCTCTGCCAGTGCCCCTCAATCCCTACCCACAGCCACTAGATAACCCAACCCTGGGCTCCCCTCAATCTTGACCAACAGCCCCCTGCTACACTAGCCCTGCCCCTCCTCCCCCCAGCTCTGCTGGCACCCCTCAATCCCCAGACAACCCCCAGCTGTCCCAGCCCTCCCCCCACCTATGGCTGCATGACCAGGAGCCCCCTCTACATTGGGGGAGGTAGCCCCAGGCCCTGTGCGCTGCATAGGGGGGTCGGGGGGTCGGTGAAGAGGATCCAGAGTCTCACAACCCCCCCCCCCCCCACCAGCCATGGGGAGGGTGGGTCTCCAGCAGCTCATTGCAGTACGGGGCACAGACCCAGGGACCCCCTGCTGCAGAGGGCAGCAGGGCCCAGCTTTCTGGGGAGCCCCCGGGAGCAGAGAAGAGGGACAGGTGCTGGCAGCCCCAGGGCAATCGGGGCTGGGGCCGTGGCACGGCCAATGCCTCCCCTTCCCCATGGGCCCCGCACGGCCAGTGGCCCCCCCCCCGGCAGCCACGTGGCCTGGCCCTGCCCATGGCCAGTGCCCCCCTCCCCCACCCAAGAACAAACAAGGCTGGGTGGGGAGGGGAACCCGGTTGCAGTAAAATAAATTGCACTTTAATAAGAAAGAGTCTGTGCGGCGGGGGGGAGGGGGGGCCCCCTCTGCAGGCAGGACAGCAAACCCCGCCCCCAAGAGACAAACCCCGCCCCCCCAAGAGACATCTGTATAAAAAACCAACCCTGGTAAATGGCTCTGGGGGGAGTCAGGCCCTGATTCCCTCCCCCCACACCCCCAGCAGCAGGGGCATCAGGGGCCCCATCCCCTGCCTGCACCCCCCCCCCCCCCACCAGCTTGGGGGACCCAATCATCCCCTGCCTCAGCTCAGGGGCCCAATCCCTCCCCTCCCCCACCAGCAGCGCCAGCCCACGGCCCCACGCCCTTCAGCTGGGCATCTTAGGTTGCTCAGTCCAGGGTGGATGGGGGGGGGCGAGTCCGGGGGCCAGCTGTGCCCCCCCAAAGTCCCAGCCCCCCTGCGGGTGGGGAGGTCACGTGGGGCGGCGCAGGCCCTTCTCGGTGCCGATGGCGACGGTGATGTTGGTGTAGAGGGGCTGGCAGTCCTTGGCCAGCAGCTGGTAATCCAGCGTGTTCATGCCATCCTGGCGCCAGGTCCGCCGCGTCTTGGCCAGCAGGTTAAACCTGGGGGGGGGGGGGGGGGGGGGGCGCGTTAGCTGGACAAGGACCCCCCGCATCCTGCCCACTGCCGGGATGCTGCCTGATTCCCCACCCCCACCCCGATCTCCCCTCCCCCACTGCAAGGACACCACCCCCTGGCAAGCCCCACCCCATTCTCCTCCCCCACTGCCACGATCCGCCCCCCCAAGCCTCACCCCATTCCCCTCTCCTGCTGCCAGGATTCCTTCCCTTCCCACCCCCCCACCGGGCAAGCCCCACCCCAGTCTCCTCCCCCACTGCCAGAACCCCCCCCCCCCCCCCCCCAAGCCTCACCCCATTCCACTCCCCTGCTGCCAGGATTCCTTCCCGACCCCCGACCCAGCCCCACCCCAGTCTCCTCCCCCACTGCCAGGATCCCCCCCCACCAAGCCTCACCCCATTCCCTTCCTCCACTGCCAGGATCCCCACCACCACCACCACCAAGCCCAACCCCATTCCCCTCCCCCACTGCCAGGATCCCCCCCACCCCCAGCAAGCCCAACCCTATTCCCCTCCCCCACTGCCAGGATCCCCCCCACCCCCAGCAAGCCCAACCCCATTCCCCTCCCCCCGCCAGGATCCCCCTGAGCTCCCCACACCACTCCCCTCTCCCACTGAGGGGATCCCTCCCCCCACCGTTCCCCTCCCCCCGTCACCTCCTGGGGTTCTGCTCGTTGCCCTTGTCGTGGCCGTGTTTGATCATGCGGTAGCGGCCATGCTGGACGGAGGGCCGGGAGATAAGCATCCCGCTCAGCGCCACCCTGTGGGGAGGGGAGGCAGGGTTAAAAACCACAGGCCCATCTAGCCCGGTACCCCCACCCATCACACCTGCAGGCCCATCCAACCTCACAGCAGGGGGGCTGGGAGCCGGGACTCCTGGGTTCTCCCCCAGCTGGGCTGCACATGTGCCTCAGTTTCCCCACCTGTATAACAGACCGTGTGGTCCCTCCCATAAACCTGGGCTAGCCCAGCAGGTGTCATGAGAATCCTCACACACACACACCCCCTGCACACCCCCCGGATGGGAGAACCCTCACACACACACACCACTCCCCTCTCCCACATCCCCACCCCCTACCTCGCAGCAATGTCATCGTCTTCGCCCCCCCAGCCCCAGTAGTTGTTGGGGAAACCGTTCATCTTCATGTACTGCTCCGGGGTCAAAGCCGACACCCCTCCAAAGTAGGTCTTGTAGGGCAACCTACCGGGAAGAGGGGGCAGTGTCAGCGGGGGGGGGGGGGGAGGAGAGAGGAGGAGGAGGAGGAAGAAGGAGAGAACACGACTCCAGATGGGCAGTGATGGTGGGGGAGGGGAATCCAGGCTGTCAATCACACTTGCCAGAGAGGCAGCCCCTCTGGAGTGGGGCGCGGGGGCTGGTTATCCAGGGACCCGAGGGCGGGGCTGGTTATCCAGGAACCCCTCGCTCAGCATGGACATGCGGCCACCTCTGGAGTGGAGCACGAGCTCTGGTTATGCAGGGACCCCTTGCCTGGCAAGATGCGGCCCCTCTGGGGTGGGGCTTGGGGGCTGGTTATCCAGGGATCCCTCGCCCGGCCTGAAGACATGGCGGGCTGGTTATCTGGGCACCCCTTGCCCAGCATGGAGATGCAGCCACCTCTGGGGTGGGGTGTAGGGCTGGTTATCCAGGGACCCCTCGCCTGGCGTGAAGACGGGTTATCTGGGCACCCTTCGCCCAGCATGGAGATGCAGCCACCTCTGGGGTGGGGTGCAGGGATGGTTATCCAGGGACCCCTCGCCCGGCGTGAAGACGTGGCGGGCTGGTTATCTGGGCACCCTTCGCCCAGCATGGAGATGCAGCCACCTCTGGGGTAGGGCGCGGGGACCCACTTGTATCCGAACTTGTCCATGGCGATGGAGGCATGCTTGGGGAAGCGGTCGCAGGTGTACAGGTTGCGGTCATCCTCGGGGATGAGGTCGACGTCGTGGAAGAACATGCAGTCCCAGTCCTCGTCCTTCATCGCCTCCTTGAACCCCACGTTCAGCAGCTTGGCCCGGTTAAAGGTGTAGTTCCCGGCCTGGCAGGAGGGAACGGGGGGAACAACGGAGGGTTACTGCCAGCCCCCTGCTCTAACCACTAACCTGCACCCTCCTCCCAGAGCCGGGATAGAACCCAGGAGTCCTGGCTCCCAGCCTCCCTGCTCTAACCTGTATACCCCACTAACCCCCCCAAGCCAGGACAGAACCCAGGAGTCCTGACTCCCGGCCCACCTGCTCTAACCACTAGACCCCACTCCTCTCCCGGAGCTGAGATAGAACCCAGGAGCCCTGGCTGCCAACCCCCCTGCTCTAACCTGTATACCCCCCCTAAGCCCCCGAAGCCGAGATAGAACCCAGGAGTCCTGGCTCCCAGCCTCACTGCTCTAACCACTAGACCCCACTCCCCTCCCAGAGCCGGGATAGAACCCAGGAGTTCTGGCTCTCAGCCCCCGCTGCTCTAACCCCAAAGAGCCGCCGCCGCCCCCCGGACCCCAGGGCACCTGGTGGATGATGTAGATGCCGTAGCCGAGTTGCTGGCGCTGCAGGAAGGGGTGCAGGAAGTAGAGGAGGTAGCGCAGGTGCTGCTCCCGGTTGCGGTGGGGGATGATGACGGCCGTGCGGTGCAGGGGGTCGCAGTCGGGGGGCTGGTACCTGCCCCCGGCCGTCACGTAGGGGTTCTTGCGGACAATCTCCTCCAGGGTCAGCCCCGGGGGGAAGGTCACCCGGATCGGGCCCCCTGCAGGGCAGAGCCAACGCCTGAGCCCTAGCACACTTGGGGTTCACAGCCCTGGGGGGCCGCCCCCATGCCCTACAGAGAGGCTTCAAATCCATGTGAGCCCCCAAATCTCTGCCCCACAGCCAGGGACGAAACTCAGGAGTCCCGGCTCCCAGCCGCCCCGATCTAACCACTGGACCCCACTCCCCACGACAGAACCAGGGAGAGAACCCAGGAGTCCTGACTCCACCCCCAGCTCCCTCACTAGACCCCACTCCCCTCCCAGAGATGGGCGAGAACCCAAGAATCCTGATCCAACACCCCCCCCCCCACCCTACCCACTAGACCCCACTCCCCTCCCAGAGATGGGCGAGAACCCAGGAATCCTGACTCCAACACACACCCCCACCCACCTGTGACGAACTAGGACTGTTGTTAAGGTTTCCCTGAGTACTGTGTGGGTGCCTCGGTTTCCCCTATGCAGTGCTTGAGTATCTAGGTGGTGGGACAACGGTGCATGATTGTTACAAAGCCCTAGAAGGCAGGGGTGGGCAGAGGCCTGGACACAGAGAATGGCCCTGTCTCCTGGCAACAGATGGCCCAGCCCCTCCCCTGCAAAGGTGAGAGCTAAAGGTGTTGGAACAAAGGGATCAGGTGACCTCCTGGCCCGGGAAGGAGACAAAGGGGGAGGAGGGGCTGGAGAGTTGGAGTTTGGAACTGGCTGGAGAGGAGGGGAGAGAGGCAGACAGGGTCTGGCCTCCCTGCCTCGTTTGGAGCTGTGGGGTGAAATGCAGGGAGCCCCAGGCTGGGGTCTAAGCTCCCTGCCCCCCGGAAGGGCCTGGCTGAGGGGTCCTGGTTGTACTGACAAGCTCTGTTTGGACTGTGTTCCTGGCATCTCTAATAAACCTTCTGTTCTACTGGCTGGCTGAGACTCCCAGTGAATCCGGGGAAGAGGGGTGCAGGGCCGGACTCCCCCACACTCCGTGACACCACCCTACCCACTAGACCCCACTCCCCTCCCAGAGATGGGTGAGAACCCAGGAATCCTGACTCCAACACCTCCCCCCCACCCTACCCACTAGACCCCACTCCCCTCCCAGAGATGGGCGAGAACCCAGCCGTCCTGGCCCCCAGCACCCCCTGCCCTCACCACTACCCCCCTCCCGCCCCTCCTGAAGCCAGGGCCAGGACCCAGGCTCTGGGCGCCCCTTACCTAGGAACGGGGAGGTCTCAGGGCAGTAGGGCAGCTCGTCGGGATGCAGCGGGGGCCGGGCGATGAGGCTGAGGTTGGCGTAGACGTCGCCGGGCAGCGAGGCGTTGTGGGCGGCGCCCTGTGGCCCCCCCAGCCCAGCCGGGGCCCCCCCTTTGTAGAAGATGCCCAGGAAGTAGGCGACCCGCCGGCGGTAGCCCTCGTGGTACAGCAGCGCCATCACCACCAGCTGCACCCCCAGCAGGAGCAGCAGGTACCGGCCGCGGGACTGCAGCATGGCGGGGGGCCGGGATCATCTAGCCATGGCCGGGGGGCGGGCAGGGCCCGGGCGGGGACGGCGACGGCACGGCGTCCTGGGGACAGACTGGGGAGGGGAGGGAGGTAGCATGAGCCCCTGTGCCACCTACCAATGAACCCCACTGCTCCCCAAGAGGGGGTGATAAAACCCAGGAGTCCTGGCTCCCAGCCCCCCTGCTCTAGACCCTCTTCCCTCCCAGAGCTGGGGAGAGAACCCAGGAGTCCTGGCTCCCAACCCCCCTGCTCTAGACCCTCTTCCCTCCCAGAGCTGGGGAGAGAACCCAGGAGTCCTGGCTCCCAGCCCCCCTGCTCTAGACCCTCTTCCCTCCCAGAGCTGGGGAGAGAACCCAGGAGTCCTGGCTCCCAACCCCCCTGCTCTAGACCCTCTTCCCTCCCAGAGCTGGGGAGAGAACCCAGGAGTCCTAGCTCCCAGCCCCCCGCTCTAGCCCCCTAGACCCTCTTCCCTCCGAGAGCTGGGGAGAGAACCCAGGAGTCCTGCTCTTGCCCCCAGCCTCCACTCACCTCCCAGTGCCTGGGGAAGAACCCAGGGGTGCCGGACACACTCTCACCACCTCACCTGCCGGAGGTGAGAGTCAGACGCTGCAGGAGGCGTGGCAGGAATTGGGAATTCAGTGAAGACAAAAGCCAGGGAAGACAAAAGCCTCCCCGCCACTCCCACCGCCCAGCTGGGAGCCAGCCAGGACTCCTGGGTTCTATCCCAGCTCTGGGAGGGGCGTGGGGTTTAGGGCAGGGGTCAGCAACCTGCCGAAAGGTTTCGCGCGCCAGTCATACATTTTAACGTTTTGAGACGGTCTCTTTCTACAAATCTATCATATAGAACGAAACTATTTTTGTATGTAAAGTAAATAAAGTTTTTACATTTTTTAAGAAGCTTAACTTAAAAATTAAATTAAAATGCAGAGCCCCCCAGACCGGGGGCTGGGACCCAGGCAGTGTGAGTGCCACTGAAAATCAGCCTACCCCTGGGCTAGTGGTTGGGAAGTGAGGGAGGCTGGGAGCCAGGACTCCTGGGTTCTATCCCCTGCTCTGGGAGGGGTGTGGGGTCTAGGGGTTGGGAGCCAGGACTCCTGGGTTCTATCCCCTGCTCTGGGAGGAGTGTGGGGTCGGGGGGAGCTGGGAGCCAGGACTCCTGGGTTCTATCCCCTGCTCTGGGAGGGGTGTGGGGTCTAGGGGTTGGGAGCCAGGACTCCTGGGTTCTATCCCCTGCTCTGGGAGGGGTGTGGGGTCTAGGGGTTGGGAGCCAGGACTCCTGGGTTCTATCCCCTGCTCTGGGAGGGGTGTGGGGTCTAGGGGTTGGGAGCCAGGACTCCTGGGTTCTATCCCAGCTCTGGGAGGGGAGTGGGGTCTAGGGGTCGGGGGGAGCTGGGAGCCAGGACTCCTGGGTTCTATCCCCTGCTCTGGGAGGGGTGTGGGGTCGGGGGGAGCTGGGAGCCAGGACTCCTGGGTTCTATCCCTTGCTCTGGGAGGGGGATGCACTGGTTAGCACTGAGGCTGGCCCGGTTGGGTCCTGGCTGTGGGGTGCTCCCATGCTGGGACTAGGCTCCACCTAGCCCAGCGTCCAGGCCCTGACCCTGGGCGGTGGCTGCTTTCATGTGCCCCTGGGCCGGATGTTTGACATACTTTGCAGGAACCCTTTGTCCCTGGGCCTGCTGCTATTAGGGGGAGGGGATCACTCCAGCAACGGGGCCAACAGCACCAAGGGAACCCAGGCGTCCTGGCTCCCAGTCCCTCCCTCCCTCCCCAGCTCTAGCCACTTGACATCACTCCCCTCCTCCTCCCCCCCCCCCCCATAGAATCCAGGTGTTCTGGCTCCCAGCCCGCACCCACCAGGGTGTCCCCTGCCCCCACTCACTAGGTCTGGGAACTGGTTTCTCCGGATTGACTAGACTTGTGAAATTCCAGGGCCTGGCTGCTCTGATCTGGATCCTGGAGGGACGCTGTGTCCACGTCAGGGCAGGAGGAGTCCAGGGACTCCCCAACCCCACCTCCATGGGGCTGGGTCAGAGCCAGCACCCCCTACAGGGCAAAGGCCCTGTGTCTCAACCCCGCCCAGTTTGCTCCAGTGCCCGGGGTCCCCCAGCCCGGCCTGGGGGAGAGGAATCCGGGGTACCTACCTCGAGACCGGCAGTGCCCTCCAGCCGGCTCTCACTCCCTGCAGCTGGCTCAGGGCTCCAGGCTGTTCATGGGGCGCCTGGGGGAAGGAAGAGAGCGTGAGAGGAAGCAGGAAGGATACAATGGGGAAGGGGTGGGGGAGTGGAATAGGGTCTGATACAAAAGCCCCACCCGCTTTTTCCATCCCATTGCTTTGCCTAGCGCTGAAATGCAGCCACCTCTGGGGGAGAGCGCAGCAGCCCCACCAATGCTGCGCCAGGATGGTGCCAAGGGGGAATGGGGCAGGGGAAATTGGGGTTGCTAGGGAAAAGGAAATGAGCCCCCCAGCTGCCCCATTCCCTGCAGCACCGTTGCCCCCCCTGCCTCGCTCCCTGCAGCACGACACACCCTACGGAGCCCCATCCTGCTCCCCACAGCACCGAGCCCCCAGCTCCGCTCTCCCATCCATGTCGTGACCTGGACCCCAGCCCCGCATACCGGGAGATGCCGGGGCACCTGGGCTCTCACCCCAAGGCGGGCATGGGACATGCCAGGGCCCCAGAGACCCAGCCTGGACCCCGGGGGCAGGCATAAAGCCCGGTGGATTCAGCGCCCGCCCCAGTTGCTGGGCGAGCCAGCGTGCCGTTGCGTAGACAACCAGGGGTTGCCAGGCAGCCACTCCTCTTCCGTCTTAAAGGGCCCGAGGCTCGGAAAGCAGCAAACCCCATCACAGGGTGCCCGCCAGACGCCCCTTCCTTAGGGCGTGAGGCATTTGCACAGACCCCCGGCCCCGGCAGGTACCAGCTGCTAGAGGAAGAAAGCAGGATCTAGCACAGTTGAGTCCCTGTCTGGGTTACATAGGTCACATGGGGATGGCTCGCCCAGGGTTGAGATGCAGCCAATTCTGGGGTGGGGCAGCTGGGGAACAGCCACCCAGTCACCTGCCATTTAGGACGGGAAGCGCAGGGGAGCCCTTTACCCCGCAGAGCTGGGGGTGGATTTACGTCAGCAGCGCGGGACCAGCAAGTTTTCCTGCCCCGGGGCAGCCCAGCCTCTCTTTGTTCTACACTGCAGTTTTGGGCCGGCAACGAGGCCAGAGCAGAAACAGGGGAAGGATCGAAGTCCGAGGTTGCTCTACCTCATCCACGTAGGGAACCATCTATGCGCCGCGCTACAGCCAAATACCAATAAAGCAGCAAGGTAAACGAGCCGACACCACTCCCATGTGAGACCTCAGCCGGCTCCACCCCAGCAAGGACTGCAAGTCTGCAGGGAGGGAATGGGCATGCGAGACAGCGATAGAACCCAGGAGTCCTGACTCCTAGCCCCAACAGCTCTAACCACTAGACCCCACTCCCCTTGCAAAGCCGGGAAAAGAACCCAGGAGTCCAGGCTCGCATCCCGCCCCCCCGCCCCAACTTCTAACTCGCTAGCCCATATTTTGCTCTATAGGTGACCTCTTTGAGCACCCCCAGGTAGCTCAGCTGACGGCCCCGACACTAACATAGCATTTACACAAGCGCTGGCCGTGCGCAGACCTGACGTCAGGGGGATGGACGTGAGCCAACGACAACATGGCCCTTGGCACCGTTCCGCACAGCGAGGCCAGTCAAGACCCCGGCCACGCCAATCCCTGCACCCCAATCCGGCCCCAGGCCAGGGGACCGGCTGGCTCGGGGAGCCCTTTCCCCTCTTGTGGGCACCGGCCCCGCTCCATCCCCAGGGCCGGGGGACTGGCTGGGGCAGGGATGGGTTCTGCTCCACCGACTCCCAGCCAGCCGCCAGCAGGCTCCGTAGCCGGACAATGGTTCAGTAACAGCCAGCGGGGCCCAGGCAGCCGGGCACCGCACGGGGATTGCGCCCAGGAGGGGCACCGAGCCAGCCGGGAGACGGGCATCGAGCCAGGCGCCGACCAACGGCCGGACACAGGCCCTTTTGGAGACAGAGCCAGGTCCACGCCCAGACCCAGATGCCGCTCAGCTAATTGCAGCCCACGGGGCTGCGTGGGGGGAGCCCCGGGACCCCCAGCTGCAGATGGGAGGTCACGGCAGTGCTGAGCTAGCCCTGGGGGTCTGTCCCCTTTGCCGGGGGGCACCCCCCAGGGGAAGAGGATGGAGATCCAGTGCGCGGTGGGTGAGACCAGCGTGTGGGGGGCAGTGCCGGCATGGGGTGGAATGTAGGGGAGGGAGTGGGTGCCCACGGGGGGAGGGAGGGAAGCTGGGCGGGCAAGGCCAAGCCACACCCCTGCTCTGTGCCTCAGTTTCCCCAGCCATCAAGCAGGGATAACGCTCCTTCCCCTCTTGCATAAAGCACTGAGCTCTCCGGCTGCTTTATAAAGGGGGTGGTGCCACAACACCGGGGGTCCCGCCAGCTCCCCACCCGGCCTCGTGGTTCCGCCCCGTGCCTGGAATTTGTCCAGCTTTAACCTCCGGCCCCTGGCTCTCAGCTAGATCCAGGACCCTCCCATTTCCTCCCCACACCCTGACCATCACTGCGACGGCTCGCCACCGGGCCTCTTCTCCAGCCCCGCGATCACGTTGGGGGGGGGGGGGGGGGGTGTCTTTCCTCCGCCCCTGTCAGTGCCGCACACAGAGGGAAAAGCGGCCCAGAAAGCGCTGGCAAAAAGCAGAGCGGAAACTCGGCTGAAAAAATCCCGGCACCAGAACCGACCCCGACGGGCTGAAGAACCGACGCACTGCATGCTGGGACTGACAGCGCTGGGATAGTCCAAGCTTCATCCGTCCCTGCTCTAACCACCAGACCCCACTCCCCTCCCGGAGACAGGGACAGAACCCAGGAGTCCTGACTCCCACCTCCCTCCCTAGCCATTAGATCCCCATTCCCCCTCCCAGAGCTGGGGATAGAACCCCCCAGGTGTCCTAATTCCCAGCTCCCTTACTCTAACCACTAGACCCCACTCCCCTCCCAGAGCTGAGGACAGAACCCAGGTGTCCTGATGAGCTCATGAGACCCGCTTGGCCTGTCAGTCACCGGGAGGGAGAGGCCGGAACTGGGTGGTGCTGGCATCCAGCAGCATCTGTGGCTGAAACTGGGTCAGGAAGGAATAAAAAACCCCGGGCACGTGGCGCCGGTTGGAGAGTCGCTTTGTTTCTGGCCTCAGGGACTTCCAGTGGCAGCGGGTTCCACAGGCTGCTGCAGAACCAGGGGCTTGGCAGCTTCTATGGGAACAGACAGCGCTGCCTCCTGCCGGGTGGGTGGGCCTGGGACCTAGATGGACCCAGCTCTGGGAGGGGAGTGGGATCTAGTGGGTTAAAGTAGGAGGGCTGGGAGCCAAGACTCCTGGGTTCTTCCCTAGCTCTGGGAGGGGAGTGGGGCCGAGTGGGTCAGAAGCAGGGGTGCCAGGACTGCCATTCTAGTAGCCCAGCACCCCAAGGGTGGTCCCCCTGCCACGCGGAGGCCCCCCCCCACCAGTGCCGACAGCCAGACACCGCCATGCTTCCCGGACCCGCGCTCCCTGCCCAGCCTCAGAGGACAGGGGCAGCAGGCGGGAGGGGCCCAGGGGCTGAGTGAGGGGGGGCGGGCACGGAGCGGGGGAGATACCGGCTGACCCAGGGGGGCAGGGAGGGGGCAAGAGACCAGCCAGAGGGGCCCAAAGGGCTGATCCGGCCCTCCAACAGGCATGGGGGCAGGGCTGGCGTGGGGAGCCCCATGGGGCAGGACCGAACGCTGAGCACACAGGGTTCGAGGAGCACCCCAGCTCATTACCCTTCCCCTGATGGGGGTTAGCGTGCCCCCCCCACCACATACGCCCATGCAGGGGGCAGGGCAGGAGGTACCCCAGGGCTGCACAGGGGAGGGGGCTTCCTGTGGGGGGCAGGGCAGGCAGGGAGCAGGATGGGAGATACCCCAGGGTACACAGAGGAGGGGACAGGAAGGGGGCACTCCCCGTTAGGGACAGGCTGCGGGGAGCGTGGGGGGGGGGGGGTACCCAGAGGATACACAGGGGAGGCGGCACGCTCCCCGTGGGGGGCAGGTCATACCCCAGGGGTGCACAGAGGAGAGGGAGTAGGAGGAGGGGCACTCCCCATGGGGGACGGTCTGGGGGGTAGCGGGGCGGGAGGTACCCTGGGCGTGCACAAGGGAGGGAGCTGCCCATAGGGGGCAGGCTGTAGGGAGCGGGGGTACCCTGGAGTGGGTGCACTCCCCATAGGGGGCAGGCTGGGGCCACAAGGGGTACACCAGGGGTGCACAGGGGAGGGGAGAGCAGCAGGGGGCGGGGCGGGCTGGGGGTACCCCGGGGGTGCACAGGGGAGGGGAGAGCAGCAGGGGGCGGGGCGGGCTGGGGGTACCCCGGGGGTGCACAGGGGAGGGAGGAGCAGCAGGGGGCGGGGCGGGCTGGGGGTACCCCGGGGGTGCACAGGGGAGGGAGGAGCAGCAGGGGGCGGGGCGGGCTGGGGGTACCCCGGGGGTGCACAGGGGAGGGAGGGGGAGCAGCAGGGGGCGGGGCGGGCTGGGGGTACCCCGGGGGTGCACAGGGGAGGGAGGAGCAGCAGGGGGCGGGGCGGGCTGGGGGTACCCCGGGGGTGCACAGGGGAGGGAGGAGCAGCAGGGGGCGGGGCGGGCTGGGGGTACCCCGGGCGTGCACAGGGGAGGGGGGCTCCCCAGGGGGGGCGGGGCGCGGGCCCCAGCTCTCACCCTCTCGGTCTCTCTGCCTCCGGGCGGCCGGGCAGGGCCGGGCACGAGCCCGCTGCGCGCTCCCGCTCCTCCCTGCCCCGACGGGGCCGGGACTCGCGCGTCACCGGGGCGGCCGGGCTCCCATTGGCCGGGAGAGGGGGCGGGGCTCGGCCGCAGAGCCAGAGACGGGCCGGGGTTCGGAGAGACCAGCTGGGTGAGGGGCGAGACCATCCACAGCGGGGAGGGGGCGAGACCAACTAGCTACGCGGGGGGGAAGTAGGGGGGGCTGTACCTCAGAGCTGGGGTGTGTGTGTGTGTGTGGATTTTTTACCCCCTGCTCTAGCTTGCCCCTTTCTCCTCCCCATCACCCGCCCCCCCCGGGGGAGCTGTGTCAAACATGGGGGAAACTGAGGCACGCAGTGGCCTGGCAAAAAGCTCTGGAGCAAATCCCCACTTTCTTGGAGCAAAGCGCGTTGGCCAGACCCACAGGCTGGGGTCCCCCCCCCTGGGGACCAGCACCACTGAGCAAGATCAGGGGTGGGGGTTCAGCAGCTGAGGCACTCCTGGGTTGCACAAACTGGGGACGCGTGAGTGGGAGCAGAGAGGTTATTTTCCCTCTGGATCTGGCCCCGGGGCGACTGGGCTGGTAAACCGGGCCCAGACTTGGGTGCCCCCGATCGCCGATGAATCTGGGAGGCGGGTCAGAGAAGAAACCAGGGGGAATGATTTCAGGGTTGGAAACCTCACCTTAGGGCGAGAGACTCCAGCAGCTCCCTCTATTGAGCAGAACAAAGGGCAAATTACGGGGGGACCTGATCCCCCGTCTGTGAACACCTCCATGGGGGACGAATATTTAATACCAGCCTCTTCGATCCAGCAGGGGCACCTGTAACACCCACCGACCGCTGGGATTTGAAGCTAGATGAATCCAGACGGGGAATAAGGGGGAATTTTTAGCAGCGTGGGAGTAATTCCCCCTGGGGATAAATTCCCAGGGGCTGCAGGGGATTCTCCATCACTGGCGGGTTTAAAATCCCCCGGGGTGTTGCTCACAGAGATTTACTTGATGGACGATTTGGAGGGGCAGTTCCCAGGCCAGGGGATCCGACTAGATGGTCCCGTCCAGCCGTGGTAGCCAGGTATCTCTCTCCTGGCCCCACTGCCCCAGCTGCCTCCAAACTGGCATCTTGATCTCACCCCATGGCTGCTGTGGAGAGGAGCTACATCCCCCCTCCCCCAGCCAGCCACAGCTGACCGGGGAGAGCCCCATCCTGATTCCCATCACGCAGGGCCCCAGCACCCCTGGCTTGAGGCCATGAGGGGTGGAAATAAGACGCCATGCCGGCCCTGGGCCAGGGAGATGGAGGAACAACAGGAAACAGCTGCAGAGCAGCTGGGCCCCAGCCCCACAGATGTGGGGGCGGGGAGAGAGTCACGAGGCAGCAGGACATGATGCGAGCTGGCTGGGGATAGAGACGCTCCCTCCTACGCTCAGTGCTAATAACCCCAGTGTCCCGGTGGGGTTCCGTGCTGCGGGAAGCGGGTTGGGGGACTCAGCAGGGAGCCTCACCTATTCTTCACTTCCGGTACTTAGTTACTGTGCAGCGTCACCGTGCAGCTGTTCCCCAGCTGCCCCACCCCAGAGAAGGCTGCATCTCAGTGCTGGGCGAGCCATCCCCATGTGGTTGTTTCCCAGCTGCCCCGCCCCAGAGCTGGCTGCATTTCCCTCACGTCTGTCCGGGCTAGGGATAGATCAGGGTCTGTTCTGATCTGGGCTACGTCGCCACATCCCTGAAATCTCCCGTCCCCATTGAGGCCGTCCCGTGTGTCTGAGTGCTGCAGGGCCTCTGGCTCTGTCCCCTCCCCGGATGGGGGAGATCCTGCCCTGCAGCTCTCCACATCCCAGCCCCGCTCTGCATGGCCAGTGCTCCTACCACCCCAGGGACGGCTCTGGCATCCAGAGGGCACAGAAAATGCTATTCCCCCCCTCCCACACACACCGCTGTCTGTCCCACATGTGCTTCTTATAAACAGTTGGCGAGAGACTCAGCCCGCATCTCCCACCCAGGCCAGCTTCTGCCAGAGCTTGAATGGGGCCAGACACCACTTTAGTTTAGGGCTGGTTTGTGCACATAGGGGTGGCTCAGTGGGGGGGCTCTCCCCGGTGTGTCGGGCGGGGGGGGCAGGACCAGCATGGCCTGAGGGGGCGCTGTGCTGCAAGGAGCAGGGTGGGGCGCTCTCCCCTGGCAGTCAGGGCTGGTCCTGATGCCCCACCAGGGTGCTAGGGTGGTGAATGGAACAATAGGAATTGCACTGTGCTGAAATGCAGCTACCTCTGGGGAGGGGCAGCTGTTTGACATCTGCACAGCAACACTGCACTGACCATTACAGAGTCCCCCGCCTCACTCCCTGCAGCATGGCACCCCCTACTGAGCACCCACCCTGCTCCCTGCAGCACGGCACCCCCTACTGAGCACCCACCCTGCTCCCTGCAGCACGGCACCCCCTACTGAGCACCCACCCTGCTCCCTGCAGCACGGTGCCCCCTGCTGGGTAACTTCCCGTGGCCTGGCCCCCCATAGCACTGCACGGGGGCAGTGGGGCCTGCAGTGGGTGCAGTGGGCAGGATATTAACTGAGGAGGGGCGGGGCGCTGCAGTGCTGGGGTCTGGGCAGCTGACCCCAGCACACTGCCCGGTCCCCCCACTGCGGCTCCCCCTGCAGGTCTCAGGCTGCCCCTCGGCCCCATCTCGTCCCCTAGCGTTGGGGCAAGGGACTGGGAGGGCAGAAGAAGCCTGGGGCTGGGGGGCACCAGCGGGGCGGCAGAGCAGGGAGGGGGAGGGGAGGGGAGGGCTGGGATGCGCAGGGAACCATGGGTAGAGGAATTCTTGTGCTGCTGGCAGCTGCTGGGAGCAGCAGTCTCTGGCCAGGTGCATGCTGGGAGCTGTAGGCAGGTGCATGCTGGGAGATGAAGTCTCTGGCCAGATGCATGCTGGGAGCTGTAGGCAGGTGCATGCTGGGAGATGAAGTCTCTGGCCAGATGCATGCTGGGAGCTGTAGGCAGGTGCATGCTGGGAGTTGGCCAGTGCGTGCGGCCAGCGTGCAGGGCAGGAGGAGCAGAGACTCCAGCCCCGATAGCGGGTGAGTCAGATACCGCCCCCACCCCCCCCCGCTCTGCTTGTGCCCCTCGCGGGGGGCTGGTACTTGGGGGGTGATGATTGTGCGGGGCGGAGGCTGGGGACGGGGTGTGGGGAGAGATTTGGGGCTGGGCGCTAAGGGGTGGGGGGGTTGTGGGGGCTGGGCAGAGATCTTGGGGGAGGGTGGGGGCCCGAGTGAGGCGGGAGGCTGTTTATGGGTGTGGGGGGCTGGGGAGCGGGTGGAGGGGCTATGGTTTGGGGGCTGGGCGGAGGGCAGTGGGGGGCTGGGTGAGGTCAGGGCTGGGGGTGGTGGGGGGCTGGGTGAGTCGGGGGGCTGGCTCGGGGGGCAGCGGGGGGCTGAGTGAGGAGGGATGGGCAGAGGGCAGTGGGGGGCTGGGTGAGTCGGGGGGCTGGATGGAGGGCAGTGGGGGGCTGGGTGAGGTCAGGGCTGGGGGTGGTGGGGGGCTGGGCGGAGGGCAGCGGGGGGCTGGGCAGGCGCACTGGGGCTGAGTGAGGAGGGATGGGCAGAGGGCAGTGGGGGGCTGGGTGAGTCGGGGGGCTGGATGGAGGGCAGTGGGGGGCTGGGTGAGGTCAGGGCTGGGGGTGGTGGGGGGCTGGGCGGAGGGCAGCGGGGGGCTGGGCAGGCGCACTGGGGCTGAGTGAGGAGGGATGGGCAGAGGGCAGTGGGGGGCTGGGTGAGTCGGGGGGCTGGATGGAGGGCAGTGGGGGGCTGGGTGAGGTCAGGGCTGGGGGTGGTGGGGGGCTGGGCGGAGGGCAGCGGGGGGCTGGGCAGGCGCACTGGGGCTGAGTGAGGAGGGATGGGCAGAGGGCAGTGGGGGGCTGGGTGAGATCAGGGCTGGGGGTGGTGGGGGGCTGGGTGAGTCGGGGGGCTGGATGGAGGGCAGTGGGGGGCTGGGTGAGGTCAGGGCTGGGGGTGGTGGGGGGCTGGGTGAGTCGGGGGGCTGGATGGAGGGCAGTGGGGGGCTGGGTGAGGTCAGGGCTGGGGGTGGTGGGGGGCTGGGTGAGTCGGGGGGCTGGGTGGAGGGCAGTGGGGGGCTGGGTGAGGTCAGGGCTGGGGGTGGTGGGGGGCTGGGTGAGTCGGGGGGCTGGGTGGAGGGCAGTGGGGGGCTGGGTGAGGTCAGGGCTGGGGGTGGTGGGGGGCTGGGTGAGTCGGGGGGCTGGGTGGAGGGCAGTGGGGGGCTGGGTGAGGTCAGGGCTGGGGGTGGTGGGGGGCTGGGCGGAGGGCAGCGGGGGGCTGGGCAGGCGCACTGGGGCTGAGTGAGGAGGGATGGGCAGAGGGCAGTGGGGGGCTGGGTGAGGTCAGGGCTGGGGGTGGTGGGGGGCTGGGTGAGTCGGGGGGCTGGCTCAGGGGGCTCCCCCGCTCACCCTCGCTCCATCTCTCCCAGCCCCCACCATGCCGGCCACCTGCTCTGCCTGCGGCTCCAGCCCGGCTGCCCTGCGGCGCCCCAAGACGGGCCACGCCCTGTGCCGCGCCTGCTTCCTGGCGGCCTTCGAGGAGGAGACGCACCGGGCCATCGTGGCCGGGCGGCTCTTCCGGCCCGGCGAGACCGTGGCCATCGGCGCCTCGGGCGGCAAGGACTCCACGGTGCTGGCCCACCTGCTGCAGCTCCTCGACCAGCGCCACGGCTACGGCCTGCGCCTGCTGCTGCTCTCCGTGGACGAGGGCATCGCCGGCTACCGCGACGCCTCCCTGGCCGCCGTGCGCCGCCACCAGCGCCGCTCCGGCCTGCCCCTGCACGTGGTCTCCTACCGCCAGCTCTACGGCTGGAGCATGGACCGCATCGCCCGCCACCTCGGCCCCCGCAACAACTGCACCTTCTGCGGCGTCTTCCGGCGCCAGGCCCTCGACCGGGGCGCCCTGCTGATGGGCGCCGACAAGATCGCCACAGGTGGGGGGGAGCCCTGCTGCTGGGCGGGGCAAGAGGGCCACGGGGAGCTTGTGGCGTGGGAGAGCGGGGCCCAGGATCGCCCGGGGGGGGGCGGGGTGTCAGCTGGAGGGTACCTGCTCAGCGTGTACATCATCTCCCCAGGTGTGTGTGTGTGGGGGGATCCTGTGGGGTGGAAACAGGGAGAGCTGTAGGGTCTGAATTGCGGGGAGGGGGCTCTGCTGGGGAGAAGGGGGCATTGGGGCTTATTTGGGGGGGCTCTGCTGGAGGAGGGGGTGCTATGGGGGGCTGTGTACTGTGGGGAGGGGTCACCGCACGGTCCGACCCCGGGGCGCCCCTCCGGCCTGACCCCTCCGCTCTCCCCCGCAGGGCACAACGCGGACGACGTGGCCGAGACGGTGCTGATGAACTTCCTGCGGGGCGACGTGGGCCGGCTGCGCCGGGGGGCGGGAGCGGGGCCGGCGGGGGGGGAGGGGGCCGTGCCCCGCTGCAAGCCCCTGCGCCACGCCTACGAGAAGGAGATCGTCCTCTACGCCTACTTCCAGGGCCTGGACTACTTCAGCACCGAGTGCGTCTACGCCCCCCAGGCCTACCGCGGCTATGCCCGGGCCCTGCTCAAGGACCTGGAGGCCGCCCGGCCCAGCGCCGTGGCCGACCTGGGCCACTCAGGCGAGCGGCTCTCACTGCGCCCCGACCTCCGCCTGCCGGCCCGCGGCACCTGCCAGCGCTGCGGCTACGTGGCCAGCCAGCCCCTGTGCAAGGCCTGCGTGCTGCTGGAGGGGCTCGACCGCGGCCTGCCCAAGCTGGGCATCGGCAAGTACCGGCGCCTGCGGGACAAGCTGCGGGACGGGCAGCCCCTCACCCAGGAGGAGCGCAGGCGCCTGGGGGCCCCGGCCGAGGGGGAACCATCGGAGGAGCAGGAGCCCCGGGGGGAGCCGGGGACAGACGAGGAACCGTGGGGCAGACAGGAGCTGAGGGTGCCCCGGGACCTGGACTTCTGAAGTGGTGTAGGGCGTGCCACTGAGAACAGCCGTGCCGCCTGTCCACAGCCCCCGCTCGAGGTGTGGGATATAATGGGATAGAGCAGGGGAGACGGGAGCCAGGACTCCTGGGTTTTCTCCCTGGCTCTGGGAGCGGGGTGAGGTCTCGTGGTTAGAGCAGGCGGGGCTGGGAGCCTGGACTCCAGAGTTCTATTTCCAAGTCACTGTGTGAGTAGGTAAGTCACTTTTACCTTGCTGTGACTCAGTTCCCCTCCCCCCAGAATTGAGATAATGCCACTTATATTTTGTAAACCGCTTTGAGAGCTGTTTATGAGAAGTGCTCAGTATGAGCAAGTGGCTCATGGTTCTCTTCTGTACCAGGAGATTACAAGGACATGTGAAAGAGCTGATAATAAAACCATTTGCTGAAGAAGAAATCACGTGGTAAACAGCGTCTCTAAGTTTTGGCAATCACATAACAAAAGCCAGACAGGTTTCAGTGTAGTAGCCGTGTTAGTCTGTGTCAGCAAAAAGAAAATAAGAAAGAAATACTTGTGGCACCTTAGAGACTAACAAATTTATTTCAGCATAAGCTTTCGTGGACTACAGTCCGCTTCGTCGGATGCATAGAATGGAACACACAGTGGGCTTCTAAAAACTAAAAACCTGGCTCACACATTTAAACATTGACAGAGCTGCTTGAGACGTTTGGAACAAAATAGGGGGTTTTCTACCAAAAAATGGAGAAACCAAAACTTGGAAACTTCTGACTCCCAATTTTTTGTAACGGGGTTGGACGTTGTTGAACTGCGAAGCTTCATTTTTTCCCCAGTTTAAACAACTTTTTGGCTAGAAATTTGAGCCAATTCACACGTCAAAGGTCCAGAAACTTGAGATGAGACATTTCAAAACGATTGAAAGGAAACTGAGGGATGGGCACTGAAGAAAAAGTTTTTCTCATGTAAATATTAGAGAGTTTGGACTTTTCAGTCTGATTTGGGACTGGGTCATTTTTTCCTGAAAGTCTTGGGGCGGGGGAAACCTACAGTGTTCGTGGACTGATTACACAGCCCCAGGTCGTGCCGGGTCACAGATGGCCTGGTTCAAACCACAAGGGGCAGAGGTGATGCGAAGAGGTTTACGGAAATGATTTTTAGTAAATCCACCCTGTGGAACTGAATGGCGTGTAGGAACCTTTCTCTGCTATTCCTATTCTGTAGCAGGGATGCAATTTCCATTCTCTAGAACAACAATTCTCAAACGGGGGGTCCCAACCCAAAAGGGGGGGCAAGGCTATTATAGGGGGGTTGTGAGATCTAGGGGTACCATAGTTGAAGGACACTGTCAGGGGAAAAGGGGAACTGGAGGGGAGAGGTATAGCTTTCTGGCCGCCCAGCTCTGAAGGCAGCAGCAGCAAGGGTGGCAACACCTTACACCTAGGAGAGGACGAGGTTTCGCTTTTATTACAACTCAGCAGCAAGAAGCGTGAAGTAGGGACGTAGGACAGTTTGCATGCCAGTGGAGTCTTTTATTTCATGTAATGTGAATTTTGTAACATATCAAATAGGGGGGCAGGGATAGCTCAGTGGTTTGAGCATTGGCCTGCTAAACCCAGGGTTGTGAGTTCAATCCTTGAGGGGGCCACTTAGGGATCTGGGGCAAAAAATCTGTCAGGGGACAGTACTTGGTCCTGCTAGTGAAGGCCGGGGACTGGACTCGATGACCTTTCAAGGTCCTTCCAGGTCTAGGAGATTGGCATATCTCCATTAATTAATTATTAATTATCACATCGCCATGGGTTCAGATCTAGCGGCTACCGTTTCAAGCTTACCAGAGTGAAAGTCACCTCTGCTACTGGCTTTAGATGTAGCGTTATTACCCACGCCGATCGCAATTCTACACAGACCTACGCACAAGTTACAACTCTAGTTATACTCTCCTCCTTACCGATAGTGATGGGTCTCCTGCTTCGATCAGAGGGACAGTTCCTGCTGGAGATTTCCATAGTGAGCTCCATTTTCCCGCTCTGGGTACCCTGGTCAGTAGCGCAGCCAGGTCCGGAGCGCTGGGGGAGCGGCCCTATAAAAAGGCACCTCCCCCTGCACAGGCGCCAGCTTCTGGTGGCGCCGGTGGGGGCTGACGCCAGGTGACGTTGCAGGGCCCCGCCCCGGAGCGCCGCCGGGTGAGTGTAAGAAGCGGCGCTTAAAAAGAAGCGGCGCCTTTTTTTAGTGCTGCTAAAAAAATACGCCGCTTCCGCCGCTTCTGCTCAAGGGGGAGCGGCCGCTCCCCCTGCTCCCCCCCTGGCTACGCTACTGACCCTGGTTTTATAATGTGATTCTGCCTATAGCGACCTTCTGCGCATGGACATGAAAATGTCACCCCTCTTTTCCCTTATCTGTCCCCTACAAACTTAAGGGATTCCGATTTCTATAGGTTGTGTAGGCTCTCTTCATTCTCATTAGCACAGACAGACAGCCTGCATCCTGTGGTTAAGGCACATGCTGGAAACAGATGTGCCTTTACAGCATTTTTAGGATTTAAAATTCATCTTCCAGTTAATTTTTCTCATTACTTCTTGGCCCCTCCTTTCCCCCATTATTTTAGGGCAACTGGATTTTTCTTTGCTCACTTATATCAGCATTTCTCAGCTCCAAGGCCTAAACTAGCTAAGATAAAATCTTGCAGGCCTCAGCCTACAGGCCTTGTGTTTCAACCCTACTTACTCAGATACCTAATACATGATTATGCCCTCTACATACTGATCAATCGTATACTTCTGTCATCCTACAACTTAACTATTTAGCACACAGTGATTATATAGGACGTGACATGTTAATCAGAACATTACACAATAAATGAACGATAAACTGAAATCATTGGCTACACCAGGCCTGAGAGACGAGGACAGAGCTGAAGCCAATGCAGGTTCTTACTAGCCCAGGTCCAGAGACCAGGTAGTAACTGGGGTGGAGTGTGTCAGCAATGCCGAGACAGATACAGCTGGGTTGGGGTTACCAACCCTCCAGGATTGTCCTGGAGTCTCCTGGACTTGGCATTCATCTCCCGGTGTCCATTGAAAGCAATCCAGGAATTATAACAGGATATTTTAAGACAATGACATTGTGATGTTGGAAAAAAACTCTGGAATAGCTTCAGTCAGAGTTGGCAGCCCTAGGCTGGGTGAGGGAGCGGATCTCCGGCCTGGGCAGTGCAGGGAACCCACTAGGGGATTCAGCGCCATTTATTGCAGGGATAATGCCGACACTCACCGGAGCAGTAAATGAGGCGTATGTCCGGTGATTTGCTGTCACTTCTTGTTGGGGGGCGGGGCGTAATCGCAGCCTGAAATATATTCAAGGGGGACCCCTGTTCTAGAATGGGTTTAAACCACCAGCCACACTTTAGGACCATATGATTTTCCATCAGATTCTCTAGGCCGGAGTGTCTCAGTCTTTTCCACACTGGAGCTCACCATGATCCTATAACACCCCTCCCCCACTTGGGCTCGGTTTCAGATAATAGGCCCTGAATTTAATCACCTGACATACTAGCAAAGGTCGGGAAAACTACTGTACCTCTGAGCTCCGCTCTAGCTCAACTGCCAGATCTGGGCTGGAGGCGGAAAACCCTGAGGTAGGGTCTCTTGGCCGTTGGAAATGGCCATTTCGTCAAAATCAAAATGTTCGGGCGGGGGGAGGACGTGTGGATTTGGGGGTCGGGGGTGGGGAGGAAGTGTCTAAATGAATTACGTTGATATTTTCATTTCAGGTGCTATTCCTGCCTGCTGGCTGAGTCCCTTTCCGTGACTCAGTTTCCCCTTCTCTAATATGGGTAGGGTGACCAGACAGCAAGTGTGAAAAATCGGGACAGGGGTGGGGGGGTAATAGGAGCCGATATAAGAAAAAGACCCAAAAATCGGGACCGTCCCTATAAAATCGGGACATCTGGTCACCCTAAATATGGGCGTATTGATACTGACCTTTGGGAAGCGCTTTGAGATCCACAGATTGAAAACACCAGCTGGAGGGGAAGGATGGCCCGGTGGTTGTCGTGCACTACTCTAGGACTTGGGAAATCAGTTCTCTGCTGCACTACAGACTTCCTGTACGGGCTGGGGAAAGTCACCTTAGGCATCGAGATTGAAATCAGGGATGTTGCCCAAGTCTGTAGAGAGCCCATTGTAGTAGTAGGATTTTATATTTGTATTTTATATAATTTAGAATGAAGAATAAAGATTAATAATGCAGCATGTATTAAATGTATTGGTGCATGATTCGATTATATTCTGCCAGCCACCCTTGTTGAATAGCAGAAAGAAATGGCCCAATGGGCCATTGGTAAAGGTACATCAGCCAGCATCTGTGTCTGAAACTGATTTTAAGGCAGACCCAGACCTTTAGGGTCACCACTTTGTTGTAGGTTTAGCATTTTAAAACAAGTAAAAGAACGCCGTGATTGTTTTCTCCTGCATTGCGACGTGATGTTCCTGTTCGAATGTTCTGTGTAAATCAATCCTGTTTTGTGTGCGAATGAGGAATGTGTGTGTGTGAAGATAAGTGTGAAGGCCATCACCGCACCAGATGTTCTAGGGAGGAACCGAGGACAGACGCAAGGGCGCCAGAAAGTTACAACACGCCCCTACTGAAATGTCAGAAGAGGGCAGACTGACGACTAAAAGTAAGAGAGGCACCTACCAATGGGGACAGGATAGCTGTGATCAAAACCAGAATGGGGTAACTCCCTCAGAGACTAAATAAGAAAAACAATTTAAGAAAACCAGCACTCGTCAAACAACAATTGATTAGAGCCTGTGTCCATAGAAGGGACGGCTCAGTGAGGAAAGCAGGATTGGGCCCAGAGAAGCAGGCAGGCAACAAATAAAGAGATTGGAAAACAGATTGGGAGCCTGGATGGCATAGTGGCCAGAGTAAGGGAAGCAGTAAGTGCAGGCCTGGGGAATTCAGATCCCTGGGACAATACTTGGAATGGTGAATTCTGAGTTGAGGAAGGTGACATTTTGGAAAATAAGCAAGTGATTTAAGGAAAGAGAGTGAGAAGTTAACTCTGCAGAGGCTGGAGGGAATTAAGCAGTTGAACGTTGCAAAAATGTTTTTTTTTTTTAAGTGCTATAGAAAGAGAATTCTTGGTTTCTTTGCAGCCGTTCTGAAGGGAAAATGGGCCCTTTTCCAAAGGAATGTCTGTAAATAATCCAGGCAAAGACACAATCTGATTTAAATCATCTGACTATGAACAGTTTAGTCAAACTCGCTAAAAGAACGTAAGGGGTTTCTATTGGAATTTAACTGCCCCCAAATATAATCTATGTACAGCTGTGTAAAAATTAAAGCGGTGTAAGGGATGTTAAGCAAAAGAGTATGTATAAATATATTGTGTAACTATGTGGAGTGTTTAGGAACTAAACCAACACTCCTGGTTTGTAAAACTTGTTTTGTAGGTTTAAGATGAATTGGTTTTGTTTTGTTTTTAAGGAATACCACGAAAATCCATTTGAACCTTTCATTCAAAGTTGCAAAACTGAGAAACACTTTTTGCCAGACACAGGTAACTAGTGTTGTTTGGCTTTGGTATTTTGCATTTAACCCTTAAGGTACCTCAATGCTTTATAACGTTCAGTATCTTTTTAAAGACCAAAGTTGTGGCTGCAAAGGCAGTCAAAACCAGAAGAGTGGGAAGAAATTCTGGATTTGTTTTGTGGTAACAAAATAGCAAATAAAAGTGTAGTAAAATAATAATTAAAAAAAGACAGTGCCCCTCTGGAGCAACAGCAGGGGTAAAGTGCACAAAATAAAAAAGGCAACTTTAAAAATATTGAGTCTTAAGGTGGCTTTGAATAATCAGACTGTCACTTTGATAAGGGTGCATACAAAAGACACAGTTACACCTTATGTAAAAATTGATATGGCTAATGTTATAGAAGTTAAACTATGGAAGGAATAAAAACTTGTAGCACCTTAGAGACTAACAAATTTATTTCAGCATAAGCTTTCGTGGGTTAGTACCCACTTCATCCGATGAAGTGGGTACTAACCCACGAAAGCTTATGCTGAAATAAATTTGTTAGTCTCTAAGGTGCTACAAGTTTTTCTTTCTTATTTTCATTTTGCTGACACAGACTAACACGGCTACTACACTGAAACCTATCATATAGTAGACAGATATTTATACAGTCAGAGAAACATGATAAGGTGGAGGTGCATAGACCAACCTTAAGAGGCTAATTAATTGAGAGGAACCATAACAGCAGGGGAAGAAAAACCTTTGAAGTGATAAACAAGATGAGGATCGTTATGGAAGGAATGTGCATTCTCCCCAGGACGTGTGCAGTGTTTATTGTAGAAGGGGTAAAAGAAATGCAAACAAAACATGCTACTTAATTAAAATCCTCTTAGGGCTCCAAATTCTTTCCTGGGTGTCTGGCTGGTGAGTCTTGCCCACATGGCTCAGGGTTCAGCTGATCGCCATATTTGGGGTCAGGAAGGAATTTTCCTCCAGGGTAGATTGACAGAGGCCCTGGGGGGTTTTCGCCTTCCTCTGCAGCATGGGGCACGGGTCACTTACTGGAGGATTCTCTGCACCTTGAAGTCTTTAAACCATGATTTGAGGACTTCAGTAGCTCAGACATAGGTTAAAGGTTTATTACAGGAATGGGTGGGTGAGATTCTGTGGCCTGCGTTGTGCAGGAGGTCAGACTAGATGATCATAAGGGTCCCTTCTGTCCTTAAAGTCTGTGGGGTTGTGTTTTCTTTTTCAGATCGCTGTGTGTTTTGGAAGCAGGAGTTAAAAGTGGAAAGAAATCAAAACTCTGGTGGAAGTTGATTGTGTCCCCTTTAAAACAGTCTCTGAGCTGCTGATGGCTTTGGATCCAAAAGCAAGCCAGAAAGCGTCGATGCAAATCACCTAAACTGATAGAGGAAAGAGAGAACTGCCCATAAATGGCAGCACAAAGGAGCCGCTGATAAAGGACATAACTGATCAGCAAACAAACTACCTAAAACCAACAGGCTCAAATTATGACCCTCCAGAGGAAGGTGGAAAAAGGAGTCAAACCTAAAAATAAAAAAAAAGGCAACTCTTAAGTAGAAAAAAATATTTTTGTATGTGTATTCAGTGCTAACGTCTAAAGATAGACACAAAAGGGGTCTGCTTGTATGCATGACACCCCTACCTTTCAATTCACCAAAAACCCCAAGGCTATAATTAAATTTATAAAGCCTATGCAAAAATTTCAAGACCACATTGAACACACTGGCCTCAAAAACAAATTGTCGAAATAAAAGGCATGGTGTAACAAGATACTTTTAATACATTTGATGTTAATATTAAACATTGGAATCAATGTAAGGTTAATAAGTACTGCTAAAAGGATTCCATTTTCTTAGCCCACACATCTATAAATATGCTGAAATCACTCACCCATTGTGGAAACTGCTAAAGAAAAAGACAAAATGTGAATGGGGAAAAGAGCAGAACTCCACGTTAACCCTGCTAAAACAGATGGCTCTCACAGCCCCACCCCTGCGTTTCCCTGATGAATCATGGCCTTTTGTTATTCGTTTGGCAGCTAATAACATGGCCTTGGCTGCCATACGACAAAGACTCCTCACTTAAAGTCACCCCGGTTAAGGTTGTTTCCTTCTTACATTGCTGATCAATTAGGGAACATGCTCGTTTACTGTTGTGAAATGATCCCTTCTAATGTCGTTTGCAGGCTATCAATTGCTGCAGTTCAGCTGTCCCTTTCCCCACTGCCCTGTGCTGCTCCCCGAGACTCCTGCCTGCTTGCTGTGTGTGGAGGAGGGGAAGAAGAGGGGGGCTAATGCCCCCCTGCACCTTGCTTACCCCATCTTCCATAGAGCAGGGGGGACACACGAGGGAGGGAGCTGCTGCCTTAGGCAGAAGCTGTAGCTGACGGGCTTGCTGATCTAATTAACAAGGCAATGTACTTCTGACCCCACTCTTGATACCTAATTGGAAATGTGCATCTCTGTCTCTGAAACACATCTGCCCTCCCTCCTTTCCTGCTGGCTTGTAGAATGTGAGAGTTAACCCTTGAGGGCTCAGTGGAGTGCTAGTTCATTTAGTAAGGCATTCCCTGGGAAATATCCCACCCTCTGACTCCTCTACCTTAACCAAGCTTCACTATCATCATCACTGTGTACCAGTATTCAATTGTTTGTTTAAAACGTATATAAATATATAGTCTTTTGTCTGGTGAAAAAATTTTCCCTGGAACCTAACCCCCTTATTTACATTCATTCTTATGGGGAAATTGGATTAGTTTAACATCATTTCGCTTAAAGTTGCATTTTTCAGGAACAGAACTACAACGTTATGTGAGGAGTTACTGTATTACAAAACAATGAAGAGGGAAAGCTAGTGCCGGTAGCATATGAATCTAGGAAATTACAAGGAGCAGTAATAAATTTTGAGTGTCTAGCAGCCATCTGGGCAGTACAATCTTTTGAGTCACTCACAGGAATGGCCCCTGTTACTATCCAAAGCACCCACGCTGCTCTCAAGTACATTTTGTCAGGGAGATTGATGGGAGGTAAAGTCTCGAACACCCAAATGGCTCAATGGACGCTTATTTTAGCCAATAAAGGAGTGATCACAGAAATGGTGTCCAAGCTGGACATGCTAACACATGCCCTGATTGAGAAAGGGAACCGACATGAGTGTCCAGAGGTCACTCTGGAGCAAAGAATTGCCTTGGTAGAGGGACCCCCACTAGAAGAATTTAGGGTAACCAGACAGCAAGTGTGAAAAATCGAGACAGGGGTGGGGGGGTAATAGGTGCCTATATAAGAAAAAGACCCCAAAATCGGGACTGTCCCTATAAAATCAGGACATCTGGTCACCCTAGAAGAATTAGATACCGTGGGTCAAAAAAAGCACATCTGGTTTACTGATGGGAGTGCAATGGTAGTAAAAGGGAAAAGATGTGTAAAATACGCTGCCATTAACTTAGAAGAGGAAGTAATTCAGGGATGTCTAGATCATGGATCATCTCAGCATGCTGAGTTCTACGCAATTTATTAGGTTTTAAGGCAATATGAAATTTCCCCACGGCCCGTGTATATTTATGCTGACTGATTTGTGTGTGAAGGGGATACAGTTTTGGATACATGATTGGTATAGCAATGGGTGGAAAGCAGCGGATGGAAAGGATGTTGTATATTTAGAGGAATGGAAATGGATTTACCAGTGGGTAACAAAGAGCCCTGAACAGTGAAAGGTGCGACATGTCAAGGCACACAGTAAAGGAACGGGTATGGAGGCCACCTGGACTAACCGGGTAGATACAATAGCCTGACAGCATAATATAGCCGTTGTAACCAGAAGTCAGAAAAGGAACGTCTGTGCTGACACATCTGAGCCAACAGATAGCACTACAGACCGCCCGAACCGAGTTCCGGGAAAAATTGAAAGACAGGAGTTACTTAATGTGGTCCATCAGTTTCTGCATGAAGGCGTGGAAGGGACTTGAAGAAGGCTAAAGCAAGTAGCAGAATGGGAGTGTCTGGAAGGTGATGTTAAAACATGGGTGTGAAATTGTGTGCGGTGCGCTCAGGACAAGGCTTGTCCTCCAACCGGGCAACCCAGGATGCACAACGAAGGCTCGGGCCGTGGCACGGGGTTCACATTGATTTTATTATAAATTGCCAAGGAGTAAGGAAGGATTCCAGTATTTAGTGGTAATGATTGATTCCTTTTCAGGATTGGGGGAGGCATTTCCCACTAAAGATAACAGCACCAGGGTGGTAGCCAAAAATTTTTTTAACGAGGTAGTGTGTAAATATGACACCCCCGCATAATAGATTCTGACAACGGGGGACCCTTTGTAGGAGAAATCTTTACAACAATGATAGAAGCCTTGGGAATTAAACAAAAGCTCCATATACCGGACCGGCCTCAGTCCTAAGGCCAAGTAAAGCGCATGAATCTCACTATTAAAGAAGCGTTCCGGAAGGTAGTAAATCACGCAGGGAAAGGCGGGCCAGATAAACTGCCTCTGATTTTGGCTGCCATTTGCAGCAGTAATAGACTAAGGACAAAAATTCAACCCTTTCAAATTCTGTTTGGACATCCAATGTGCCTAATGATTGATCCTAGTTCCCTGGTACAGGGTCAAGAAGAGAGCGCTCATATAAATAAATAAATAAATGGAGATATGCCTATCTCCTAGAACTGGAAGGACCTTAAAAGGTCATCAAGTCCAGTCCCCTGCCTTCACTAGCAGGACCAAGTACTGTCCCCTGACAGATTTTTTTGCCCCAGATCCCTAAATGGCCCCCTCAAGGATTGAACTCACAACCCTGGGTTTAGCAGGCCAATGCTCAAACCACTGAGCTATCCCTCCCCCATAGCATGATTATTTTCAATGGCTCAAACAGTTACAAGAAGATAAAACCATCCTCCAGTAGAGGGTTAATCAGGCCATCGAACAAATGAACAACAACATTCAGAAACATAGGCCCACAAAGGCAGCCCTGTGGGGAAACAGGGGACCTAGTCATGTACCTTAAAATGGGAAAAAGGGGCCACTCACTGGAATCAAAGTGGATAGGCCCTGACTCCATAGTGCATCGCCTTAGCCTATTGGTACATCGCATTAAAAAACATGGAAAACTGAAATGGGTCCATGTTTCACAAATTAAACTGTTTACATACATACATAACGATGTTTGAATTATTTGCAGAAAAGGACGTCCCAGAACCTGAGCATGAGGCCGTGCTTCACCACCACAATTTTAACCCACGAAAAACGAGACGCCCGTGTAAGGTCTGGCTTTACCTGCTTCTGGGAACTTTCAGTGCCCAGATAATTAGAGCGATCATGGGAGAATCATAGAAGATTAGAGTTGGAAGAGACCTCAGGAGGTAACCTAGTCCAACCCCCTGCTCAAAGCAGGACCAACCCCAACTAAATCATCCCAGCCAGGGCTTTGTCAAGCTGGGCCTTAAAAACCTGTAAGGATGGAGATTCCACCACCTCCCTAGGTAACCCATTCCAGTGCTTCACCACCCTCCTAGTGAAATAGTGTTTCCTAATATCCAACCTAGACCTCCCCCACTGCAACTTGAGACCATTACTCCTTGTTCTGTCATCTGCCACCACTGAGAACAGCCAAGCTCCATCCTCTTTGGAACCCCCCTTCAGGTAGTTGAAGGCTGCTATCAAATCCCCCCTCACTCTTCTCTTCTGCAGACTAAACAAGCCCAGTTCCCTCAGCCTCTCCTCGTAAGTCATGTGCCCCAGCCCCCTGATCATTTTTGTTGCCCTCCACTGGACTCTCTCCAATTTGTCCACATCCTTTCTGGTGTTGGGGGACCAAAACTGGATGCAATACTCCAGATGTGGCCTCCCCAGTGCCGAACAGAGGGGAATAATCACTTCCCTCGATCTGCTGGCAATGCTCCTACTAATACAGCCCAATATGCCATTAGCCTTCTTGCCAACAAGGGCACACTGCTGAACTCGTATCCATTGACCCCAGCTGGGATCTGGCTCCACTGACTCCAATGGAGCTACGGCTGATTTGCCCCAGTGCGGGTATCCAGTCCATTCATGTTTGTAAGTTTCTCAGATACCGAAGGGATGGAGAAGCCCAGTGGGACTTAGGTGGATAGAATCGGATTCGGTATAATTTTATGTTTGTTGTATGAATGTCAAGAAGGAAGCTGCCTCATTCCTTGTGGGGTAAAACCTCAGGAGCGTTGAGCTGTCGCTGAGTCTGTCTCCTTCATTATGGGCACTTTGACTGGTGTGTAACGACGCCCCAGATGGTTTATGGGGACTGAACATGTGTTATGCTTATAAGAACCACACGGAATCTTTTAAAGGGGATAAGGCAACACGCTGCGTTTATTGAGAGTGCAATTTAAGTATTAAAATCAGCATATGCTTACACACACACACACACACACACACACACACACACACACTCACTCACTCACTCCGGAAGCTGGATCTAATAGTAACCAGTCCTTAGTGTTGCTCAGTTTGTTCCAGTGACCAGCTGAACCTGCGCACGAGGGAGGGGAGCTGGGCCTCTGTCGAACGCGTTCGAAGCTCCAAGGTTGACGCAGAACGAACCCAAAGTCCCATGGCGATACCCCCTTCTGTTACAGTGATCAGTTCCCATACAAATCTATGGACCTTGCTGTCACACCGGAGCTGTCAATCACAAGGTAGCCAAGGTTTCTCTGCTTAGCATTATTTTGAGTTGTTACCGGGAGGATCCGCGGCTGTCTCTTATCTCGTCCCTTTGGCTCGACTCCTTATCTCGTCCTTGGGGCGTCTGCCTTCGCTTTAGGGTCCTCAATCTGCCATCCGGGTGATTGATCATAAAGTTGGTGCCTCTTGACTCCTCCACTCCCTTCTTGACCATCCGGCCCAGTTGTCCTTTCTTAGTTAACTACCAGACATTCTTCACTCACACCAAACAGTAAATAAGGCAATTACAGACATAAAACGTCTCTCCTTCGAAGAACAAACGTTAACACAATCTGCAAAAATAAACTCAGAACAATTTCTTCTTACTAATTCAAAGCTAGCAAAATGGAGTATAAGGCAAAATAAGCAAAATTTTACTTGAGACAATTTCTTCCCATGCAACTCCTGCATGGAGAAGCATGAATCTTTCCTGCTCGAAGTCCAAGACTGTGTCTTTTAGACAGCAGCAGGCTCATGCAATGCAACACCAAATCTTAGATGCTGTTTTCTATTTCTGCCTCCAGCGCTTTGCTCAGAACTCGCTGGGTGTCGTCAGCTACAGAGCCCAAACGCTTCCGCAGCATGAAGTACGTGGTAACCAGTGCCAGCCCTCCAGACACCATGGCACCAAATATGGGGAGGCGCTTCCATGAATATTCCACTACCATCATGGCGGCCCCCACCGAATCCGACAACAGTTTCAGAGCCGTCATGGAGGTCATTCCCAAGGACGTCATCACGGCCGTCAGTTCCCCCAAGGGCCTCCCAACCTGCCTGGCGAGAGCAGAGAGGGACCCGTTGTCCACGCCGAAGCTGCTGTAGTATCGGAACAGGTGTTTCCGGAAGATGAAGAAGGTGCACAAGAAAGAGAGGCCTGGGACAGGAATGGCAGCGAGAAGACATGAGAAAAGGGCTGGTTTCCAAATCTCCCCCTTCAGGGCGGTTTTTTTCTGGTTGATGACGGGCAAGGCGACGGCAGGCAGGCTGAGCAGGAAGGCGTGTCTCTTCAGGCGCTGCAGCTCCGAATGCAAAGTTTGCCGCAGGAGGGGAAAATCGTAGTGGTTGGGTTCCCAGCTGGACACGACAAAAACCTGCGGGTGGGCCACTCCCTCAGCTGCTACGCCACTCCTGCAGTCCTCCCTGATCTGCTCCAGGATCCTCTCCTCGTTGTAGCTGGAGGGACGCTGCCTCCTGGAAGCGTCCAGGTCCATGTCGGCTTTGGCGCGCACAAAGTAGAACCTCTTCCCCATTCTCCGGATCTCACGGATCAGCCTGGCATGGTCGGAGCGGAAGCGCTGGGAGCCGACGATAATGAAGAACTCGTATTGGCTCAAATTGAGCTCCTCACAGTAGGAGTTTAGAGGGAAATAGGACGTCCCCACCCCTGGCAGGTCCCAGAACGTGACGCCTGGAAGGACAGGATCTTGATAAGCCATCGGCTTCGTCATGGTATCGAGCATCCCGGTTTCAGCAGCGCCTTCATCACCAGCACGTAGCCCCCGCATGGCGTTGATGAGGGAGGACTTCCCGGAGCCCGACTCCCCCGTGACGGCGATGCTGAGGGTGTGGCTGTTAAACGACTCCAGTGTTCTCCCCTGCACATTAGAAATCGCCTCTGTCAGGCTCCCATGATAGACAGCGGCTCTGAACCCATCGAGAGCCATGGCGCTCAATCTGCGGCAGAAGAAGAAGAAACATTTCAGCTCCTAGTTCATAGGCTCATAGACTTTAAGGTAAGGAACCATGATGATCATCTAGTCTGACCTCCTGCGCAACGCAGGCCACAGAATCTCACCCACCCACTCCTGGAATAATCCTCTCACCTATGTCTCAGCCACTGAAGTCCGCAAATCATGGTTTAAAGACTTAAAGATGCAGAGAATCCTCCAGCAAGTGACCCGTGCCCCATGCTGCAGAGGAAGGCGAAAAACCTCCAGGGCCTCTGCCCATCTACCCTGGAGGAAAATTCCTTCCCAACCCCAAATACAGCGATCAGCTGAACCCTGAGCATGTGGACTACGTCCGGAAAATCCTGCGCTGACAGCGCAGTGTCAAGCCCTCAAAAGTGAGGAAAAGGCACATTTATGGTGGCCCTTGCAACCTTAACTCTGCCCCTTGCGTATCCGACCCGTGCACTGAATGAGGCAGGGGCAGTGTGGAAAAAACAGGAGTTGTTTGGTTTTCATCATTATTTATTATTTGTAGTGTAGTGCATAGGAACCGCGACCGAGATCGGGACCCCCATTGTGTCAGGTGCTGCACAGACCCCAACTGAGCTCAGGGCCCCATTGTACAGACCCTGGCTGAGACCCGCTGCACAGACCCTGGCTGAGCTCAGGGCCCACGTTGTGCAAGGCGCTGCACAGACCCACAGGTGAGAATTTTCACAAGATCTCAGCTCCCAGGAACTCTCGGAAATAAGCGGGAGACTTTCGAGCCAGCCCAGCGCCCTGCTGCTGACGGGGACAATATCTCAGCTGTGAATAGGCATGGCCATGCTGAGACCCAGCATTCTCCCTTGGCTGCCCTCTCGCTCAGAGGAGCCGTGGGGAGCCCCACAGCTGCTCTCGCTCGCCCCACGGGCCCGGCAGGAAGACGGGGAGCCCACGGCTTTCTCGGACCCCATCCCAGCTCCGCGCACAGGAACAGAGGACACCGGAATTGGGGCCCGGCTATTGCAACTGAAGCCAAGGGAGAGTCTGAGGAACCAGAGCCGGGCGCAGTTTTTTCAGCCGCAACGTTTGCAGGTGAAAAATGCCGAATCGTCGATTGCAGAGCGGGAAGGGGACTGTCCTGGGGCCCATCTAATCCGCCCGCCCGCGGGCCACGGGTCAGGCACCTTCCCCAGCACGAGATCCTCTGCAGGGCGGCTCCAAACAGCCCCAAAGTGCAGCAACCCCAGGGGAGGAGCGAAGGGGGCCCAGGGGCCGGGTGTTCCCCAGGAACTGACAGGAGAGGGGATGTGCCAATGTACAGGGGGGTGGGACAATGACTGAATTGGCAACACTGCAGCTGATCACTCAGGGGGGGTTTAGGGGGAATTCGAGGGCGGGGCAGGAAAATCCCAAGCAGGGGGAATCTCTTACCTCTCCCCAGGCTGGGCCGGGCTCAGGGGGGCGTTGATGGGCTCCGGGAAGGGGCAGCGATCTGTGGGCACACGGCTCCCCCCCCGTCTCGCCCTCGGTGTCTCAGCTGCTCTCTTGCCGTCTGTGGGCTCCTCGCTCCCCCTCGTCCTGCCGCCCCCCCCACTCTTTGCAGGGTCCCCCCCCGCCTGCCTTTGCCTGGGGCCCCCCGCTCTCTCCTGCTGCCCTCCTCCGGCCCTGGCTTCTCCTGATCAGCGAGCAGCGGAAAGCGAAAGCAGCAGCTGGCTAAGGAAGCAGGGCCCGGCCTCCCACACAGCCGGCTGTGAGGTAATAGGGGAGGGGCAGAGCGGGACCTTGATACGTGCCCCCCTCCCCCAGCACATTCCCAGGTGGACACACAGCCCTAAATATCAGAGGGGTCGCCGTGTTAGTCTGGATCTGTAGAAGCGACAAAGGGTCCTGTGGCACCTTATAGACTAGCAGACTAAGCCCGGCTTGCATCCGAAGAAGTGGGGATTCACCCACGAAAGCTTATGCTCCAATACCTCCGTTAGTCTATAAGGTGCCACAGGACCCTTTGTCGCTTCTACAGCCCTAAATGTCACCATGCAATCAGGGGGTCACAGTTTGTACCGATAACACACACACACACACACACACTCATCATACCTGGCAAGGGACAGCAGGGGGACCCACTATCTCTCTTTCTCACATACACACAAACGCACCAGAGAGAGAGAACAGAACTCAGCCCCTCCAGCAGGATGCAGCAGGGAAACAAACACATACATGTCACCCGAAATTGGGCCAGCTAGTGAGCTTAGGGAGGGCTAATGACCCACCAGAGTTTGGCAGGAAGCAGCACGTTTATTACACTGATAGCTAAGCTCAAAAGAAGTGTGTGTGGGGGGGGCACACTCACACTTGCACACTCACGCTCCCAGGACAGGCACAGCACTGCAGATGTCAGGATCCTTCACACGGGGGAGGGATAGCTCAGTGGTTTGAGCATTGGCCTGCTAAACCCAGGGTTGTGAGTTCAGTCCTTGAAAGGGCCATTTAGGGATCTGGGGCAAAAAAATCTGTCAGGGGACAGTACTTGGTCCTGCTAGTGAAGGCAGGGGACTGGACTCGATGACCTTTCAAGGTCGTTCCAGTTCTAGGAGATTGGCATATCTCCGTTTAAAGCAAAGGTAAGTGTCCCGGGGCGATGAAGGTAAGTCTTCCCGAGGCCCAATGGAATGCAATGTGGTGACCACTGGCCAGGCGGCCCAGGCGAAGGGCCTTCACGGGAGGTACGAGCTTGTGATCCCTGAGCACATGGCCCCTTCACCTTTTAAGGGCCTGCAACTAGAGATGAGTTGGCCACGTCTGGTTGGTGACACTCCACCTCGGGCAGTGTCCATGCATTGGGCGTGTGATCGCTGCCTGATTAGAGTCCCAGACACCTTGTCTGCCTGGGAGCTCTGCTGATCTTCCAGCTGTTCAAGCAGCCCATCCATCCCACCAGCATTCCAGGAGGGAGGGGGAGGGGAACAGCCACTTCACAGGTATTCAAAGAGGGAGATGAGACCAAAAGGGGTGGGGGTGGAGTGTAACAGACCTTTTGAGCCTACAGGTTACACAGGGCATACAGATCACCGCTGCTCCTACAACACAACATTGGGAACAAACAGAAGAAAATCCTTCTTCACACAGGTCCAAAGTCAGGCCTCGTTTGATCCAGCGCCCTGTGCAGAGTCTCCAGACCTCAGCCACTGGTCCCCGTGAGCGCGTGTCCCCCCATTCACTAACCTCTGCTGCTGCCCTGGTCAGGAAATTAGAGCAGTTAGAGGAAAAGCGCAACGGCTGGTGACAATCATCGCACTGAGTGCTGGACACACTGGGCTGAGGTCTCTGGACACCTAACCCCGAACCTGGTATAACCCTGTTTAATGTTGGACAGCGACAGGGTCAAGTAACACCTTTGACTCTCTGGGCCCATTTATTCAATCTAAAATAATACAGCCCCTCCCCCTATCCCTCTCATTCCCCCAAATGAGCAATGGAGGGACTGGGAGGCCCACAGAACAGGGGCTGGGTTTGAATTCTTTACAGAAGTAGGGAGCAGGTCCCAATGCTTCTTTCCGGCTGGGCAGGGTGGGTTGAGCCGGACTGGGGAGGAAATGCTGGTCCCTGGCTCCATTGTCCTGCTTGGGAGAATCCCCCAGTTACTCCACTGGAGGCACCAATCTAGAGCCCCGAAGTTCTCACTCTGTGACGTCCCCACTCCCCAGAGCCCCCCCTCGGTGACGGCACTGGGGCAGTTAAGGGAGGGGCCAGCACAGAGGGGCCCCACGGCGGTGCTTACTGGATGCAGCCCAGAGACCCATGAAATGTGCCACGGTGCCATTAATTGGTGAGTTTTCCAGTTTTTCCCTCCCTCCCCCAAACCCTTACAAACAAAATTCAGGAGCCGAGGTTGAGAGTTAAAAGGGAGACGCCAGGAAACCCAGAGCTCAGTGCTGCGGGAGTGAGCTCATCACAGTGCTATGGGGCAGTGCAGACGGTGCCCTCCTTCGCCCTGCGATCGCCCCTGCCCGGCCTCCCCCTCCTGTGTCTGCATCCGCGGGCGAGGTGGCTGGCAGAGTTCCAGGGCCTGGGTTCACTTTTGGATGCTGCGGTAGAAGCGCCCAATACCGGTCCCCTCTGCCCCATTGATACTTGCTCTGCTGTGCTAGGCACGAAAGGGCATCTCCGCCTTTCTCTGACCCGTGGTGTTTACTTAACACCTGCCACTCCCAGGCCTTGCCAGGAACACTGCTCATTTCCTGAGAATGGAAACTGAAAATTACATTCCTTGAGTGTGATGAGGACCGAGAGGGAGAATGGTTGGAACGGGGAACTGGCAGAATAAAGCCAAGGCCGGGGAGGACTGGTTAATGGAGGGGGACTGGACTGGGCCTTGGCAGTTCTGGGGTCAGTTCCTGGCTCTGCCGCAGTCTCCCTGGGTCACCTCAGCCGCCTCACCTCAGCCAGATTTTCAAAGCTCCTTAGGCAGGGCAGGGCTTAACCCCTAGGTCCCCTGATCCCCCGTGGTGTCCTCAGCCCTGAGTTCGGTGCCCAGGTTCCCCTACAAGGCAGGGAAGATTTAGGTGCCTAGGAAAGGGATTCTCCAAAACCAGCAAGCTGAGCAGGGAGCTGCCCAAGCCAGCCAGGAGTGAAATGCAGAGCAGAGGGACGGGGCTTAGGGGCTGCGCTAGGGCGCTGAGCCGCTCGCTAGCAGTGGGGCGGTGTCGGGACTTCGGCAGCTTTGTGCGTGCCCAGCAGCAGGGACTTAGGCACCATGGGGCTAGGTGGCAGCTGAGTGGGGGCTTTGAGGATTTTGGGGGTGCCTAATGCTGGACTGAGGTGCCAAAAGAGACAGTTAGGTGCCTAAATCCCTTTGGTTCAGGGATTTGACTCAGTTCCCCAGCCTGTAGATTGGGGGCAGCACTGGGCTACGTCGCAGGGGTGCTGGGAGGATAAAATCCATTGGAGTCTGTGAGGGGCTCAGACACTATGGCAGGATGAGGGCAAGATGCTGAGATGAGGGAGACAAGAAAAGCTTCACTTCACGGGCAGAAGCGTGTGATCCAGCTAGAAACTGGCTGAATAATTCATCTGGGGATGATTTCGTTGATTACTTTCTCAGTAACATAAGTTTGGAGCTCACAGAGGAGAGGAGGGGACTCATGACACAGTTTTGACACAGTCCTGGGTCACACAGAGAGAACCATTCAGCAACAGGACCCACAGTGATAGAGCTCCCAAAGTGCAGTGTAAAAACGTGTGTCCTGCAGTCAACAGACACAGCTACTCCGTAGCTCACACGTACCTGTGGGGAGCCAGGACAAGAAACTCGGCTCCTTCAGCTCCAAAACACAGGCCTGTAGCACCTGTGCTAGCTCCCTTAACGACAGCAGTATCAGGCCCCTTATCCTGTGTGTGGGCTGCAGTCACACGAGGGCACTGTGATCTCTCTTACACGCACGCACAGCCGGGACATTACAGGAGCCTGGCGCCACATTGTTCTGCTTCCATGGATTCCCACTCATCACTAGCAGAGCCTTGTTCTTTGCCCAGTGAAGTCTGATCAGCCCCCGATACGAGAACCAGGGGTCAGTGAAATTAACAGCTGGTGTATTGAGAACGAACAGAAGAAAACGCTTCTTCGCACAGGTCCAAAGTCAGGCCTACATGAGCAGAGACAACTCCCATTGTCTGGAGCCGTTTGATCCAGCGCCCTGTGCAGAGTCTCCAGACCTCAGCCACTGGTCCCCGTGAGCGCGTGTGGCCCCATTCACTATCCTCTGTGGCCCTGGTCAGGAAATTAGAGCAGTTAGAGGAAAAGCGCAACGGCTGGTGACAATCATCGCACTGAGTGCTGGACACGAAAATGGGAAACAAGTCTCTAGAGCCAGCGTTTGGTGGTGCACGTTTTCCATGCTCTTTGTGCAAAGGGAAGCTAGACTGGCACCTCGATGAGGGGCAGAGTTAAGGAGATTCAGCACCTCGCTTTTGAAATACAACCTTCCCTCTCCATTGACAGGCCCCCCTAGTGTCCGGGAGGTATTTTGATTTCTCTCTCTGTTAGGACAAGGGCTGCTAAGTATTTGAATAAAATCAAAGGCGAGGTGCCCAGCCGTCATTTCACACCCTGCACTAAGGGGATCAGAGCCAGTGACCCACCGTAGCAGCATCAATTCAAAAGCCAGGAATGCTGGAAATTAGACTTTAACTAACTGATCTTTGGCGCTGAGGCCGTACTTGCAATGGGGATGTAGACACCCAACAATGCAGATAGGGGCCTGGGGGGATTTTCAAAAGCACCTGGCAGGTTAGGTGCCTAACTCCCAATGGGAAAATCCCACAAGGCACCTATCTGCTTCTTCAGTGCTTAAATACCTTGGACAGTTCGGTCACTGGCCCAAGGGCATGCGGAGGACAAAGCTGAACTCAGGTCACCGGGCTCCAAGGCTCACAGCCAAACCACTGGAACAGCTTTCTCCCCGTTTTGACTGGCTCTCTCTCTTTTTTTCCTACAAATACCTCTGGTCCAAGGCTTCCCCAATCCTTAGGGAAGGGCTGCAAGGCCTGGGCCCACTGAGGCCCATAAGACTCAGTGCTTATTCTGAGCAAAAGCTGTTATGAATTGGTGACCCCAGAGAAACCCGAGGGTGGGGTTTGAAGGGCTGCTCCCAGCCAAACCTCAGCTCTTGGAGTTGGGGGAATCTCTGGTGAGCTTATTAGCATGTGGGTAGGTTCTTTTATTGTTTTTAATATGGTTTATCTGTATTGCATTTAGCTTAAGAATAAAAGTGCCTGCTTAGAAAGAGCTGTGTGGTAACATAACCATGGCAATTACAGTGTTTACCATTTCCGAAGAGGAAGCAAACAGGCCTGCTTGGGCAGTCTTTCTTGTTTGGGCAGTGGGGAGCTTTGCAGCCGATCTGTGACTTGCTGCCTTCGCTTTCGATATTAATCAGATCAATGTCTCTGCTCAGTATATAAGGAGGAGACGTGTGTCTGTGTGTCAAGAGATCATAGCTGGAGACTGGCCCATCTGTTCTACTTCAATAAAGCTCAGAAGAACTGAAGGGGTTAGGGGCTAACGGTGAGAGATTCTTTTCTGGGTTGTGGCTTGTTAAACGATAGGTGCAACCAGGAGGGGAGGAGGGTGTAATGGGGGGTGACTTGCCTCCCACAGTTTAGTCGGGGGCACTGTGCTGCAAGGAGCAGGTCAGGGGTAGTTAGGCGGTGCTGTGTTTCTGGGAGTGGGGGAGGGTCTCAGTAGGGGACGCTGTGCTCCAAGGAGAGGTTGGTGGTCTCACAGGGGGCGCAGTGCCCCAGAGAACGTGGCAGGATGCTCAGCTGGGAGCACTGGGCTGCAGGGAGCCGGCTGGCATGTTAATTAGGGGAGTTGGGCTGGAGGGAGTAGGGTGATAGGCATCAGTTATGGGGGTCATGTTGCATGGAGTGGGGTGAGGGCTCAGTAGGGGGCGCTGTTCTGCAAGGAGCTGGGTGCGGGGGACTCAGTCTGGGGTGCCTGCTGCGGGGCGGGAGGCTCAGAAGAAGTTTGGGAAGGTCGGGCGGGGGTGCTCTGGTGCAGGGAGGTGGACAGAGATAGATTAAGCAGCAAAAACCTTCATTAGCACAGAGAAAAGGTGCCCCGTGACATCTTGGGCCCTTCCAGAATGTCAAGTTCAGCAAAACTCAAATGTCTGCAGACCATGAAATGCAGCGTTAAGGGGGCACAGCTAAGGTGACGTGGGCCTTTGCCCTCACTCTGTATTTCCTGCTTTTCAGAAGTTGGAGTTCTGCTGAACTCTCTGCTCTGGAAAGGGCAGGAGCTCTCACTGGGCAACCTGAACTCTGCCTCAGTGAAGTTTTTTGCTATTTAACTTCCTAGTGTTTTAACCCGAAAGAGAAATGGTTGTCGGCGGGACTTTGTGGCCATTTAGACAGCTGGAGTCCGGCCTAGGTTTGCAGTTGCCACGCTACTGAGTCTAGGTAATAATCAAAACACCTAAGTGTCACATGGTGCTTTACATCAGGACATCGCAAATAGCTTTCCATCATTATCCCCATTATACAGATGGCAAACTGAGGCGTGGGGAGGGGAAGTGACTTGCCCAAGGTCACCCAACAGACCAGTAGCAGAGCTCGGAATAGTCCCAGTCCAGGGGTCTTGCCACTAGGCCACGCTGTTGCCCTGTGATTCCTCAGGGCTCCTGCCCTCTCCTGTACATTGTGTTACAGTGTGGTGGGGGTAAGGTTAAGTTTTGTCACAGTTAATTTTAGTAAAAGTCATGGACATGTTGCGGGCAATAACCAAAAATAATGGGAGGAGGGGCTGACGGGGGGGGGGGGGTGACTGAACCTTGAGCCCCGTGAGGGGGGCGGGGGGGTCCGGCACCTGCACCGTGGCAGCTGACAGCTCCAGGGCCCGCGGTGCCACAGGGCCCTAAGTTACTTGGGTGCGGTGCGTCCAAGGTGACAAAAGACCAACGTAGCCTGTTACCCAAACGGCGCCAGCGGGAAGCAGCCGCGCCCCCCTCCCCTCCTGCCCAGGCTGCGGCCCGGCACCCCCCAGGGGGCTCCTGCAGGCTGCAGCAGATGCATGCGGGCGCCAGCCCCCGTGCACCCCCCGGCTCCCCCCTCGCCGCGCTCGGGCTCTGCGGCTCCCCGGGAGGGGCAGCGGCGGCGGCTCACACTCCCGGGCTCCCCCCTCACCGCGCTCGGGTTCGGGAAGGGGCTGTGTGCGCGGCAGCGTGTTTTGCTTCAACGTGGAGCCAGCGGCTTCAGCAGCAGGGGCATAGTAAGGGGAGTCCCGGGGGGCAGGGGGGGTTGGAAGGGTCAGGAGTTCTGGGGGGGCTGTCAGGGGGCGGGGGTGTGGAGAGGGGTTGGGGCAGTCAGGGGACAGGGGACGGGGGGGTTGGATGGGTTGGGAGTTCTGCGGGGGCTGTCAGGGGGCGGGGGGGTGGAGAGGGATTGGAGCAGTCAAGGGACAGGGAGCAGGGGGGGTTGGATGGGTCAGGAGTTCTGGGGGTGGGATGTCAGGGGGTGGGCAGTGGTTGGATGGGGCGTGGGAGTCCTGGGGGGTCTGTCTGGGGGCGGGGGTGTGGATAAGGGTTGGGGCAGTCAGGGGACAGGTAGGGGGTAGGGTCCTAGGGGGGCAATTAGGGTGGGGGGGGTCTCAGGAGGGGGCAGTCAGGGGACAAGGAACAGGGAGGCTTAGGTAGGGGGTGGGGTTCTGGGGGGCAGTTAGGGGCAAGGGTCCCAGGAGGGGGCAATCAGGGGACAAGGAGCAGCGGGGGGGGAGGGTTGGGGTTCTGAGGGGGGCAGTCAGGGGGTAGGAAGTGGGAGGGAGTGCATGGGGGCGGGAAGGGGGGAACCTGGTCTGGGGAGCAGCCCCTGGGCAGGCTGGCCCCTGGGGTCTATAAAGGCTCATTGGGATTTGCCCCTCAATGAACTGATGTGCGGCGGGGGGGCACAAGATGGAATTTTTGCCTAGGGTGCAAAATATCCTTCCACCGGCCCTGCCGGCTGGCACGACAATGAGCCGGGAGAGTCCGGGAATGGGAGGCCCCCTCCACAGTTCAAATCCCCATAGCGCCTTTGTGTGATTAACGTCAATGGAACTAGACCCACCCCCGCACCCGGACAGTGTGTATCTGGGGGTCACTAAATGGGAGCATCGGGATGGGACGGGGGGACTGAAAGAAACAAGCTGCACCAGCATGGCTGCTACCCCCACTGTCTCCTGGGACCCCAGGATCCATCGTGACACCACTGGGCCTTGTTCTCCTCATCCTCAGAGACGTCCTGACCAGAACGGGTCAGAGAGGGAGCCAGATGACACCACCAGCTCCAGCTGAATCCGCTAAACACCACCTGGGATGTGAGATTGATTCTTGAGGACACCCCGTGTGACGTTATTGACAATAACTGGGACCATATAGATCGTTACAACCAAGGTCCTGTAGTGGCACCAAATCTTATCTAAAGGGGGTCAAATGAGGTGTCTAAGACCAGGTTATGCTTGGCTGGTGATGATTATGTCATTTATATGTATGTATCAGTTTTGTAGTTGAAGTTATGAATATTGGCTCTATACTGTCTGTATTTCAAACTGGGGCTGGGCTTCTGGGACCCAGGACAAGCTATCAGCTCTACCAGGCCTGCTGATGGCCCATTAAGAGCCATCAGCGATACAATGGACCCACTGAGAGACGGCAGACACGCCTGTGACTCAGCAAGTTATGCAGGGACTTGCCCATGTGACTCCAGACTCCATTTTGCTGTGATTTTCCACAGTAAGGACAAAGAGGTGTCTTTACACCTGGAAGAAACTATAAACGGCAGCTGCCTCATCTCCATTTTGTCTTCATTCCTGCTTCTTACCTCGGGAAGAACCTTTCTACAAATGGAAGCTTTGAACAAAGGACTGAAGGACACATCCCAGCTGTGGATGTATTCCAGCGATTTGATTTGAACCTGCAGTATTCCATCTCTGCAAGTCTGAACCAAGACCTTTGCCATTACTGTATGTAATTGATTCCTTTTAACCAATTCTAGCTCTCACCTAGACCTTTTTCCTTTTATGAATAAACCTTTAGATTTTAGATTCTAAAGGACTGGCAACAGCGTGATTTGTGGGTAAGATCTGAGTTGTATATTGACCTGGATCTGGGGGCTTGGTCCACTGGGATCAGGAGGACCTTTTTTCTTTTACTGGGACATTGGTTTTCATGACCAGTTGTCCCCTTAACGAGTGGCACTGGTGGTGAGACTGGGAAACTGGAGTGTCTTAGGGGATTGCTTGGGATGACTTGTGGTTAGCCAGTGGGGTAAAACCAAAGTCTCCTCCGTCTGGCTGGTTTGGTTTGCCTTAGAGGTGGAAAAACCCCAGCCTTGGGCTGTAGTTGCCCTGTTTGAAGCAATTTGTCCTGAACTGGCACTCTCAGTTGGGTCCCGCCAGAACCAGCATCGTTACACTCCGTCCATCCTGGGGCATTGTCCTTCTCCATCTTATTTCTCCCCCCCCCCGTCCTTTTGCCTCTGTCTGCTCAGGATTCAGCTTCACTGCCCAAGACAATTCGACCCTTTGCACGTGGGCTGTGAGCCTGTGACGAAGAAGGCAGCTAAAAGCGAGGCCTTAAACAGCCAAATGCCAACATGAGTTTGCCAGGTGCGGGAGTGGCTGGTCAGACCATGGGCTGGGCCTGTGTTTCTCCAGCCATGAGGCTGCAAGTGAGAATCAGCCCCAGAGAGAGAAGCTGCATTTTCTCCCTTTCCTGCTCGTTCCTCTCCCCTTTTGTGTGTGTTTGTCTGGATTAAACCAAGCAGGATCCACCTGTGACAGCATCCACAGCAGTTGCTCCAGCTCCTCTAAACTAACTTTCCCTCTTTCCCCCAAAAGGACAATTCATACCATCTCTGACACCATCCTACAGACCGGCAAGCAGGGGGTTCTCCATAAGACAGGGAATCAATGAGGGAGATTGTTAAAATGAAAGTCCCACTTAATACTGTTGCCTTTTGGGGCCGTGGGATTCACCATTATTTTCAGGGCTATTTGCATTAGGAGGAGAAATCGAAGACACAAGTCAGGTCTGGTCTTGGTGTGATCTTGTTTATTTACACAGAACCCACACACGGTTGTGGTTTCTGAACACAGCAGGAAGAGTCACAGGCAGTTTCCTCCTCACTCCAAAATCCCCACGCCTGCCCTTCTGTGGGCTCTGTGCCCAAGAAACTCTGTCTCTCTGCTTCCTCTAAGAGATGGTCTACACTGCAGAGTTAGGTCAACCTAATTACATCGCTCAGGGCTGTGAAAAATGTCACATCCTGTGTGATATACTTAAGCCGACCAAAGCCCCAGTGTAGACACTGCTAGAACTAATGAGCCTGAGGCCCAGTGTGGGTTCTCCCATCATGCACACAAGCTCACGGGAAGGGAGGAAAATGCCCCCGCCTTCTTCCAAGCCCCTGATAGTCACCCAGTCCCCTCTCCCACCCGCTCCGGCTCTCCTGGAAGCTCTAGGAAGAGACTCCTGCTCTAGATCAGAGGTGGGAAGAAGCGCTAGAGATTTTGTAGAGAGCGGAAAGCTTGAGGGGTCTGGGCAGGGCCGGCTCTGGCTTTTTTGCCATCCCAGGCAAAAAAGCCACCACCCCGCCCCCCCGCTGGGGCGCTGGAGGGGAGCGCGGCAGGCAAGCGGCCCCGTTCCCCCGGCCGGGGCGGGGAGCACGGCAGGCCCCGCTGCCCCGGTGGGGAGCACGGCAGGGGAGGGCGCCGAGCCCGGCCATGGCGCTGCTCTCCCTGGAAGCTGGAGTGCCGCGGGGTGGGCGGCGAGCCAGGCCGCGGCACCGCTCTCCCCGGCGGCCGGAGGGAGGGCACCGAGCCCAGCCGCGGCGCCGCTCTCCCCGGCGGCTGGAGCGCGGCAGGGGATGGCGCTGAGCCCGGCCGCGGCGCCGCTCTCCCCGGCAGCTGGAGGGAAGGCGGCGAGCCCGGCCGTGGCGCCGCTCTACCCGGCGGCCAGAGCGCGGCAGGGAAGGGCGCTGAGCCCAGCCGTGGCCCCGCTCTCCCCGGCAGCTGGAGCGCCATGGGGCGGGCGGCGAGCCAGGCCGCAGCACCGCTCTCCCCGGCGGCCGAAGGGAGAAAAAAAAAACAAAAACAAACAAACAAAGAAAAAAAAAACCTGAGCGCCGCCCCCCTCCAGGTGCTGCCCCAAGCACGTGCTTGGTAGGCTGGTGCCTGGAGCCGGCCCTGGGTCTGGGGTTCTTCCTCCCTTCCCTGTGGACTCGCTGAGGTCTGCAGGGTGGGAGAAGCCCCAGAAGGCTGATTGGGAGCCATTACCCATTCCAAGCACTTCATGGGAAACAACTTCTTTCTCTAAGGAAATTCTTTGGCTTCCTGTTGGGAAAATACTAATCCTTTCCTGGGATCTCACGTGTCACACGTTGTGTGGTCCCTTCCATCCCCAGAAAAACAGAGGGGAGGTCTCTCCTGGCATTCCTATGGGGGCAGAGTTAAGGTTATGTGCTTGAGCCGAGTGGAAAGTGTCACCTTAACTCCACCTTTTCCATTTCCTGCCCAAACTCCCACTGGACCTTCACATGTGAGCTGACGTCTATCTACAGTCTAAACTAACCGTACATGGAATATCTCATTGTCTTTTCCCAGGCAGGCTGAACAGTGCACTGGAGCTGCCATGGCTGCTAACGAGCTTCCCAAGATCCCTGAAGAGGATATGGAAGCACTGAAGGCTGCCGTTGGGGAAGGAAACCTCACCGAAGCAGCTGCTAAAGCGAAAGAGGCTCTGGAGATGGCTGATAAAATCACTCTCGACATCGCTGTCACGGGGGAGGCGGGCTCTGGAAAATCGTCCTTTGTCAATGCCATCCGGGGCCTGGAGGATGAAGATGACCATGCTGCTGAGACAGGGGTGAATGAAACGACAATGGAGCCCAGTGCTTACCCACATCCTACATACCCAAATGTAACCATCTGGGATCTGCCAGGGACCGGGACCCCAGAGTTTAAACCAGACACATACCTCGAGAAAGTGGGGTTCAGCCGCTATGACTTTTTCATCATCATCTCCAGCCCCCGCTTGACATGCCACGACATTAGCCTGGCCCAGGAGATCCAGAGACAGGGGAAGAAGTTTTACTTTGTGCGCTCCAAGGTGGACCAGGATTTGACAAATGAAAAACAAAACTATAACGAGGCGGGAATCCTGAAGCAGAGGAAAGCTTCCACGAAAAGACCACATCAGTACAGTGAGAGTGCGATCCTCGATGCCATCAGAGAGGACTGCATCAAACAGCTGAAAAAAGGAGGGGTGGCATCCCCACGGGTTTTTCTTGTTTCTAGATGGGACTTGGACAAGTACGATTTTCCCAAATTGCAGGGAGTGCTAGTGGATGAGCTCCCCAGTCACAAGAGACTCACTCTTCTACGATTCCTGTCCCATGTTTCTAAAGAAACCTTGGAGAAGAAAAAAAAACAACTGCAAACGCAGATATGGCTGAAAAGTCTGGTGTCATGTGGAGTCGCTGCTGTTCCTATCCCGGGTCTCTCCATTGCTTGTGATAGTGCCATTTTGGTGACGTCCCTGAAAGGGTTCTGCAGGGATTTCGGCCTCGCTGAAGACTCTCTCGCTGCACTTGCTAGAAAGAATAAGAAGCCCATTGCAGAGCTGAAGGCCGTTATAAAGTCCCCACTATGTGAGGAAATAACAAAAGATCTTGTAATGAAGCTACTGACCAAGTGCGCAGCTGGGGCACTGCAATATGCTACAATTATATTAAAATTTATACCCGTGGTAGGTGCTGTGGTAGGTTCTGTGGCAGCTGCAGCAGTTTCTCTCCCGACCACATACGTCATGTTGCAGAGTTTCCTGGATGATGTTGCTGCTGACGCTGTACGAGTTCTGGAGGTGGTTATGAAGGGAGCCGTTTCAAACTCAGAGAAAAAGCACAAAAACACCCGCACCCCCTGAAAGGAAAAAAACGTCAGCGTGTGGCTGAAAGGATCAAAGTAAAGACCCTGTCCCAGCTGGAGCTCGGAGCTCAAAGTCTCATAAAATTGCTGCCTTTCTGCATCAGGTGGGAAACTTCCCCATAACTGAGCTCTGAGCCCCATTTCCACAGAGGTCTCCCACCCACCACAACATAGTGAATTTAATTCACCCACAAAGGGATGGGGGGGGACCCCGACTGACGCTGTTCTTTGTTTTTTCTCTATTTCACCAGCGAACGAGGCCAAGTCGTGATAAAGCTCCCCAGGGTCGCCCAGTGCCTTGCGCTCTCGGCAGGGGAGCTCAGGGACTGGTTATTTCAGGCCCCGGCCGATAGCAGGGCCATGGCAGAGCCCATCTAACTCTTCCCTAGGAAACGACAGGGAGCGACACCAACACTTACTCCTTCTAGCCACAGATTTTCAGCGTCTTAGTTCCCGTTGCCCTGAAATTGCAGCCTTGGCAGGCGCCACGTTGGCCAAGTGGGTAAATTCACTCAGACACCCTGAATCCTGCCATGACTTGGGTGACGATCCCCCAGTGCAAACTCCTCCCTCCTCACTGCAGGGCCCCAGGCAAATGAAACAGGCTGTTTAGCACAGACGCGTTCGCACTTTCCCCCAGCAGTAGCGGGGGAAATTACCTAGCTGAATGGCAGCTGTCCCTTATACTCTGCGCTGTGCTCCCATTCATGGCTGGTGAGTTTCTGTGGACAGAGGCTTCAGTGTTTGATGCTGCGTTTATGTACATCTATTAATCCTTGATTTGCTATTCTCAGTGTGAGCCTATTATGTAGTTTATTATAAGAGCCGATGATTGAACAATTAATTAGAGCAATTGGAGACTCCAATATATTGCGGCTGGTTTGGCCATATGTATAGTGAGTGTGTCAATCTCTGCCTTCCCACAATCACCCATTCATTTGTTGCTTTTGTTTTAATAATAATTTGCAGTCCGGTTCTGCTGTCCTTTCACACCCCCAGAATGGGCCCCTCTTGTCTTGTAGAAATGATTTAATATTTCAATTATAATAAACTTGCATTTAATCTGGACTAAGAGCCCGTGTCTCTGAATTTCACCACAGCTAAAGGCCCATGGTTTGAGGGCATTGCTCTGACTAGACAGGAGCTCTTCTCTCGAGTGTCACTAATTGGGGGGGTTTAACGAGGGGGGAGGAATGCATCCGTAGGGTGTTCGTGAGGAGAAGAAGCAAAACCCTGAAGCAGCAGCGTGGCCAGCAACAAGGGTCGGGTCTTTATCTTGGGGGATTCTCTACAATTCCTTATCTGTGACTCGAGCCCCCAGCCATTAACCTGGGAACCTGTATCCGCTCTGGGCACCTTTGCTGGGCAAATCTGCACCCACTCGCCAGCACAGACAACAGAGGGTTAAACAGGAGAACTTTGCTGGCGGAGGGAAGAGGAAGGACGGGGTGAGCTGGGACAAACCTTCACAATTCAACACCGTCCCACCTCCACTGTCTCAGGGCGCCTCTGTCCCGGCCCCGACCAATCGCCCCTGAGCGGCGGATGCAGTTTGTCCTGCTCCCGGCCCCTCGCTCACAGTTTGTGGCTGCAGGAGAATCAGGGTCCCTGGGGCTCTACCCCCGTCCTGCTGTGATGATGTCAGAAGTGGGTTTAAACCCAGTGGACCTTAAACCCAACGCGGCCACTCCGCCGTTCTGGGGCTCGGACGCTGATTTCAGCAGCTAGGACGGAGCCGGCGCCAGCGTCGTTAGGTGAACGTCGACCCTGATCCCAGTCACTGCTCAGCCTTTGCCCAGCTGGTTCCCGCCAGGAAACCCTCCAGAGCATCAGCCCAAGTACAAAACTCAGCCACATTTCACCCCCATGTCCCCAAACCAGCCACAGCTGATTGTAAATGAGCTACGGCCTCACTCGGTCCCTTTGCCTCCAGCAGATGCCAGCAGAGAGCTCCCTCCGGTACCTCCCTCGCTCATGGACTTCAGGCCCCAGGGCTCCCACTCCTCTCTCCTGGCTCTGCCCCGAACTGGGTTCCCCTCCCTTGTATTGTCTGTTCCCGGCCCTGGCCCAGCTGGGGTCACCAATGATCAGTAAGTCGCCCAATCATAGAATCTCAGGGTTGGAAGGGACCTCAGGAGGTTCTAGTCCAACCCCCTGCTCAAAGCAGGACCAACCCCAACTAAATTATCCCAGCCAGGGCTTTGTCAAGCCGGGCCTTAAAAACCTCTAAGGAAGGAGACTCCACCACCTCCCTAGGTAACCCATTCCAGTGCTTCACCACCCTCCTAGTGAAAAAGTTTTTCCTAATATCCAACCTAAACCTCCCCCTCTGCAACTTGAGACCATTACTCCTTGTTCTGTCATCTTCTACCACTGAGAACAGTCTAGATCCATCCTCTTTGGAACCCCCTTTCAGGTAGTTGAATGCCGCTATCAAATCCCACCTCATTCTTCTCTTCTGCAGGCTAAACAATCCCAGTTCCCTCAGCCTCTCCTCATAAGTCATGTGCTCCAGCCCCCTAATCATTTTTGTTGCCCTCCGTTGGACTCTTTCCAATTTATCCACATCCTTCTTGTAGTGTGGGGCCCAAAACAGGACACAGTACTCCAAATGAGGCCTCACCAGTGCCTAATAGAGGGGAATAATCACGTCCCTCGATCTGCTGGAAATGCCCCTACTTATACAGCCCAAAATGCCATTAGCCTTCTTGGCATCAAGGGCACACTGTTGACTCATATTCAGCTTTTCGTCCACTGTAACCCCTAGGTCCTTTTCTGCAGAACTGCTGCCCAGCCATTCGGTCCCTAGTCTGTAGCAGTGCATGGGATTCTTCCGTCCTAAGTGCAGGACTCTGCACTTGTCCTTGTTGAACCTCATCAGATTTCTTTTGGCCCAATCCTCTAATTTGTCTAGGTCCCTCTGTATCCTATCCCTACCCTTCAGCGTATCAACCACTCCTCCCAGTTTAGTGTCATCTGCAAACTTGCTAAGGGTGCAGTCCACACCATCCTCCAGATCGTTGATGAAGATATTGAACAAAACCGGCCCCAGCACTGACCCTTGGGGCACTCCACTTGATACCGGCTGCCAACTAGACATGGAGCCATTGATCACTACCCGTTGAGCCCGACCATCCAGCCAGTTTTCTATCCACCTTACCGTCCATTCATCCAGCCCATACTTCTTTAATTTGCTGGCAAAAATACTGTGAGAGACTGTATCAAAAGCTTTGCTAAAGTCAAGAAATAGCACATCCACTGCTTTCCCCTCATCCACAGAGCCAGTTATGTCATCATAGAAGGCAATTAGGTTAGTCAGGCATGACTTGCCCTTGGTGAATCCATGCTGACTGTTCCTGATCACTTTCCCCTCCTTTAAGTGGTTCAGAATTGATTCCTTGAGGACCTGTTCCATGATTTTTCCAGGGACTGAGGTGAGACTGACTGGCCTGTAGTTCCCCGGATCTTCCTTCTTCCCGTTTTTAAAGATTGGCACTACATTAGCTTTTTTCCAGTCATCCGGGACGTCCCCCGATTGCCATGATTTGTCAAAGATAATGGCTAATGGCTCTGCAATCACATCGGCCAACTCCTTTAGCACCCTCGGATGCAGTGCATCCGGCCCCATGGACTTGTGCTCGTCCAGCTTTTCTAAATAGTCCTGAACTGCTTCTTTCTCCACAGAGGGCTGGTCACCTCCTCCCCATACCGTGCTGCGGAGTGCAGCCGCCTGGAAGCTGACCTTGTCTGTGAAGACAGAGGCAAAAAAAGCATTGAGTACACTAGCTTTCTCCACATCCTCTGTCACTAGGTTCCCTCCCTCGTTCAGCAAGGGGCCCACACTTTCCTTGACTTTCTTCTTGTTGCTCACATACCTGAAGAAACCCTTCTTGTTACTGCTAACATCTCCGGCTAGCTGCAACTCCAAGTGTGATTTGGCCTTCCTAATTTCACTCCTGCATGCCTGAGCAATATTTTTATACTCCTCCCTGGTCATTTGTCCAATCTTCCACTTCTTGTAAGCTGCTTTTTTGTGTTTAAGATCAGCAAGGATTTCACTGTTAAGCCAAGCTGGTCGCCTGCCATATTTACTTTTCTTTCTACACATCGGGATGGTTTGTTCCTGCAACCTCAATAAGGATTCTTTAAAGTACAGCCAGCTTTCCTTGACTCCTTTCCCCCTCATGTTATTCTCCCAGGGGACTTTGCCCATCAGTTCCCTGAGGGAGTCAAAGTCTGCTTTTCCGAAGTCCAGGGTCTCTGTTCTACTGCTCTCCTTTCTTCCTTGTGTCAGGATCCTGAACTCGACCATCTCATGGTCACTGCCTCCCAGGTTCCCATCCACTATTGTTTCCTCTACTATTTCTTCCCTGTTTGTGAGCAGCAGGTCTAGAAGAGCTTTTCCCCTAGTTGGTTCCTCCAGCACTTGCACCAGGAAATTGTCCCCTACACTTTCCAAAAACTTCCTGGATTGTCTGTGCACTGCTGTATTGCTCTCCCAGCAGATATCGGGGTGATTAAAGTCTCCCATGAGAACCAGGGCCTGTGATCTAGTAACTTCTGTTAGTTGCTGGAAGAAAGCCTCGTCCACCTCATCCCCCTGGTCTGGTGGTCTGTAGCAGATTCCCACCACGACATTACCCTTGTTGCTCACACTTCTAAATTTAATCCAGAGACTCTCCGGTTTCTCTGCAGTTTCATACTGGAGCTCTGAGCAGTCATACTGCTCTCTTACATACAACGCAACTCCCCAACCTTTTCTGCCCTGCCTATCCTTCCTGAACAGTTTATATCCATCCATGACAGTACTCCAACCATGTGAGTTATCCCACCAAGTCTCTGTTATTCCAATTACATCATAATTCCTTGACTGTGCCAGGACTTCCAGTTCTCCCTGCTTGTTCCCCAGGCTTCTTGCATTTGTGTATAGGCATTTAAGATAACTCACCGATTGTCCTGCTGTCCCAGTATGGGGCAGGAGCCCTCCCCTCTTGCACTCACCTACTTGTGCTTCCTCCCGGTATCCCACTTCCGCACTTACCTCTGGGCTTTGGTCTCCTTCCCCCGGTGAACCTAGTTTAAAGCCCTCCTCACTAGGTTAGCCAGCCTGCTTCCAAAGATGCTCTTCCCTCTCTTCGTGAGGTGGAGCCCGTCTCTGCCTAGCACTCCTTCTTCTTGGAACACCATCCCATGGTCAAAGAATCCAAACCCTTCTCTCCGACACCATCTGCGTAGCCATTCGTTGACTTCCACGATTTGACGGTCTCTACCCCGGCCTTTTCCTGCCACAGGGAGGATAGACGAGAACACCACTTGCGCCTCAAACTCCTTTATCCTTCTTCCCAGAGCCACGTAGTCTGCAGTGATACGCTCAAGGTCATTCTTGGCAGTATCATTGGTGCCCACGTGGAGAAGCAGGAAGGGGTAGCGATCTGAGGGCTTGAGGAGTCTTGGCAGTCTCTCCGTCACATCACGAATCCTAGCCCCAGGCAAGCAGCACACCTCTCGGTTTTCCCAGTCAGGGCGGCAGATAGATGACTCAGTCCCCCTGAGGAGAGAGTCCCTGACCACCACCACCCTCCTCCTCCTCCTCTTGGGAGTGGTGGTCGTGGAACCCCCATCCCTAGGACGGTGCATCTCATGCCTTCCAATCGATGGAGTCTCCTTCTGCTCTGTTCCCTCAGATGTATCATTCACTCCACTCTCTGCACTAGTACCTGTGGAGAGAACATGAAAACGGTTGCTCATCTGAATCTGTGTTTCTGGTATATGGACTTGTCTCGTACTCTTTCCTCTTCTGGAGGTCACATGCCGCCAATTATCCTCACTGGCCTTCTGTCCCCGCTGCGTAGCCTGCTCTGAATCTTCAGAACATTGTGCCCGCTGAAGCCAATCCTGACGTCTATCCAGGAACTCCTCATTTTCTCTTATGGAACGCAGGGTTGATCACCACCAGCTGGGGAGAGCTGCTAGCTCACAGGCCAGGCTGAGCTTGGCTTGCCTTAAAGGGCCGGCCAGCCTGTGACACCTCCCAGAACAAACCACCCCACTGCACACACAGTGCAAAGAGAGGATGAGAGGCACCAAATCACACGGGACAGACGTCGGTCACCTCATTTAACAGCCGACCGGAAAGCGCTCGGATCCCCTGGGACGAGGTCAGGATCAGAACTCGGAGAGACTTCAGGCTGGTCTGGGAATCACCGAAACCTGCCGGAGTCTCAGGGGAAGAATCTCCCAGTCACGTGCTCAGGTTTGTTCTTAAATCATAGGACAAAATTAAGGTCCCCTCTCCCCTCACACGCGATTTCTCACTGTCTTGTGAACTGTTTGTCTTGCTCCCACAGCCCCATAATTACTGCCTAATAACGAGCTATTCCTGAGCCTTTCACCACAGAGCTTTCTACATATGAATTAACCCCATCAGCCCTCTCTGGGCCCAGTGCTGTTCCCATTGGAACTAATGGGGTTTGTGCCACAGACCTCAAAGGAGCAGGATTCCCCCTTTCACAGGGGAAAAGTGCAGCACAGAGAAAATAAGTGACTTGCCCAAGATTTCACAACAACATAGACATCAAGTTCACAATAGAAACCAGGAGTCCTGGCTCCCAGGGCCCAGCTCTCAATTCAGATTTGATTACTTCATGAAGCAAGGGTAACATGCAATGCTCAGTCACTGCTGTTCCACTTACAAAATACACTCTGTGTATTACCCTAATTAGTCACCTGGTGTCACTGCTGTGCTAATGAAGGAAACGTTACCCAGACTGGCCACCAGGTGTCACTGTTGTTCCATTAGAAATACCCACTGCCCCACCTCTGGGGAAGGGCAGCCAATCAGAGCTGCTGCAGGAGACAGGCGGCTCCCCCTTGTGTGCGGCGCCGGCCAAGGCTGCAATTTCAGGGCAACGGGAACCAAGACGCTGAAAATCTGTGGCTAGAAGGAGTAAGTGTTGGTGTCGCTCCCTGTCGTTTCCTAGGGAAGAGTTAGATGGGCTCTGCCATGGCCCTGCTATCGGCCGGGGCCTGAAATAACCAGTCCCTGAGCTCCCCTGCCGAGAGCGCAAGGCACTGGGCGACCCTGGGGAGCTTTATCACGACTTGGCCTCGTTCGCTGGTGAAATAGAGAAAAAACAAAGAACAGCGTCAGTCAGGATCCCTCCCACCCCCCCTTTGTGGGTGAATTAAATTCAATATGTTACGGTGGGTGGGAGACCTCCGTGGAAATGGGGCTCAGAGCTCAGTTACGGGGAAGTTTCACACCAGAAGCAGAGAGGCAACATTTCCATGAGACTTCCCACAGCTTTGAGCTCTGAGCGTCAGCTGGGACAGGGTCTTTACTTTGATCCTTTCAGCCACGTGCTGACGTTTTTTCCTTTCAGGGGGTGCGGGTGTTGTACTCAAAAGACTATACAGGATCTTTTCAAGGGGATTAAAGCAAAACGCCACATTTATTAGTAATAGAGGTATCAATTAATACTTTAGCATATGTATATATATATATCACAGTCATGCACTCACACACACACGAACACACTCGGTCTTGCTGTTGTTACCAACTAGTTGCTCCCCTTAACTTCATTGGCCAGGTGAGTTAGATGGGGGAGGGGTGGAGCTGGGCTTCTGCCGATCCGGATCAATGCTCCGATGGTGACAAGACGAGACCCGGGGGGTCCTCTGCAAGACACCTGTCACGGAGTGTGGGGGAGTCCGGCCCTGCACCCCTCTTCCCCGGATTCACTGGGAGTCTCAGCCAGCCAGTAGAACAGAAGGTTTATTAGAGATGCCAGGAACACAGTCCAACCAGAGCTTGTCAGTACATCCAGGACCCCTCAGTCGGGTCCTTCCGGGGGGCAGGGAGCTTAGACCCCAGCCCGGGGGCTCCCTGCATTTCACCCCACAGCTCCAAACGGGGGCAGGGAGGCCAGACCCTGTCTGCCTCTCTCCCCTCTTCTCCGGCCAGCTCCAAACTGAAACTGTCCAGCCCCTCCTCCCCCTTTGTCTGCTTCCCGGGCCAGGAGGTCACCTGATCCCTTTGTTCCAACACCTTCAGCTCTCACCTTTGCAGGGGAGGGGCCGGGCCATCTGTTGCTAGGAGACCGAGTGTCGGCCCTTCTCTGTGTCCAGGCCCCTCTGTAACACTCATGCACACTTGTCCCACCACCTAGATACTCAAGCACTGCATAGGGGAAACCGAGGCACCCACACAGTACTCAGGGAAACCTTAACAACAGTCCTAGTTCGTCACAACACCTCACTTTTATAGCAGCTTCCCTCTCATGGAAATCTATTCCAGATTCAAAATCTGGGTCTGTGTCCGTTGGTCTTTGTGCTGCTTTTCTCTGGGTGTTGTCCCAAGGCTGCTCAAAGAGGGTGTTTCCTAAAGAAGGTGCTTGCTTCTAATCCCCAAGGCCGTCAATATGTCTGCTCTTCTTTACTGAGCCCACTTGATAAATTGTATTGTCCTTTGAGCTGGCTCCCATCCCCTCTCCAACTGTTGTAGCTGTCTGGAGATGGGTGTCTTCCAAGCCTCACTCATTCACACCTCATTCAGTCAACAGGGCAATTGATTACAGAGTGGGGGGAAGATCTTATTCTACTCCTATCAAAAAGGCACATGTTTCTTCTACTTTAACTATACTATCCTTAGGGGCTATAACATCTGATACAAAGTTTTCTACAAGTTTTCTATATAGGGATCTAATACAAAGTTGTATGAAAATAGAGAGGCACAATGCCAAGTCATATGAAATACAAAATAACACAATGCAACCTCATAAATATAAAGATACTTAATACAAAATAACACAATGCAACGTCACAAAGATTCATAAAGATACTTAATACAGAGATTTCTCTACATTGTATGGAGAACCCCCTGCTTGCCGGTCTGTAGGATGGCATCAGAGATGGTATGAATTGTCCTTTTGGGGGAAAGAGGGAAAGTTAGTTTAGAGGAGCTGGAGCAGCTGCTGTGGATGCTGTCACAGGCTGATCCTGTTTGGTTTAAGGCAAATCCAGACAAACACACACAAAAGGGGAGAGGAACGAGCAGCAAAGGGAGAAAATGCAGCTTCTGTCTCTGGGGCTGATTCTCACTTGCACCTCATGGCTGGAGAAACACAGGCCCAGCCCATGGTCTGACCAGCCACTCCCGCACCTGGAAAACTCATGTTGGCATCTGGCTGTTTAAGGCCTCGCTTTTAGCTGCCTTCTTGGTCACAGGCTCACAGCCCACGTGCAAAGGGTCAAATTGTCTTGGCCAGTGAAGCTGAATCCTGAGCAGACAGAGGCAAAAGTACAGAGGGGGGGGGGGGGGGGGGGAGAACTAAGGCGGTGAAGGACAATGCCCCAGGATGGACAGGGGTGTCCTCAAGAATCAATCTCACATCCCAGGTGGTGATTAGAGGATTCAGCTGGAGCTGGTGGTGTCATCTGGCTCCCTCTCTGACCTGGCCTGGTCAGGACGTCTCTGAGGATGAGGAGAACAAGGCCCAGTGGTGTCACGATGGATCCTGGGGTCCCAGGAGACAGTGGGGGTGGCAGCCATGCTGGCGAGGCTTCTTTCTTTTCAGTCGCCCCCATCAGTGACCCCCAAATACACAATATCCGGATGGGGGAGGAGCCTTGTTCCGTTGACGTTAATCACTCAAAGGCTTTATGGGGATTTGAACTGTGGAGGGGGCCTCCCATTTCTGGACTCTCTCAGCTCATTGGTGTGCCAGGCAGGGCTGCCGAGAGCGGGTTTGGGCCCCGGTGAAAAAAAAATTTCGGGCCCCCCAGCAAGGGCGGACCGGCTAAAAATCTTTACATAGTCGGGCCCCGGGCCCCCTTCCGGACCGCTGGGCCCCGGTAATTTGTACTGGCTTTCCGCCCGCCCACATCTCGTCGACGCTGGTACTAGCCTGGGACTTCACCCGGAGCTCGGGGGAGCCCGTAGCCTTAGCCCAGCTCTTTTCCCTCCCTCAGTCTTGTCTGTTGGTGTCAAGGCTGATTCCCCACTATGGCACTTCAAGTGGAGAAGGTGGGGGCCCACAAGGATTCAAAAAATTAATACTGGCCACTCCAGGCTTGTATTAAACTCCCACGGTCACAGCTTCTCTCTGACCTTGGATGGGTAAATGCTGCCACCACCCAAATGCAAAAAAACCATTTGAACACAGGAAGGTGCACTTGGGAATTCCTCCCTGTGGGGCACCCTCAAGTCCCTTCACCCCCGCTCCGAGGAAGAGCTGAGACAGAAAACAAAGGAAATCAGCTGTTGCCACCAGCTACTGAAACAACATGTGAACAAACTTCTTAGGACACCAAAATTTCAGTCCTGTTCTTAAAAAAGGGAAAATTTTATTAAAAACAAAAAGAATGAAAATACATCTGGAACTTAGGCTTTTGCTAGATTAAAAAAACCCACTTACAAAAATTAGACCTCAAGAATACCCTTATTGACGTCCAGCTTAACATTTACAAGCAAAACAAAAGCATTTGGAGTTAGCACAGAGGAGTCCACAAGCCTTACAGAAATAAAGGAAATAACCCTAATCGCATCTTTCTAGACATTTCCTGATCCACTTACATATCGGGGCGGGGGGGGGGGGGGGCGGTTCAAATAAGTAGTTCTAGGTATGATTTGATGATTTTCATATCTGGCTTAAAGCTGCTTACAGCATCGCTGCTCTGTGTCTCCTCTCTACCGAGAACAACCACAGACAGACAAAGGGAAAGTTTTTTTCCCAATGTTAAAAAGTTCTAGGCCTCCCATTGGCTCTTTTGGTGAGGTGCTCACTCCCTTTCTTTTACCTGTGGGCTTTTTTAACCCTTTACAGATAACGCAAGTAGAGAACAGCTACTAACAGGGATTTACAGCTAACTGGCTGGCTGGGTCCATAAAAGGGAGCTTCTCCCCCACTTCATTTATCACAGGTGGTCTCCCGCTTTGCTGACTTTTGCAGTTTGTGTAACAGGCTAAGTTGGCCTTTTGTCACCGTGGACGCACCGCACTGTGTCATTGGGGCCAGCGCTGATGGCCGGGGGACAGTGCCCCCTGCTGAGCACAGTGACCCCTAGCGCCACACTGGGGCATTGGGGCCAGCCCAGACTGTGAGGGGAAAGCGTCCCTTACAAAAAACTCCATCCCACTCCTTGCAGCACAGCGCTGCCCGTCGAGCTCCCTGCCCCACTCCTGGCAGCACGGCGCCCCCTACTGAGCCTCCTCCCAGCTCCCTGTAGCACGACACCCCCTGCTGAGTCTCCGGTTCCTATCCATGCAGCGTGGGGCTCTCTGCTGAACCTAAATATCGCTCTCCCTGCATTAGCCCCGGCCCCGTACCTGCAGCACGGCAGCCTTTAATGATAGTTGTAACCACCACAGCTGACATTTCTCTCCCTGGCCCTGTTAGCAGCTACACACTGTGAATGTTTCACAGCAGGACCATTAACCCGAAAGGATGAAATTATGTCCCAGAGCTCACGGATTCCATGACTCTCAGAGACCTCCCTGACACTTTCCGCTTCGGCCTTGGGGGGGGGGGGGGGAGGGGCGATGGAGCCGCGGGGCCCTGTAGCTCTGAGCTGCTGCAGGTGGTGTGTGGGTGTGTGGGTGTGGGGGGGAGGACCCAGAAGCGCCTGGGCAGTGACTTAGGGCCCTGAGGCACTGCGGGCCCTGGAGCTGTGAGCCGCCACAATGCAGGTGCTGGACCCCCCTGCCGACAGCGGGACTCGGGTTCTCTTTCCCCCCCAACGTGGGGCTCAAGCTTCTGTCACCCCCACCCCCGTCAGCCCCTCCCCTCATTATTTTTGGTTATTGCTTGCGACCTGTCCGTGATTTTTACTCAAATTAACTGGGACAAAAGCTTAACCGTACCCCCACCACACTGCAACACAATGCACAGGAGAGGGGAGGAGCCCTCAGGAATCACAGGGCAACCATGTGGCCTAGTGGAGAGACCCCTGGAATGGGACTATTACTAGCTCTGCCACTGGTCTGTTGGGTGACCTTGGGCAAGTCACTTCCCCTCCATGTGCCTCAGTTTCCCATTTGGATAATGGGGATAATGATGTAAAGCTGTTTGAGATGTCCTGATGTAAAGCGCCATGTAACACTTAGGTGTTTTGATTATTACCTAGGCACAGAAGCGTGGCAACTGCAAACCTAGGCCGGACTCCAGCTGTCTAAATGGCCACAAAGTCCCACCTACAACCATTTCTCTTTCGGGTTAAAACACTAGGAAGTTAAATAGCAAAAACTTCACTGAGGCAGAGTTCAGGTTGCCCAGTGAGAGCTCCTGCCCTTCCAGAGCAGAGAGTTCAGCAGAACTCCAACTTCTGTAAAGCAGGAAATACAGAGTGAGGGCAAAGGCCCATGTCACCTTAGCTCTGCCCACTTTGAGCGACGCCCCCTGTGCTCAGAACATGCCCACGCCCACTCCGCCCGATCAGTGTTATTCACTTGCGCTACCTGCACTTGTGCTATGCTCAGACACTGAGCCTGCTCCCCGACAGAGCACCTCACCTGTACAATTCAAAACCACGTCATCCCCTTCTCCAGCCCCGTCACCCTAGCACACAGGATAGCACCTAGACGTGTACGTCCCCCCACCCATCACTAAACGCACGACCTGCTCCCCTATCCCACCTCGCTGCTGACAGTCCCCGTGGCAAGAAGACCCCAGTGCCCCACTACTGACCCAACCTGCACAATTCTATATTGAAACGATGCAGATTGGAACCTCCAGGGGCCATGGGCACCTCGTTCCTTTGATCACACACCTGGGGGAATCACACCCAGATCTCCTCAGATCTCCATCACAGATCTCCTAATCGGCTCCAAGCTTATTCTTCTCCCATTCAGGACAAGTACACCTCATCCAGTGACTGCAGCTGGAGTTCGCACAGTCACGTCCCGGTGGCTACTGGCAGCGCCGGGGGGTGGGGGCAGAGCTAAGATAAAGCATTTACCTTAACGCTGCATTTCACGGTCTGCAGACGTTGGAGTGTTGCTGAACTTGACATTCTGGAAGGGCCCAAGGTGTCACTGGGCAACTTTTCTCCGTGCTAATTAAAGTTTTTGCTGCTTAATCTACCCCTGCCCAGCTCCCTGCACCACAGCGCCCCCTCCTGACCTTCCCAAACTTCTTCTGCGCCCCCCATCCCGCAGCACAGCACCCCAGACTGAGCGCCCCCTACTGAGCCCTCACCCCACTCCATGCAACATGGTGCCCGTAACTGATGCCCGTCACCCTGCTCCCTGCAGCAGCATAGGTGGCGAGTTGTATGGGCTGCTGGTGCCCATGCTCCAGGAATATTCAGAGCCGGGGGCCCTGCTCCACCAGTATTTGGAGCTGGGTCTCTCCCACAGCCCTGCCTGGAGCGGGTCCCAGCCCCGCCTGCTGCTCCCCCACCTCCCGTGGAGCCCCGGAGCGTCCCTGCGGCATTGAAGGTGGGGCTCGGCTTTCCAGTGCCTGCCAGCGTGCTGCGGCAACAAGAGACGCCAGCAGCTGCTGCTGCACTCAGGAGGGGGAGGAGGCACACACGGGTTTGCCCTCCCCTCCCCCGGCACCCACCAGGAGGAGAGGCCGAGGGGATTCCCGCGGGAGACCTGATCCCAGTGGACCTCACTCACCTGAGCAGCTGCTGGGGATCCCCTCTGGATAGCAGGGAGACCCTGCCTGGAGACTGCGCCCAGCTCTGGGGAGGAGGCGAAAAACGAAACTATTCCCAGGTGCTCCTTGAAGCCAGCACAAAGCTGGGGGGAGGGATAGCTCAGTGGTTTGAGCATTGGCCTGCTTAAACCCAGGGTTGTGAGTTCAATCCTTGAGGGGGCCATTTAGGGATCTGGGGCAAAAATTGGGGATTGGTCCTGCTTTGAGCAGGGGGTTGGACTAGATACCTCCTGAGGTCCCTTCCAACCCTGAGATTCTATGATTCTATGAATGGGCTCCTAGCCCCTCATGACCCACCAATAGGGAGGCCCCTGCCAATTGCCCCCAGCTCCAGCCTTGTACCCCGGTAATACACCGTCCCACACTGGTCAGAAGCCTGGCAAGGGTAAGCTCAGTACTTACTTCGCCACTTCTTCCTAGGAACGTGGACATGCCCCAGCCTTTGTAACCTGAGCAGAGATTTCCCAGACACTTCAACCAAAACACGGTTCTAGATAAAATACAAAACAGATTTTACATCTTCTGATAATGCCCCAAGGGGATGCTCGATACGGAGACCTGAAGCCAACTATCGCTGCTGCTCTAGAAGAGGGGGTTGTTTCTCTGCTCTAACCAGCAGACCGCACTCCCCTCCCAGAGCTGGGGATGGAACCCCGGGGCCCTGACTCTGAGTCGCCGCCTTTCACCTCTCTCCCTGCACTGGCCAGATCTGGAGTGGAAGAAGCCTGGAGCCTCCCTCCATGGGCAGCAGGATGGACTCCGAGTTGCGCTGGTGGAAGCAATTCCCCTGGGCAAGGCCGGCTGCAGGCGCTCGTAGCCAGGGTCCGGCCGGGCTCATGGATTGATTAGATTCTGGATCTTTCAGCCCAGTCGTGACTAAAGAAAACCAGGACTTGGAAACCAGCCAGTTTTGATTTCCTGAAAACCACGCGGGGTACTGGAAGCTGAGCAACAGCTGAGCCCCGGTAGCTGCCACTTTAAGGACAATGTGACGCCCATTGGCGCGCTCCTGACCACAGCTGGGCTCCAGGTCCACCAATGGGATCTCGGGGGCCGACTGGGAAAGTGAAAGCCGGGATCAGCCCCCTATAAAGGGGAGGGGCCCTGCGCCGGCCCGCACAGAGTGGCAGGATCCTCTCCGGAGAGCCCAGGCTGCTGCCCGTGGAGCTGAGTCGACCTCTGCCCAGGAGAACGACTCCTCAGCTTCCCACACGCCCAGCGAGCCGGTAACTTGCCCCAAACGGGCGCAGGGGTAGCGCAGTGAGAGCCACCCGGATCGCTTGGGAACTGGGCCCCTTCCAACAATGGGGGGTTCATGCAGCCCCTGGGAAGGTGCCACGTCTAGGGACAGAGAATATCAGTCACCCACAGGCTGTGAGGGGGGGAGGGTCGCTGTGAGTGGGGGAGCTGCCCCGACTGTAACCGATGGGGGTGAGGGGGAGTTCTGCTTTCCAAAGGGGACCCTGGTGAGCTGCAACTCTGGGAAGGACCCAGGTGTCCTGGTGGAACCCGGAGAATTGGGGGTGTCTGGGGCATAGCTGGGACACTGCTGGGGCGGGCGAGGGGGATCTCTGGCAATTTAGGGGCTGTTGGGGAGTGGGGCTGAGAGTCCCGAGCTTGCCTGGGCGGATTCTCCCTCTCCCAGCTGGAGGCTCCGGTGTAGTGTAGGATTGTACTACTTGCGATGTACTCCTTCACTCTGCCCTTATTCGCCATAAGATTCTGCTGACCACTTTTTACAGAGGCTAAAAAGGGGCAAAGGGGGCGAATCGGAGCAGGGGGGTGGCCAGGGTCTGAGCAGGGGGTGGAAATTGACTGGTCAGGGGGGTCAAGCAGCTGGAGGCAGGATGAGGAGAGGGGCTAAAGGGAAATTCAGGGATGGGGGGAGGAGGTGGCGTTAAGCCCAGGAGTGAGGCACTGGCAGAGGGTGTCAGAGGGCAGATCCCGGCAGGGGCAGAGGGGGTAACAGTTACCCCGGTGGGCTGAGACACCAGTGTTTGCAAAAATGGTGAGAGGCAGAGGGGCTTTTTTATTTCCCCCTCGCACAGACAGCACCTCTCAGCATCGGCTTCCCAGGGCTGGGTTCTTAAAGACACAGGCATCCCAATGCTTAGTCAAGGTTCTTAAAGACACAGGCATCCCAATGCTTAGTCAAGGTGTCTCCTCTTTGTCTGACCTAACCTACTGAGGCTATGTCTACACTACAAAGTTCAAAGCACTGTCGCGGGTGCCAGTGCTCCTGGTAATCCACCTCGACGAGCACTGGGAGCCGAGCCTGTCCAAATTATAAAATTTCTGGATTTCCCTGTTAAATTCTCAAAAGGCCTGATCAGTGTAATCTCTCTAGTCTATTCCCCCACTATATTTCCAGCAGCAGCAGCTACTCTCTGGCAGGTTCATCAACTGAAACTCTCATCTTTCCAAATGTCATCTGTGTGTATTTCATTTTGTGCTGAGTGAGAGAAGCCAGATGAAGGTAGGGAGGCGATTGGGCTGGGCGTGTGCCGAGTTTAGTGGAAAGCTCTTCTAACAAGAGAGAGATCGATGTCATACTTGTTTACATCACATTCTGTCAGCTGCAGTATTCAGCATGAGTTTCTTTTGGTCCAAATGAAAATAGCAGGGTAGGTTTGTTGCCTGCACCAAGTGGTCGAGGACAGCAGCAACAGGGGTTCGTTGCCCGGTGTGCTTCGCGCCAATGAGTACCCCAGGGTGGAGAAGCAAACAAAGTTTATTTGAGATCTCAAAGCGGTGCACGGAGACAAATCTCAGATCATGCACACAGCATAAGCAAAAGTCTCTCTTTTTATAAGCTTTTCCTCTCCCCCCCCCTTGCTCTCCCCCTTCCCCCCCTCTTCCCCCCTCCTGCTATGATAGTTACATTAAGCATAGCGATTACATTCAAGCAGTGTACAGCTTGTTAGCTTTGCTCAGACTGTTATCTCGTTTCTCTCCCTACCTGCTCTGTTCTCACCTCCCATTTATTTCGCAGGGGTTTGAGCTGTGAAAGCAACTGATAACAGCCTGTTTACACATTCCATTCTTTATGCTTAGCCTGCTAGGTTGAATAGAGTTCAACATGGAGGAAGTTTGGTCCATCTGGGGCCCGCCTGGGGTATGCTTAATGACACCAACAACTCCCTCCTTTGAGAATACTCAACAAACCTTTGGCTGAGTTTTTTCATATTCAGTGGACAAGATACAACTGAGTGTCATGGAGCTGGGGTTAGCAAGAAGAGGGTATATGGGGAGTGCTGGGGAATGGAGGAGACAAAGCTTACAGAGGAGCATTTTAAAACAAGCAAACAGGAGGAGGGTGATCAGGCACAGTACCGCACCCGTGAGGAGGAGACGCACAAGGCCAGCCCCCAGTCCGCCCAGTTTGGGCAACCAACTCCAAAGGGAATCAAAAACCATGGGTTCCCCTTCCCGGGCCTTCCACTACTCGAAAGCCTGTTCGGCCGACAGAACGTGCTTGTTAATGTCCTGTGAGTTTTCTGGTACATAAGTACAACATTCACTCCCAATAAGGGCACACACCCCGCCCTGGGAGGCTAAAACATAATCTAAGGCCTGTCTGTTTTGCAGGGACAGCAGCCGGAGCTGGTAAAGCTCGGAGTTAAGGCTTTTCTCTATGGCCAAGGTCTCGTTGGCAAACTTGGTGAGAAACACAGAGAGCCTACGATACAATTGGGCCAGCCGTCCCACCCCATAAGATGGGAGGAAGATCATACCAAACCTGGCTCCTTCTGTAATGGGCTCTGGGGTGGCATACAAGGACCGATGGTATCTGGGGCGACCTGAGGGGGCTTGGGCTAGGACGCGGAGAGGAGGAGCAAGATAGCCTGAATAACAGCTTCCATGCCAGCCACGAGGAAGCCATGTGTAGGCACTCCTTCCACAGACCCAGAATGATGCGCCATAACTAACCAGTCCATTGGCACCCCTTCTGTCCCGAAGGATAGCATGTGTGGGAAGAGTAAAAGAGGCAGCGCCGGTCTGCCAACTGGTGGCATTTAATACAGGGACAGTGAGAGTCATACCAGGACCAATGTAAAATTTACATATACTATTACCTGCAAACCAGGTATGGTTACTTGTACAGGTTTGCTGGAAGCATATGAGGCCAGCAGATGGAGGGTGTAAACGAATAGGCCTGGGCTTAAGAGGGCTATTATAGCAGGGAGTCCAGGAGTCTTTGTGCAGGCCATAAGCGGCCTCTGTGGTGCAATTAGAGAGTAAACTGTCATCGTCAGAGGTGCTGTTTCTGGTTACCATCCACCTTTGACATAAATCTGACCAATTTTTGGGGAACAACTTTCCAGGGCAACCCAGCGGCGTGATGTGGGGTTTGGGTACAAACCCAGCAGTTAGAGAGGTTAAACTCTTGGGCAAAGGAAATCTTCAGGGCCTCATACGTATTTGTGTCTAAGTTGATAGGGACTCCTCCCCATCCCGCATGGGCCTGAGGGGAAACGGTAGTCACTGAGAGGAGTGTCCCTACGGCAAAGAGTAACACAGTGGCAGACCCTGGACCTGATTCCATTTCGGGCAGGTGACCCTGGGGTCCAACAATTACAATTCCCCAAATACCCACCAAAATAACAATAACAAATAGCAAACAGATTAAAAACAGAATAACCCAGGCCAGCAAACGAGGCCATCCTTCTGAAAAAGACCACCACCATGTTAAGGCCTTGTCAGCTGCAGTCCAAGCTTCAGGTCGCCCAAAGGGGTAGCAGTCCATTTGTCTCGAGCACAGATGTCGTCTGCTTCTGGTTCACCCAGTTCACGGTGGGGTGAACGTGCGTGGCTCCCTCGAAGTCCGACGCCGTCTGCTTCTGGGGAATCCTTTACCTGGTCGGATTCCCTAGCGGTGCTCCTCTTGACCCTTGTATGATGGATACAGGTGGGCAGCTCCCTTACGCGAATGGCAGTAGGGCTCACCAGAAGAGTCTCGAAGGGTCCTAGCCACTGTGGTTGGAGTCTTCTTATATGCTTTCACTCACACCTGATAAAAAAATGAACAGCTTCCCACAAGTGTGCAGGATACTACTGTAATGTTACTAGATGGCGTTGCAACTCCTTTACATAGGTCTCCGTTTTATTATCCATATCAGTATCATCAGGCACTGATATTAATGGGGAAAAGGTCGGAGGCACGTGTCCAAACAGGATTTCATAAGGTGACAAGCCAGTCCAAGCAGTTGGAGTTGTTCGGATAAATGTAGAGAGCGAGAGGAAGGACAGTAGTCCACCTCAAGCTGAGTTCTTGGCACAATTTGGTCAATAGACCTTTCAAAGTCCCATTCATACGCTCCACCTGGCCTGAACTCTGCGGGTGCCAAGGAGCATGACAGGCCCATTTTGTTCCTACTGCTTTGGTCAGTTCGTTACAAATCTTTGCTGTGAAATGAGTACCTTGGTCAGAGTCAATTATTTCAGGGGGCCAAATCTTGGTATAACTTCATTAAGTAATACCTTACATATCGTAGTTGCAGTAGCTCGAGCAGTGGGATAGGCTTCCACCCATCTAGTAAGTTGGTCCGTTATAACTAATAAATGCCGTTTTCCGTCAGAGGGAGGTAAATCAGTAAAATCAATCTGTAAATGCTGCATAGGTCTATGAGCCCATCTGTGCCCCCCAGGCGGTGCTTGCTTATTGACACCCCTGGGATTACATTGCTGGCGCAGAGCAGTCTTTCATTGGTGGACCTTTACGTAGACCCAGTCACCTGGTTCCAATGAATGGCAGGGCTGCTAGGGTCTTTGGGTAGCGCTTCTTTTACCTGTGAGAAAAGAAACCTAACACATCTTGTTAATGCCTGGCAGTGATTTGTAGATTTTACAGCTGCTTGGGCACATTTCAGCCCCCCCTCTTCTTGGCTGTCAGTCAGGTCCTAGCTGCGAGCACTGTCCTTGGGCGAGGCCTGAGTCTTATCCCCCCACTTTTTTTTCCCCCTGTCGGACTGAGGTTTCTAGTTACAATTAACTCGTTCTGTTCTGTTTTTTTTTCCTTCTCGGCTTCTGTTAACCTACAAAGGAAATCCCCATTCTTTGCTCACACCTTTGTCCAAAAATAAACACATATACATTACCCATTATACAGCACTTTTAGTCTTATTATTCAATATATGCCACATACACCCTTCTAATAAAATGACTTTATTACAGAGCTTTGGAGCAACAAGCCAGGACAAGCACACCCACTGTTGAGGAGTCCACTCGGTACAACCTCTCGTGTCCAATAGTTTTCCTCCCTCCCCAGCCCTCTGGCTAGAAATCCGAGGTAGCCAGAAGGATCCCATGTGCAATATGGGGAGTGGGTTAACCTTTCATGTCATTGCTTCCAAAGTCTATTAGTGTGCAATTTTAACAACAATTTTTCCAATTAAAAGATCTGGCCAATGAATTTCTTTTTCTTACTTTAGCAAGTGTATTAGACTTTAGTATACCACATTTCCTGATATTATCCAAAACACTTTGTGTTCCAAGTTGAATAAAAAGTATCTGCATTTTGATTTAACCCTTCTATTTGATTTTGAACTAGACTGCCCTATGAAAATATTAAACACAACTATTTTGGCCACAAGACAGGACATATAACACAAAACATAATTCCTATTCTGCCAGTAAATGCATGGTATGTTGATTGCTTTTCAGCTGGCATCAGCTTTCTCTGATTTTCTGAAAGACAAAAAGAACATATGTCTACCCATCAGTCGTTGCTTAAAATATTTCTTTTTATACAAATACCCTTGTGGATTGCAGGCAAAACAGAGGAATTACCCCCATTGGTCCTGTGTTTTTGTCACGGGCAGACCAGGTTTCAGTAACGTTTACCTTTATCAGTTAGGTAATTTGCAGTTTTAGCTCTTAGCTTGCTTCTTTCTCTTTTAGCGTTTGTACGAAGTTCAACTGTTAAATTCCCTCCAGCAACCACAGAGTTAACTTTTCACTCTCTTTCCTTAAATCACGTGCTTATTTCCCAAACCGACACCCAATCAACTTAGATTTTACCATTTCAATTATTGTTCCAGGGATTTAAATTTCCCATGCCTGTAATTTACTAGGCCCTCAAAGTTTCCAACCTGTTTTTCCAATCTCTCTATCAGTTGCCTGCCTGCTTGGGCCCGATCCTGCTTTTCTCGCTGAACCGTCTCTTTCCATGGGCACCAGCTTGTTCCACTATCACTTCAGCAAGGAGGGTGGGCTTCTCAATCAGCCCCCACACTTCCTGGTCTCTTCTCTTAAACATTCTCACTCACAAGGGCCACCTGAGTCCTCCCTGTGAGGCTTGCTAGCCAGGCAGCCAGACTGCCGTGTCCGCGCTCCCTAATGCCCGTACGTCCGGTCTAGAATCCACCATTGATGTCATCACCCACGACTGCAGTATTCCCGAGTCCGCAGCTGCACCCTTCCCCGCCGACCGGGGTGGAGAGAGGAACGCTAAACCCCTCTCCGGTTCCCAGACCCACTACGGCTGAGAGAGGGCACACCTTTAATCAGGCAATCCTCCACATATAATGCCAACAATACCAAACTAAGCAAACATGAAATAACAAGGGCAAACCAAACAAATGGTGTGCCTCTGCAGGGCTCCCCCTGCCTTATGTGAAATCCTAAGTACTGTACTTCGGGGAGGGCAATCTGGGCCTTACTCCGGGCTACCCAATATCCTCGGAGTCCAACAAAGTTTAGGAGGCTCACAGTGGCTTTGAGGCAAAGGGTTAAACTCACAGCAGCAATTAACAAGTCATCAACATACTGCAGGAGGAGGGCTTTGTTCTCATTGTCCCACTCCTCCAAGTCTCTGGCCAGGGCCTGGCCGAAAAGGGTGGGGGAATTTTTAAATCCCTGGGCTAACACTGTCCAGCAAAGCTGCTTTTTAACCCTTCGTTTATATGGTGGGGGTGCTGTAGCCAAAGGAGACACCGACTCTGCCATCACAACTGGGGAGGGGTTCAGGGGACTAACATTAACCACTGCCAATCCTGTCGGAGTTAAATTACACCTCTACAAAAGATCTGACCTATCTCTTAACAACATAAACAACTGTGCATACATATGTACGTTCCATTTACCCGTACACTGACAAAACAAAAATAATTATAATACGATCCTTCAATTAAGGAATCAATGAGGAAGATTGTGAAAATGAAAGTCCCACTTAATACAGTTGCCTCTTGGGGCCATGGGGTTCACCATTATTTGCTGGGCTATTTGCATTAGGAGGAGAAATCAAAGACACAAGTCAGGTCTGATCTTGGTGTGATCTTGTTTATGACACAGAGCACACACACAGTTGTGGTTTCTGAACACAGAAGAAAGAGTCACAGGCAGTTTCCTCCTCACTCCAAAATCCCCACGCCTGCCCTTCTGTGGGCTCTGTGCCCAAGAAACTCTGTCCCTCTGCTTCCTCTAAGAGATGGTCTACACTGAAGAGTTATTAGCTCTAGCAGTGTCTACACTGGGACTTTGGTCGGCTTAAGTATGTCACACAGGATGTGACATTTTTCACAGCCCTGAGCGATGTAATTAGGTTGACCAAAGCCCCAGTGTAGACACTGCTAGAACTAATAAGCCTGAGGCCCAGTGGGGGTCCTCCCCTCATGCACACAGGGTTACGGGAAGGGAGGAAAATGCCCCCGCCTTCTTTCAAGCCCCTGATAGTCACCCAGTCCACTCTCCCACCTGCTGTGGCTCTCCTGGAAGCTCTAGGAAGAGACTCCTGCTCTAGATCAAAGGTGCGGGGGAAAAGGGCTAGAGATTGTGTAGAGAGCGGAAGGCTTCAGGGGTCTGGGGTTCTTCCTCCCTTCCCTGTGGACTTGCTGAGGTCTGCAGGGTGGGAGAAGCCCCAGCAGGCTGATTGGGAGCTATTAACATTCCAAGCACTTCATGGGAATCTGCATCTTTCTCTAAGGAAATTCTTTGGCTTCCTGGGATCTCACATGTCACATGCTGTGTGGGCCCTTCCGTCCCCAGAAAAACACAGGGGGTGTCTCTCCTGGCATTCCTATGGGGGCAGAGTTAAGGTTATGTGCTTGAGCTGAGTGGAAAGTGTCACCATAACTCCACCTTTCCCATTTGCTGCCCAAACTCCCACTGGACTCTCACATGTGAGCTGACGTCTATCTACTGTCTAAACTAACCGTACATGGAATATCTCTGTCTTTTCCCAGGCAGGCTAAGCAGTGCACTGGAGTTGCCATGGCTGGGTTAGATACTAACGAGCTTCCCAAGATCACTGAAGAGGATATGGAAGCACTGAAGGCTGCTGTTGGGGAAGGAAACCTCATCGAAGCAGCTGCTAAAGCGAAAGAGTCTCTGGAGAAGGTTGATAAAATCACTCTTGACATCGCTGTCACGGGGGAGACGGGCTCTGGAAAATCGTCCTTTGTCAACGCCTTCCTGGGCCTGGGGGATACAGATAGGGGTGCTGCTGAGACAGGGGTGAATGAAACGACAATGGAGCCCAGTGCTTACCCACATCCTACATACCCAAATGTAAAAGTCTGGGATCTGCCAGGAATTGGGACCCCAACATTTAAACCAGATACATACCTTGAGCAGGTGGGGTTCAGCCGCTACGACTTTTTCATCATCATCTCCTGCACCCGCTTCAAATCCCACGATATTGAACTCGCCCAGGAAATCCAGAGCCAGGGGAAGAAGTTCTACTTTGTGCGCTGCAAGGTGGACCAGGATTTAACAAATGAAAAACGACACTATGACGAGGAGGGAAAACTGAAGCAGAACAATGCTCCCACGAAAAGGCCACTTCAGTACAGTGACAGTGCGATCCTCAAGACCATCGAGAAGAACTGCATCGAAGGCTTGGAAGAAGGAGGGGTGGCCTCCCCACGGGTTTTTCTTGTATCTAGATGGGAGTTCAGCAAGTACGATTTTCCCAAATTGCAGGAAGTGCTAGTGGATGACCTCCCCAGTCTCAAGAGACGCGCTCTTCTACGATCCCTGTCCAATGCTTCTAAAGAAATCCTGGAGAAGAAAAGAGAACAACTGCGGGCACAGATATGGCAGAAAAGTCTGGTGTCATGCTGCATCGCTGCTGTTCCTCTCCCGGGTCTCACCGTTGTTTGCGATATCTCCATCCTGGTGACGTCTCTGCAAGAGTACTGCAGGGACTTCGGCCTCAATGAAAACGCTCTCGCTGCACTTGCTAGACAGGCTAACAAGCCCATTGAAGAGCTGAAGGCTGTTATAAAGTCCCCACTGAGTGAGGAAATAACAGATCCTTTTGCAACTAATCTACTGACCAAGAGCGCAGCTGGGGCGGTGAAATTTGCTACATTTTTCTTAAATTTTATACCTTTGTTAGGTTCCATAATATCTGCAGCAGCTTCTTACCCTACCACATACCACATGCTGCTGAATTTCCTGAATGATGTTGCTGCTGATGCTGAACGAGTTCTCGAGGTGGTTATGGAGGGAGCGATTTCCAATGCAGAGAAACAGCATGAAAACACCCTGAAAGAATGAGATGAGAGGATCAAAGTAAAGACCCTGTCCCAGCTGGAGCTCAGAGCTGTGGGAAGTCTCATAAAATTGCTGCCTCTCTGCTTCAGGTGTGAAACTTCCCCGTAACTGAGCTCTGAGCCCCATTTCCACGGAGGTCTCCCACCCACTGTAACATAGTGAATTTAATTCACCCACAAAGGGGGGTGGGGGGGATCCTGACTGACCCTGTTCTTTGTTTTTTCTTTAGTTCACAAGTCGTGATAAAGCTCCCCAGGGTCGCCCAGTGCCTTGCGCTCTCTGCAGGGGAGCTCAGGGACTGGTTATTTCAGGCCCCGGCCGATAGCAGCAGGGCCGGCTCCAGGCACCAGCCGACCAAGCATGTGCTTGGGGCGGCACCTGGAGGGGGGCGGCGCTGAGGGTTTTTTTTTTTAATTAACCCCCCCCTCCCAAAAAAAAAACCATGCTTCCCAGGCGGGGCCGCGGGTGAGCCCCACTCCCCGCCCCGGCTAGGGCAGCAGAGCCCCGGGCGAGCCCCGCTCCCCGCCGGTGAGCTCCGCTCCCGGCTGGGGGAGCAGGCGGCGGGCATGCTGCACTCCCCGCCTGCGCCCCGGCCGGGGCAGCGGGAATGCCGCCCTCTCCGCCAGTCGGGGCAGCAGGGAGCGGCATCGCCCCGGCCGGAGAGAGCGGGGCCGCGGCCGGGCTCGCCGCACTCCCCCCGGCGCTCCGGCCGGCCAGGGAGAGCGGGACCACGGCCGGGCTCTCCACCTTCCCGCCGGCGCTCCGGCCTGCCGGGGAGAGTGAGGCCGGCCAGGCTCGGTGTGTGGGGGGGGCGGGCGGCGGGATGCTTTTTTGCCTAGGGCGGCAAAAAAGCTAGAGCCGGCCCTGGATAGCAGGGCCATGGCAGAGCCCAACTAACTCTTCCCTAGGAAACGACAGGGAGCGACACCAACACTTACTCCTTCTAGCCACAGATTTTCAGCATCTTGGTTCCCGTTGCCCTGAAATTGCAGCCTTGGCCGGCGCCACGTTGGCCAGGTGGGTAAATTCACTCAGACACAATAATGAAAATCCTGAATCCTGCCATGACTTGGGCAACGATCCCCGGGTGCCAACTCCTCCCTCCTCACTGCAGGGCCCCAGGCAAATGAAACAGGCTGTTTAGCACAGACGCTTTCACACTTTCTGCCAGGCTGCCCCTGTCCGGGGAGGAGCTGCCTGTAACCTCCCACAGAGCCCCCGACTGACCTCCTGCCAACGCCTCCTTCAGCCTCACCCCTGCCATGGAGCCTCCGGATCCCTCGACAACGGCTGGGGCTCTGGGAGCGCTGCCCATTGCGTTACCCTGACCCTCTCCCTGCTCCCTTGTGCTCCCCCGTCTGCCTGGAGCACCCGCCTGCTGGGTCTAGTCTGAGACTGTCGCTCTCAGGGGCAGGGCCCAGCCTTTTGTTCTGGGTCTGTACAGCACCGAGCGCAACAGGGGCCTCTCCTGACGGGGTCCTAGGTTCTCCTGTGAGACAATAATAGATTAAAAAATGCTGAGACTGATCCTTGCAATTCTGTCTCTATGCTTATAGATTTAATCAGCCCCTTATGCAAAGGTAGATTTGTCCAGGGAAGCACCTGTGTCTGGCTGTGCTAGTAACCCTGTGAATGGCCCTGGCTTTAAATGGAGAAGGGCCAAGATGTGTCTGGCTGATAGACCCATATGGGATGCTTGATAATTACCTAGCTGAGTGGCAGCTGTCACTTACACTCTGGGCTGTGCTCCCAGTCACGGCTGGTGAGTTTGTGTGGACAGAGGCTTTAGTGTTTGATGCTGCGTTTATGTACATCTACTGCTCCTTGATTTGGTCTTCTCAGTGTGAGCCTATTCTGCAGTTTATTATAAGAGCCGATGATTGAACAATTCCTTTGAGCAATTGGAGACTCCGATACATTGCAGCTGGTTTGGCCATATGTATAGTGAGTGTGTCAATCTCTGCCTTCCCTCAATCACCCATTCATTTGTTGCTTTTGTTTCCATAATGATTAGAGGTCCGGTTCTGCTGTCCTTTCACACCCGCAGAATGGGCCCCTCTTGTCTTGTAGAAATGATTTCATATTTCAATTATAATAAACTTGCATTTAATCTGGACTAAGAGCCCGTGTCTCTGAATTTCACCACTGCTAAAGGCCCATGGTTTGAGGGCATTGCTCTGACTAGACAGGAGCTCTTCCCTCTGACTGTCACTAATTGAGGGTTTAACGAGGGGGGAGGAATGCATCCGTAGGGGGGTTGTGAGGCAAAGAAGCGAAACCCTGAAGCAGCAGCGTCGCCAGCATCAAGGGTCAGATCTTTACCTTGGGGGATTCTCTACAATTCCTTATCTGTGACTCGAGCCCCCAGCCAGTAACCTGGGAACCTGTATCCGCTCTGGGCACCTTTGCTGGGCAAATCTGCACCCACTCGCCAGCACAGACAACAGAGGGTTAAAGAGAAGAACTTTGCTGGTGGAGGGAAGAGGAAGGACGGGGTGAGCTGGGACAAACCTTCACAGTTCAACACCTTCCCCCATCCCGTCTCAGGGCGCCTCTGTCCCGGCCCCGACCAATCGCCCCTGAGCGGCAGATGCAGTTTGTCCTGCTCCCGGCCCCTCGCTCACAGTTTGTGGCTGCAGGAGAATCAGGGTCCCTGGGGCTCTACCCCCATCCTGCTGTGATGACGTCAGAAGTGGGTTTAAACCTGTGCGGGGACACGTCCATTGGACCTTAAACCCAACGCGGCCACTCCGCCGTTCTGGGGCTCGGACGCTGTTTTCAGCAGCTAGGACGGAGCCGGCGCCAGCGTCGTTAGGTGAACGTAGACCCTGATCCCAGTCACTGCTCAGCCTTTGCCCAGCTGGTTCCCGCCAGGGAACTCTCCAGAGCATCAGCCCCAGTACAAAACTCAGCCACATTTCACCCCCATGTCCCCAAACCAGCCACAGCTGATTGTAAATGAGCTACGGCCTCACTCAGTCCCTTTGCCTCCAGCAGGTGCCAGCAGAGAGCTCCCTCCGGTACCTCCCTCGCTCATGGACTTCAGGCCCCAGGGCTCCCACTCCTCTCTCCTGGCTCTGCCCCGAACTGGGTTCCCCTCCCTTGTATCTTCTGTTCCTGTTGCCCTATCACCCCCAGCGAGGGGGAGCTGCTAGCTCACAGGCCAGGCTGAGCTTGGTTTGCCTTAAAGGGCCGGCCAGCCTCTGACACCTCCCCGAACAAACCACCCCACTGCACACACAGTGCAAAGAGAGGATGAGAGGCACCAAATCACACGGGACAGATGTCAGTCACCTCATTTAACACCTGACTGGAAAGTGCTCGGATCCCCTGGGACGAGGTCAGGATCAGAACTCGAAGAGAGTCCAGGCTGGTCTGGGAATCACCGAAACCTGCCGGAGTCTCAGGGGAAGAATCTCCCAGTCACGTGCTCACGTTTGTTCTTAAATCATAAGACAAAATTAAGGTCCCCTCTCCCCTCACACGCGATTTCTCACTGTCTTGTGTTTGTCTTGTTCCCACAGGCCCATAATTACGGCCTAATAATGAACTCTGCTCTCCTGAGCCTTTCACCACAGAGCTTTCTACATATGAATTAACCCCGTCAGCCCCATCTGGGAACAGTGCTGCTCCCACTGGAGCCAGTGGGATTGGTGCCCCAGACCTCAAAGGAGCAGGATTCCCCCTTTCACAGGGGAAAAGTGCAGCACAGAGAAAATAACTGACTTGCTCAAGATTTCACAACAACTATAGACATCGAGCTCACAATAGAAACCAGGAGTCCTGGCCCCCAAGGCCCCCGCTCTAAATTCAGATTTTATAACTTCATGAAGCAGCAGTAACATGCAATGCCCAGTCACTGCTGTTCCACTTGCAAAATACACTCTGTGCATTACCCTAATTAGCCACCGGGAGTCACTGCTGTGCTAATGGAGGAAACATTACCCAGACTGGCCACCAGGTGTCACTGTTGTTGCATCAGAAATACCCACTGCCCCACCTCCTGGGGAAGGGCAGCCAATCAGAGCTGCTGCAGGAGACAGGCAGCTCCCCCCCCTCCCCTCAGGGGCCAGAGGAATCATAGAATATCAGGGTTGGAAGGGACCTTAGGAGGTCATCTAGTCCAACCCCCTGCTCAAAGCAGGACCAATCCCCAGTTTTTGCCCCATATCCCCAAATGGCCCCCTCAAGGATTGAACTCACAACCCTGGGTTTAGCAGGCCAATGCTCAAACCACTGAGCTATCCCTCCCCCAGTGTTTGGGTAGGGGAGGGGGAGAGGGGACAAGACCACCCCCCCCCCCCCGGGGCTGCAGGAGGAGCAGCAGTGGGACTTGGGGGGCAGAGCCAATGTGGGGCTGGTGTTGTGCAGTTAATGGCTGGTCTGGGGGAGGGGCTGGGCAGGGGGCACAAAGTTAATGAATTATCATGTGGGGGTCTGGGGAGAAGCTAGAACGTCTGGGAGAGCCGGGCACAGTCATTGTCTCTGACACACACACCGGGGCAGGGGGAGTTCAGAAACCAGAACATCAAACCCACCGTGTCCTTCCAAAATATCTCATGATTTCTGGGCCAAATCTGTGTTTTTTGGAAAAGTCTCATGATGTTTTGGGTCTGACTGGCAATGTCTGAACGTGGGGGGCTGGTGTCCTGCTCCCAGCCCCTGGCAGCCCCACACTGCAGCTGTCAGAGGCTGGTCACAGGATCGGTAGCGACACGTGGGACGGGGTCTCCAGCGCAGGCCCAGCGCCCCCCAGTGCCGGGCCCTGTGAGCTGGTTCCCAGGACGGGCGAGGAGCCACCAGCTTTGGGGCCGTTGTGGTTCAGCCCGTCCTACTGACAGACTCCTTCCCATAATGCTGTGCTCTGCACATGGGAATTACCCAAAAGCCCCTGCTCCCAGTGATGGTGCTGGGCTCTAAAGGATACGTTGGTCTGGAGTCCCAGGATGCCCTGGGTGTCGGGGGGACACTGGACTCCTGTGTCCCTGCTGCTGAGTGCGACTGTCCCAGGCACAAGGCCAGGAACGAGCTGATCCACCCAGCTAGGAGCTGAGACGGGTCCCTCGCTGGGGCAGATGCTCTGAGAGGGGAGGGCTCAGCCCAGCCGCGCTGCACAGAGCACGGAACGCAATCGGCCACTGGGGCGGCCACACCGTGCTCACGAGACGCACGATTCTCACTGGATTCTCCAAACCACCCGGCCTCCAGCAGCTCCCCTTGTTCCCCAGGGGGGGCTGCCGTGCGCTGCACCCGTACGGAAATCTGACCCTGGGAACTGACCCTGCTCCGTTTCACACCATCCTGCAACGTCAGCCTTGGAGCAGCAGTGACACCTGGTGGCCAGTCCGGGTAATGCATAGAGTATGTCCTCCCCCCCCCCCCCCCTCGCGACCCCTCCCTAGCATGGGAGCAGCAGTGACACCACGTAGCTAGTTGGGGGGATGCACAGAGCGTATTTCCCATGGAGCAGCAGTGACTGGTGGGAATATGTCCCTGCTCTTCCTCCAGGTTTCCTGCTGTCCAGACACCCCTGACCACCACTCTCCTAAAGCCAGCAGGAACAGGGCTCTTGTCCTACACCCCTCACAAGATCCCCAAGGACAGGAGATGTGAATGAGGACAAGGGGCTGCAGGGGTTTGTCCCTTTGGGAGTCTTGGCCCATCTGGGAGCCGTCCCTGGAGAAGCTTCATGGTGCAGAGCCCAACTTCTCTGGGCTGAGCTGACTCTGTGTCTGCGAGTGAGACGTGATTGGTTACTGAAGCTCAGGTTCCTATGGGCGAGTGACCTGCTCCACTGAAGACGAGTTTTTTATTACGGGAGGTGGAGAAAGTGACTAGGGCAGAGGCTGTTCTGGATTTGATTCTGACAAACCGGGAGGAACTGGCTGAGAATCTGAAGGTGGAAGGCAGCTACTCCCCTCTCCCTCCCCCTCACGGGTGCTGTCCTTCATCAGTGGAGACCCAGACTCCCGAGGTGCATTCTCCTGTGATCACCTCCCACCCAGACGGGAGGGGGAGAAACATCCAGCAACACTTTCACGGCTACTCACACTCGCCATTCCAACATCTTCTGCTGCCACTTCAGTCTCTTGAGGTTCCACCCAGGTGCCAGTGACTTCAGCTGTGAGTGGGGGTGTGACGGAAATATGGGAAATATGCTTACAAATGTATATCTATGACATAACTGGAATATGTTTTATGCTACATACGCCATGTAACATATCTCTGTAAAGGTTCTGATCTACTGAATATGTTCCTCCAATTTGTATGCCTGTATCGGTTTTGTGTTCGAAGTTATGAATATTGGCTGTGTACTTGCTTGATTTCTAAGTAGCCTAGTAAAAGTATTTGGTCGGCTTTCCGAGAAAAGACTATTCTCAGTCAGTGCCCAGTCAAGAACCACTTAAGCCAACAATGAATTTGGAGACGCCAATCCACATCTGCACTTTCCCAGGAATGTGGCTTGGCAGGTAAGGAACTGAGTCTTGCAGGGACATATGACTTGCCCATGTGACTCCAAAACTCCATTTTGTAACTGGATTCTACACAGGGGGAGGGAGGGGTGTCCACCCAGAAGAGAAAGTCTATAAAAATCCATGGGAGACCCCTCCATTTTGTCTTCAGCTGGCTCAAGAGATAGCCTCTCCACTCCCAAGGATATCTGAAAGAAACTGGAACAAAGGCCACTAACTACAGGGGGTGTGAGTGATTGCTGGACCCAGACGAGAGGGAGACCAGTCTGTAAAAGGAAGCACTAGAACAGGCCTGCACAACTCATAAAGCGGCGAGGGCCATATTACTCCAAAGAAAACAGCTGAGGGCCGACCCCCACCCCCCAGCCCTGCGGAAACACCCACCCCCCCAGCGCCGCCCGCCCCGTGGAAACAACCCCTCCTTCCCCAGCGCTGGGGTGTGGAAGCCTGTAGAGGGGGAAAGAAACAGCGCGCATAGGGTGACCAGATCACAGCAGTAAAATAGGACCCGCCCCCTCCCCACTCGGCCCCACCATCACACCCCTCTTCACCCCCCAGGGGTCACTATATTACTGCACACAACAGTCAATCAATGCAGTCGTAGATAAATCTCTCCATTATGCATTTTTGTATAACTTGCCCCACCCCGTCACTTGCCTACTCACTCCCCCCCCGCAGGCCGCACAGTGAGCCCACGCGGGCCGCACGCGGCCCCCGGGCCGCATGTTGTGCAGGCCTGCACTAGAACATCACTGAGGGTGAGGTTTTACCTGTATTCAGTTTTATTACTGTAGTAGAGGTAAATTTGCGTGTTTTATTTTATTTTACTTGGTAATTCACTTTGTTCTGTCTGTTACTACTTGGAACCACTTAAATCCAACTTTCTGTACTTAATAAATTCACCACAGATCCCTGTGCCCAGCGATCTCCCACCCACAGACGCCCCCCTCACAGCTCCCCCAACTGCCCAGTGCCCCATATTCCAGAGGGAATTCAGCACCCAAAATTAAATTCTGTGCACAAGATTTTAAAATTCTGCAAATTTTGTCAATAAATAAATGTGGAGGCTCCGGCCTGGCAGTGGGGAGCACAGGTGGGAGCTCACCCTGCAGCCTCCCCCCTCCCCTTCCCACCCCTCTCCCCTCCCCCTCCTAGGACAGGGACTTGGCAGTGAGATACCTCCGTAGGCAGGTCAAAAGGCCAATGGGATGTTTTACAAATCCTGTGAATGACAAAAAAGAAATAGCTGATCCCAACGGCTGAGTCCAGCCCCCATCCAGGCCGTGGCCTGCCAGGCTCTGGGCCATCAACTCCCAAATGGCCTTTCGTTCTCCCTAAAATAGAGTGTTTCCCGCTCATCCTGACATGTGAAGAGGTGCTTGGGAGGTGCAGGTTAATAAGAAAAGGAATTAGATTTAGGCACCAGGCTTTTTTTCTGCCCTGATTTACACCCCTGGCTGCCTCACCCGGCTCAGGGGGATTGTCCTGGGTATAACTCAGCACGCGGTTTCAACAATGCTTCAACAGGGGGGCTGGAGCCATAAGCAGCCGCGTCTCATTTGAACAGTGGCTCTTGTTTTGGATGATTTAAGGCCGTTTTTAAAGGTCTTTCCCATGGGGAAGAAAGAAGGTGCTGCATTCGTGAAGGGACCTTTCAAACCCCACTCAGCCTTCTTCTCCTCGAGGTGGAATGAAAAAGAAAACTATCCACGTTGTGGAAGGTGGAGATGCTGGCAACAGGGAAGATCAGATTAGCAGGCTCACAAGGAGAATGAACTAATGGTGCCCAGCAGTGGATTTTCCTACTCTGGTCTGGTAATTAAAAAATGTCTGTGCAAAACAACCCCAACAACTCTGCACTGTTTAGAACGCTCCCTCGTTTCAGAGACAGCTCTGGGGATACTTGGATCCACAAGGAAAAAAACCACATCCGTTTTCCCTAAATAAAAGTTTTCAGCGACTCCAGCCTTGTCGAGTGTGAGTCCATCTTCCTTCCCAGCTAAGAGGTCGCTCCCTCCCTGGCATTCTGCAGCCCTGATTGCTGCTTTTCTGCTCCAGGGATTGTTGTGTATTTGGCCCCCCCCCTCCTCCTTTTGTTTTAGTGTCAGTTTCCTCCTGTTAAGTATCGGGGTAGGCGTGTTAGTCTGTATCCACAAAAACAACAAGGAGTCCGGTGGCACCTTAAAGACTAACAGATTTATTTGGGCATAAGCTTTTGTGAGTAAAAAACCCACTTCTTCAGATGCCTCCTGTTCCTCCTGTTGACACCTGACTATTGTGAATGGGCAGAAAACGCAAACACCACCTTTTATTTTCCTTTAACTTTCCCTCCTCCCCAGCCTAGTTGTGTGCGCGTCTCTCCCTCCTCCCAGCCCGCGTCTGCTGCTCGTCCCTGCTGGGGAAGGGAGGAGAGGGAAAGGGGAGGGTCCAAAGGGGATCCTAACTTCAGAGAAGAGGGAGGCAGGGTGAAAGGGAGACTAGGAGACTAGGAGAGAGACTGCGGGGAGTTGCCGACGGGGCAGGGCATGTGGGCAGAAGAGGGGAGAGGTGCGGGTGTAACCCACACACCTTGTGGGTGTGGGGTTCTGTCCCATCTAGTGGCCCCGAGACCACTGAGAGAGAGAGAGCGATTAGTGAGTTTGCTCCACAGCCTTAGCTAATAGGCCGTTGGCTTTTAGCTCATGCTGTAGCGCAGGGGTGAGCAAACTCCGGCCCGTGGGACCGTTCTGCCCAGCCCCTGAGCTGCCGGCCGGGGAGGCTTCCCCCGGCCCCTCCCCTGCTGTTCCCCTTGCCCCCGCAGCCTCAGCGCGCCGCGCCGCCAGCACTCTGGCCCGCTGCTCCTGGGCAGTGCTGCAGTGGTGGGGCTGGCTCCGGCGGGGCCTGAGCTCCTGCCGCTCTGAGCGGCGTGGTAAGGGGGTGGGGCTGCGAGCTCCTGTGGGGCAGCATATCTCTGGCGGGCCGTGTGGCTGCCAGACACGCTGCTCTGAGCCGCATGGTAAGGGGGCTGGGGGGTTGGATAAGGGGCAGGGGGTTCCGGGGGTTTGTCAGGGGGCAGGGGAGTGGATAGGGGTTGAGCAGGGGAGGTTGGGTAGGGAGTGGGGTCCTGTGGGGGCAGTTAGAGTGAGGGGTATCCTGAGGGGGGGTCAGGGGACAAGGAGCAGGGGGACTTAGATGGGGGTAGGGTCCTGGGGGGGCAGTTAGGGGAGGGGGGTCTCGGGAGGGGGCAGTCAGGGGACAAGGAGCAGAGGGGCTTAGACAGGGGGTGGGGTCCCGGGGGGACAGTTAGGGGAGGGGGGTCTCTGGAGGATGGGGGTGGCAGTGGGGTTGTCACAACTGAAATGTTTTCAAAGTGGGGCCCACCCAGAAACAGTTGGAGACCCCCCTGCTCTCGAATGGGTTTACTGCCCTTTAGGACAGTAACGTTTCCCATCTGGTTCCCTAGGCCGGACTGTCTCAGCTCACCATGGTCCCGGAGTCCCCCCTCCTATCTAGTCTCGGCTTCAGATCAGAGGCCCTGAATTTAATCACCTGACAGACCCTAGCAAACGTTGGGGAAGTTACTGTACCTTTGAGCTCCGCTCTAGCTCAACTCCCAGATCTGGGCTGGAGCAGAAAACCCTGAGGTAGGTTCTCCGGCCTGGGCCGGCCACAGAGCTGGCCAGAAAGCTTTTGATAGAACAGTTTTCCGTTGGAAAAGGCTGTTTTGTCAAAATCAAAATGTTTGGTAGGGATGTGTTGATTTTGGCAGGGAAAAGTCTAAATGAATTATTTTGATGTTTTTATTCCAGGCGCTATTCCTGGCCTGCTGGCTGAGTCCCTTTCTGTGACTCAGTTTCCCTCATGTGCAATCGGGGTATTGATACTGACCTTTCTGAGGCACTTTGAGATCTACAGATGAAAAACACCAGCTAGAGGGGAAGGATGGCCCAGTGGGTGTTGGGCTCTAGTCTTTGACTTGAGAAACTGAGGCAATTCTCTGCTACACTACAGACTTCTTGTACGGGCTGGGGCAAGTCACTTTAGGCACCTAGCTTCCCCTGAAATCAGGGACATTGCCTGAGTCTGCAGAGAGCCTGAGCCAATTGCTCTAAAATCAGTGGAAGTTAAGTGCTTTGAATTTCTGGGCTTCAATTTCCCCATCTGTAGAATGTGGGTAATGGCCCTGCCCTATCCCCAGACATGGTGGGAGGATAAAGACATGAATGAAGCCGGACGCGCTTTGAGCTCTACTAATGAAAAGCACTACAGAAGAGCTAGATATCATGTATTGTGTTGGCTTTAATGGCGCTGGGCTAAGTCACGCTAGATGGGGGCTGATCCCCTCGGCCTTATTTTCACAAGTAATGGTAACTTGCAGCTTGGTCTGGAATCGTCTGAGCGGCTGATTCTCCTCCGGCTATGGCAGCATGCAGATGGTCTTCATGATGGTTTTGTTATACTCCTTGGAGGCTGGCTTGAACTCGCTCACCAGCGCATTGAGCTCCTGAATCGCTGTCTCCAGTCGGTCTCTCTCTATGGCGCCCAGAATCGTGCTGAGAATCAAGTCGACACCCAGGCCCAGTAACATGCCAGCCACGGCGCCGATCACGGAAGCACCGACCTTGGCCAAGATCATGGTTGTTTGGCTCAGGACTCTGCTCACCACCTGCGATAACGCCAACTTGATGAAGATCCCCATGGCCACGGTCCCAGTGAGGCCGCTCACCATGGTGGCCACCGAGCGCAGAATCTGCATCTTCTTGGCATCTGGCTCCTGGAAATCGTGAAGCTTTCGGTAGAGATCTGGCTCCAGGTTGCTCTTCAACCTTGCGTCGATGGCCTGCAGAATGTCTTGGATGGACTTGATGGCTGCCAGGAGTTTGTCGCAGTTCTCCCGGATGGTGCCATTCATGTTCATCTTAATGGGGTGCAACCTGCACCGACAGTGTTCGTTTAAGGCTCCAATCAGCTCGTTGGTGGTATCAAAATTGAGCTCTATGCAGTTGATCACCTCCTGGTGTAACCGTGCCACCTTCTCCCGCCTCGCTGGGTTGTCTGGGTACAGGATGTCGCTCCAGGACATTCTTGAGAGAGCTGCCAGGAAAGGAAGAAGACGGAGGCGTTAGCCAGCGCTCCCCGCTGCGCTCCCCGCCCAAATCACAGACTTAGCTAGTGCAGAGACCCCGCTGCCATTAGAACAAAAAAGGCTCCCGGGCTCTGATCCCCAAAGGTCTTTAGATGCCTAATTCCCCGTCAATCCGTGGGAGTTCTGCGCCTAAACACCTTGGAGGTTGTAGGGCGGAAGGACTCGGGCCCAGTCTCTCCCCTCCCCCAACAAGCTCCCCCCTCCCCTGCACCACATGGCCTTAGAAGGAAAGTGCAGCCAGCAGCCAGCCAGAGTCTCCAGCTGGGAGAGGGAGAATCCGCCCAGGCAAGCTTGGGACTCTCAGCCCCACTCCCCAACAGCCCCTAAATTGCCAGAGATCCCCCTCGCCCACCCCAGCGGTGTCCCAGCTACTGCCCCAGACACCCCCAATTCTCCTCCCACACGTTAGCTCCCCACATTCCCCAGATCTCTGTCCCAGCACCCAAACCCCCTCTACCCCCAACACCTTCCAGCCCCCCAAATCCATCCACCCCAGCAGCGCGGCAGCATCCTCCATGTACCCGGCCACCGTCTGCCCCAGCCGTGGCACTGCCCGGTTCTCGGCAGGTGCATGACTTGCTCCCTCCCCTCTGCTGCCCGGGGGACCCCGCTGTGGGTCAGAAGCTCCAGTTTCTGGCTGTTGGAAAATTAGCCCGTGAAGGAATTTGCACAACAGGCCAGGCCTGGAGCTGGTCGCAGCTGGGCAGCTTTGTTCTGGCTTCAAGGGGCACCTGGGAATAGTTTCGTTTTTCGCCTCCTCCCCAGAGCTGGGCGCAGTCTCCAGGCAGGGTCTCCCCGCTATCCCGAGGGGATCCCACCCCCCGGCTCCTACTCGCTGTGCACCAGTTTCCCCAGCCCAGGGTCGCTCTCGCCCGCTTAGCCACAGCATCCCCTGGGGGGCTCACAGGAGGCTGGTACCACCAGGACACCTGGGTCTTCCCAGAGTTGCAGCTCGCCAGGGTCCCCTTTGGAAAGCAGAACTTCCCCCCTCGCCTCCCATCGGTTACAGTCGGGGCAGCTCCCCGCCCCCTCACAGCACCGCCCCCCCCCCCCCAGCCTGGGGGTGACTGATATTCTCTGTCCCTAGACGTGGCCCCTTCCCAGGGGCTGCATGAACCCCCCGTTGTCGGAAGGGGCCGGTTCCCAAGCGATCCGGGCGGCTCTCACTGCGCTACCCCTGCTCCCGTTTGGGGCGAGTTACCGGCTCGCTGGGCGTGTGGGAAGCTGACGAGTCGTTCTCGTGGGCAGAGGATAACTGCGCTCCGTGGGCAGCAGCCTGGGCTCTCCGGGGAGGCTCCTGCGGCTCTGGGCGGCCCGGAGCAGGGCCCCTCCCCTTTATAGGGGGCTGATCCCGGCTTTCACTTTCCCGGTCGCCCCCCGAGATCCCATTGGGGGACCCGGAGCCCAGCCGTGGTCAGGAGCGCGCCAATGGGCGTCCCATTGTCCATAAAGGGGCAGCTCCCGGGGCTCAGCTGTCGCTGAGATTCCAGCTCCCCACGTGGGCTCCGGGAACTCGAGTCTAGCCGGTGTCCAGGGCCCGGGTTTCTCCGTCCCGCGATCGAGCCCGGAGCCCGGAGCCCGCGAGCCCCGGCCGGGCCCCCGCCGCTGCCCGGCCCCGGGGAAGGGCCCCGCGCGCTTCGGCTCGGGCCAACTCTCACTCGCTCGCCGCACGGAGCTTTATAAGGAGAAGCGGCGAGAGCCGGGAGCCGTCCGCCCCTTCGCCGGCCGGGAGAGCAGCCGCGCCGCGGAGTGACAGGTGAGCGCCCCGCCCCCCCCCCTCCGGGACCCCCCCAGTGTGAGCCGGGACCCCCCCGTCTGTGCTGGCTGCGGAGAGCCGGGACCCCCCCCCCCCACTGTGTGTGCTGGCTGCGGAGACCCGGGACCTCCTCCCCGCGGTCTGCTCTGGCTGCAGAGACCCGGGACCCCGACCCCGCCCCAGTCTGTGCTGGCTGCGGAGAGTGGAGACCTTCCCCCGCCCAGTCTGGGTCAGTGGCCTCAAGCCGGGGTAACTGGGAGCCCCCCATCCCCTTGGGACTCCAGGCACCGGGGACAGAAGCCAGAACTGTCACAATAAAGATACAAGAGGTTCCCCCCCCCCCCCCCGCCAAACTTGGACTCCGCGCTGTCAGCTTAAAGGGGTTTTGGTTCCTCCTTTCTGCTGATTCCAAAGGGAGTTAGGAGCTGAAATACCTCTGAAGGTCAGGACCCTTCTATCCGTGGCGAGGACAACACCGCTGGGTGCTTTGGGAATCGGCCCCCAGATGCCCCACAGTAGCAGGTTAGAGAGATTCTGACAGCAGGGGCAGTTCCTGCCTGACAGCCGTTAGTTAGAGGTGGGGTCATGCCCTGGAGCATGAGAGTGTTTAATTTTATTGAGGTTAACAAAACAATGTATTTTCTAATGTCATTCTGGCTCTCCTCATTAGCCATGTAAATCTCAGATCCCTTTACTGGGGCTTGCTGGGCTCTCGGCATCAGCGAGATCCTGAGGCAGTGGGTTCCACAGGCAGATCCCAGGGTTGTTGTGAACCAGCATTCCCTCTACTCCATTTCATCGGGGCTCCCTATCGGTTCCATGGCACATCCCCTTGGCCCTGCGCTGGGGATCCTGGAGGGGAAACTTTCACCCCCTCACCCGCGCTCTCCGCTTTGTCTCCCAGCCCCGCGATGCTGTCCCTGTTCTCCGGCACAGAGAGCGAAAGGGAGAGGCTCGTGCGCGCCAGCCAGTCCCTGCTCGACTCCCTGCAAGGATGCATCTCGGCCACCCACACGCTGCTCCGCATCCTGAGCCAGCACCTTGACACCAGCGTGTCCCTGGACCCCGTGGGGGGCGGCGTCGGCGTGGGGGAGAGCCTGGAGCGGCTGCTGCGGGCGGCGCGGGAGATGCACGCCGCGGCGGAGCAGACGGACAGACACGTGCAGAAGAACGCCAGCCGGGACCTGTACGCCCGCATGGCCTCCCCCCACACCTCGCTGCAGGAGAAGGGGGCCATTGTCCGGGACCTCCACCAGGCCACCATGGGGATCTTCGGCAGCGTGGGGGGCCCCGTGGTGGCCGTTCTGCTGCGGAACGCCGGCCTCCCCGAGCAGCTGGAGGCGGCTCTGCGGGAGGCGGAGGCCTCCCCGGTGCTGCGCCTGCCGATGGACGCCCTGCTCCGGAGCAGCGAGGAGATCGCCAAGGCCGTGTCTGCTTGTGCCGCCCCTGGGGGCCCAGCTGGGGAATCGGCTGCAGGGCCCCCCGAGAACGGCCCCTTCCCCGGGACCAGTGTGGTGCAGAGTCTGGGCGACTACCTGCCCGATGCCCTCACGGGGCGCCGTGCTAGGAACGCCCTGGCGGGAGCCGCCGAGCACCTGGAGGAGGCGCTCCGGGCGCTGGCACCGGCCTGCAAGTCTTTCCAGTGGGCGGCTGCCGCGGCTGAGGTCTACATGGCCCTGATCACGGAGCAGCAGCCGGGAACGGGAGAGGGGCCGGGCCCGAATCCTGCCGGCATCGCCCATTGAGCTGTGCGGGCAGAGCCGTGACAGCACTCCCTCCCCACAGCATAGGCACCGGCAGGCTTTGCCCCGGGCGCTGCGCTGGTTACCGACCCCGGCAGAGCCCAGCATGTGGGGCCGGCAGCCGGGAACCGCAGCAAATAAAGGGAACTGAGCAAAACCCTGAGCCTGAGTGTTACTGATTTCTCCCGGCCGGCGTGCTGAGCAACGGCCTTAGAACCAGACTCTCCTCTCGGCCCCTGGTGTAAATCCAGAGTGACTTGGAGAGAGGGGGGACAATGGGGCCAATTTCCCTCTCTGATGTAAATCAGGAGTAACGCCATTGATGTCAAGGGGCCGATTCCCCTTCACCCACTCTGGTGTAAATCAGTAGTAACTGGGGAGGGGGAGAAACCTGAGCCACAAATATTCTGGTTACGGTTATTTATTCCTCCAAATTTTTTTTGTGGGGGTGTTTGATGAAAAAATAAAAGAATAAAAACATTCATTTTCAAAACCCCTTTTCGGTAAAAATAAAAGCCCAGGTGGTGGTTTGGGCCAAAAGTTTGTGGTTTGGGTTTTTTAAAAACTTCTTTTTTTTTTTAACTAAAAAGAATTGAAAACCTTAATCTGATTTTTCTTTGTTACTTCAAAACTGACACATTGCTCCTGGCTTTGCTTCCAGGGTTTCCCCGGGTTTTGTAAACAGCCTTGTTTCATGTTCAAACAGGGAGCCCAGATCCCCTGATATCAGAGGCTTTGTCTACCCGCCCCAAGCCGGGCAGGGCGCAGGGTGGCATGGGGTGGGTGTGAGTCAGAACTCGTTCCCCAGCGGGGCCCCCAGCCCCTGGGGGGGGGGTCAGGTCTGGCGGTGACCCGGCCCGTGGTGCTTTGGGCTGGGCTGGGCCAGAACCCACCCGGCTGCAGGGCCCCAGGGCGGAGCAGGGGCCTCCGGAGCCTCACTGCCGCGAGACCAGCACCAGGGAGCAGATGCCGGGGTCAGGGAGCCACAGGTCCGGTGCTCTGGGACAGTCCCTGGGGGCCCTACAGCCGGCCAGCCCCCCCCTTAGGGTCTCGCTCTGTGATCAGGGGAAGCCACGTGGCTTCACCACCTCCTGGGACCCAACCTCGGCGCTGTAGTAAGATGAGGCCCAGTATGAGGCCTAAGGCCTGAGCTAAAGTAATGGTCAAGACTTTGCTAACATAAAGCAAAGTGAACCTGTGAGCCAGAGGCAGGCCCTGCCCACAGAAGCTGGCAAGGAAAGGGCTGATGTTGCAAAAGTACACAAACCTAAAAGGTCCCAGAACACTTGTACATTCCCCACAGATAACAAGGAACAGGCCGGCCCATCCTAAAGACAGGGGCAAAAGGGTAATGTGATGGATAGAGTGGTTTTGTTCGAACCAACATGTACAAGGTGGGAGGCGGCACCTCACTGCGTCGAGGGGTTGTACCTGGTTATGTAGAAGGGTTGCACCTCAATATGTCAGGAGCGTTATGTAACTTGTTTGTACCTGTGTATAAGAATTCACCCCCGAGGAGTTGTCTTTGTCCGGCCTAGGGGGCAGTGGAAAGTCCCGCCAATGACTGAGCCGGTCCATTGCCAGGGGGCACATAGGGACTAGCAACAAACCGTAGAGTTATAATTGATAATCTGGGGAGCTAGAGATTGTGTTTCTCCTCGACAATAAACCTGGCCGGGTGCCTTCGTACCTTATCAGAGTCCGTGGTCATTGGGGGTCCTCTCGGGGTCTGCTGTGTCAGCGATCTGCGCGGAGCCGGGGCAACACACACCGGGAACACGCACGCAGCCGACTGAGATCAACATTGAGCAGAGCAGAGCACCACACCGGTAGCCGTCTGACAACAGGCGCCTCCAGCCCCCTCCCTCCAGCGACTCCACCTGAGACGGGCACCTGAGGGCCCCCAGCTGGTGGGGGAAGGGCAGGCTGGTTTGTGAGGTGGCTGCACCCAGTATGGCCAGTCCTCGGTCAGCCCAGAGAGCCGGAAGCTACAGCCTGGGCCAGGGGCAGCTCCGAGCCATTGTCTTCGTGGACTTGCCAGCGACACGGGCCCCAAGTGGAGACAGCCAGGGATCAGCCGCCCCTGGGCGGTCGCCTGCCCCAGAGAAAACAGCCCTTTCCCAGCCCCTAGGGGCCAGCGTCTCACATAGGGGAAACTGAGGCACACACGGTCTTTATACAAAATAGTGCAGACGCTTCCCACTGCGCTACTCCATGCAGGTGCTACCTGAGACTCACAGGAAATGTGCAGGGCAGAGCTCCCACGACTGCCAGCCGGCATGGACACAGCCCCGGGGCTGAGTAACTCCCCTGCCCCCATGTATCTCGGGTGGGGGGGAAACACACACACACACACACACACACACACACACACACACACCTCTATATCCAAGGGGTTCCTGTGTGCATCAGATAAGCCCCCACCCCAGCCCCAGAGATTCCCCTCATGTGACGGGTATGTGTCCCAGCCGGCCGGGTGAAGTGGTGTCTAATGGTTAGAGCAGGGGGGCTGGGAGCCAGGACACCTGGGTTCTGTCCCAACTTTGGGAGGGGAGGGGAGAGGGGTCTAGTGGTTAGAGTAGGGACTGTGTTCCCGGAGGGTTTTCGGCAGTTCTGCCAGGGTCATTACACGTTTGCGGGCCCATCTTCCTGTCCCTGCCCGGCCCACTCACCCTGTTGGGAGCCATGAGGAGCCATCGGGCACCTGATGGTTGGGGGAGGAGAGGGGAGGAGATCCGAGGCCCAGGATCAGGACCCCAGCCCATGTGCCCACCCATGGCTTGTTGGCTCTGGCCATGGCCCAGCCCCGCACCCATGTTCCCGCCATTCCCCTGTGCTGGACCCACAGCTTGAAGTCTTGGGATTCCCCAGCGTGGCCCCGGGTGCTCCGTGCGCTGGCTGGAGTCACCCTGGGGTAAATCAGGAGCAAGGCCACGGGGGCCGAGTCCCCTCTCCCTCACCTGGGGGTAAATCATTTCTGTAGCTCTTCTCAGAACCCTCCCCAATTGTCCAACGTCCTGTTTGACGTGCGGCTCCCCCCCAGAGCTGGGCGCAGTCTCCAGTCAGGGTCTCCCCCCCATGCTGTATCCAGAGGAGACCCCACTTCCCAGCTCCTACTCTATAATCCCCTGCTTCTCCGGCCCAGGGCTGCGCTCGCCCTCGTCCCCGGGGAGCTCCGCGCAGTGGGTTCCACCAGGATTCCTGGGTCCTTCCCGAATCGCTGCTTTCCAGGGTACAGCCCCGCACCATGTAACTCCTACTCACATCAGCTGTGTCCCCCTCTTTACCAGTGCACTGGGCACTCAGGGTGGGTTGATTCTCCTTGAAAATCATAGACCCTGATCCCAGTCACCCTTCAGCCTTTGCCCAGCTGGTTCCCACCAGCGAACTCTCCAGAGCATCAGCCCAAGTACAAAACTCAGCCACATTTAACCCCCATGTCCCCAAACCAGCCACAGTTGACTGTAAATGAGCTACGGCCTCACTCGGTCCTTTTGCCTCCAGCAGGTGCCAGCAGAGAGCTCCCTCCGGCACCTCCCTCGCTCATGGACTTCAGGCCCCAGGGCTCCCACTCCTCTCTCCTGGCTCTGCCCCGAACTGGGCTCCCCTCCCTTGTATCGTCTGTTCCTGGCCCAGCTGGGGTCACCAATGATCAGTAAGTCGCCCTATCACCACCAGCGGGGGGCTAGCTGCTCGCTCAGCAGCCCCACACTTCCGGTTGCACCCCGGGGACCTCATCACAGTAATATCTTGTATGGAGCCATCTTCTCTTGCAGAGGGAGAGAAGTTTTCCTGCGGCTGTTGGATGGACGCCAGGCTAAACAGCTCCAAACGCCGGTCCCTCGCCTGTGTTTCCATGCAAGAATGAAGGTCATCCAGAGTTTTGTTTGCTGCCTGAGAGCCAGGCCCGCTTCCTGGCTTTCTCCCATTTCTGGGAAAGGGGCCGCGCTCAGCCTGTTGCTTTCGGTTTCCCTCAGAGTCAGATGGAAATGCCTGCTCCAGACTGGCTCCCGAGACAGTCACAAGCTCCCTGTCAATCAGAGGGGACAGTCTGAGGGATGAAAGATTCTCCATTGCCTGCCCCTTGCAGACTCATTCACACCAGTGCAAAGCGGGTGGACAACTCTACTGAGCCAGACTCACAGCATTCTCGACCCTTTTTGCCCTGGTGTAAATGACGACACCACATGGTTCTGTCACCGCTTGTCTTATACTCAGGTTGTCACAGCTCTTCGGGGCAGGAGCCATGTTTATATTCTGTGTTTGTGCAGCACCTAGCACAGTGGGAGTCCTGGTCCGTGATTGGGACTTCTGGGTGCTACCGTAATACACCTAATAAATGGCTATAAAACTGTACAGCACCTAGCACAGTGGGATCCTGGACCACACTGGGGCTCGTGGAGCTATCACAATACATCTAATAAATAATAATAATAATAAAAACAAAAATTCTCATGGAAAGTGTTGTCTTTCCTCGATTTCCCCCTGTCTCCCCTCCCCTCCACCCCCCCCCCCCAGGAAAACTGAATACTGAAGATTTTGGGCTGAAATCTGAACATTTTTCAGTGTTTGGTAGATTTACGCTGCAAGATTTGGGATGCGGGGGGGTCGTCAGGGTTATTTTTCCGGAGGAAACTGTCAGCGATCTTATTTTCATCTGGTTCCCTGGTCCGGTCCCAAGATAGAGATGTGCGTTCCGTCTATGGCCCCACCACGGTTAGGGAATCCCATCGCAGCAAAGCCATCCACTATGACCTGCACACAGGTCTGCTATGACCTGCACACTGCCCTAGGTGAAACTTCCTTGCACCGGCCCTATGCGCCCCCCGCAGCTAACCCCGCCCCCCCTCCCAGCCAGTCGCCCCCCCCCCGCGGCGGCTCCCCCCCCCCCCCCGGCAGCTCAGCCCCCCCCGCCCACGGCAGCCTCCCCCCACCAGCGGCGCCCCCCCCCCCCCAGCTCTAGTGGGGTAGAGCTGGAGGGGTCTGGGTTCTATCCTCAGGTCATGGAGGGGAGTGGGGTTTAGTGGTTAGAGCAGAGTGGAGTTCCTGGTTTGAATTCCCATGTAACTGAGTGTCTGTAGGGACTGCTTGCATCTGCTTGCATCCGAAGAAGTGGGTATTGACCCACGAAAGCTTATGCTCCAATACCTCTGTTAGTCTATAAGGTGCCACAGGACCCTTTGTCGCTTCTACAGATCCAGACTAACATGGCTACCCCTCTGATACCTGTCTGTAGGGACGTCACTTTTGTCTCCCTCTGACTCAGTTTCTCTGCCTCGGCCCCAATCTGGGAGTCGAGCTAGAGCACCCTTAACTCTGCCCCTTGGTAGCTTTCAAGCCCAAATCTGACAGTGGAGCTAGAACAGAGCTTTTAGAGAGACGCCCGATCTCAATGGAACGACTCTGAGGGATGGAGAATCCGCCCTGTCCCTGGGGCAGTCGTTCCAAGACTCAGTTCCCCTCGCTGGCGAAAATCTGCCCCTTATTTCCAGTCTGGGTTTGTCGGGCTTCATCCTCCAGCTGTTGGCTCTCAGGTGGGGGGCGGGAGCCTCCGGGGGGCTCTGCTGCTGGGCATGGGCAAGATGGCCACAGCGGTACAGAAGAGCCCATGGGGAGCGGGAGAACGTGGGCCAGGGGTGAGGCCAGGATCGCCCCGGGAGTTGGGTGGGAGGGGCCTCAGCTGGGGGCTTGCTGTGTTATACCAATACAATAAAAACCAGCAGGGTCTTATTAAAGGGGACAAGGCAAAGATGTCGCGTTTATTGTGAATAAATGCGCTGGGTGTCGGGGGGACACTGGACTCCTGTGTCCGTGCTGCTGAGTGCGACTGTCCCAAGCACAAGGCCGGGAACGAGCTGATCCACCTGGCTAGGAGCTGAGACGGGTCCCTCACTGGGGCAGATGTTCTGAGAGGGGAGGACTCGGCCCAGCCGCGCTGCACAGAGCACGGAACGCAATCGGCCAACGCATGATTCTCTCTGGAGTCTCCAAACCACCCGGCCTCCAGCAGCTCCCCTTGTTCCCCGGGGGGGGCTGCCGTGCCCTGCACCCGTCTGGAAATCTGACCCTGGGAACTGACCCTGCACCGTTTCACACCATCCTGCAGCGTGTCAGCCTTGGAGCAGCACCTCGTGGCCAGTCCAGGTAATGCACAGAGTTGCCCCCCTCTCCCTACCATGGGCGCAGCAGTGACACCAGTGACACCTGGTGGCCAGTCCAGGTAATGCACAAAGTGTGCCCCCCTACCATGGGCGCAGCAGTGACATCTGCTGGCCAGTCCAGGTAATGCACGGAGTTGCCCCCCTCTCACTGCCATGGGAGCAGTAGTGGCACCTGGTGGCCAGTCCAGGTAATGCACAAAGTGTGCCCCCCTACCATGGGCGCAGCAGTGACACCTGCTGGCCAGTCCAGGTAATGCACAGAGCGTGCACCTCCCCACCTCCCTACCATGGGAGCACCAGTGACACCTGGTAGCCAGTTCAAGTAATACAAACAGTTTTTGCCGCCCCAAGCCAAAAAAAAAAAAACCTAAACGCCGCCCGCCCACCAAAAAAAAAAACTCCAACGCCCGCCCAAAAAAACTTCAATGCCGGCCGCGGAGAGTGGGGGCTGCGAGCATGCCGCACTCGCTCCCCGCTGGCTGGGGGAGACGCTCCCCGCCAGCCGGGGAGCGAGCGCGGCATGCCCGCGGCCCCCGCTCTCTCCGGCCAGTGGGTAGCAAGCGTGGCACGCTGGCTGCCCCACTCTCCCCGGCTGGCACATGCCTGGGAGAGAGAGGGAGACGCGCGCCGCGGCCGCTCTTGTTCTCTTCTCCCTCCCAGGGTCTTAAGCCCTGGGAGGGAGGGGGAGAAGCGCTGCGTGAAACAGCTGTTTCGCGTGCCGCCGCTTGGGGAGAAGCCGGCGGCCGCGCTGGCGCAGAGCGGAGGTGAGCTGGGGCGGCCGGGGCACATTTCTAGGGGCAGCAGGGGGGAGGGATAGCTCAGTGGTTTGAGCATTGGCCTGCTAAACCCAGGGTTGTGAGTTCAATCCTTGAGGGGGCCATTTAGGGATCTGGGGCAAAAATTGGGGATTGGTCCTGCTTTGAGCAGGGGGTTGGACTAGATGACCTCCTAAGGTCCCTTCCAACCCTGAGATTCTATGACCAGCGCCAGAATGCCGCCCCTAGAAATGTGCCTCCCCAGGCACCAGCTTGTTTTGCTGGAGCTGGCCCTGGGTTTAAGGTCCAATGGACGTGTCCCTGCACAGGTTTAAACCCACTTCTGACGTCATCAGAGCAGGACGGGGGTAGAGCCCCAGGGACCCTGATTCTCCTGCAGCCACAAACTGTGAGAGAGGGGCTGGGAGCAGGACAAACTGCATCCGTCGCTCAGGGGTCGATTGGTCGGGGCCGGGACACATGCGCCCTGAGAGAGGGGATGGGGGAAGGTGTTGAATTGTGAAGGTTTGTCCCAGCTCACCCCGTCCTTCCTCTTCCCTCCACCAGCAAAGTTCTTCTCTTTAACCCTCTGTTGTCTGTGCTGGCGAGTGGGTGCAGATTTGCCCAGCAAAGGTGCCCAGAGCGGATACAGGTTCCCAGGTTACTGGCTGGGGGCTCGAGTCACGGTTAAGGAATAGTAGAGAATCCCCCAAGGTAAAGACCCGACCCTTGTTGCTGGCCACGCTGCTGCTTCAGGGTTTTGCTTCTTCTCCTCCTCACAAACCCACTACGGATGCATTCCTCCCCCCTCGTTAAACCCCCAATTAGTGACACCCGAGGGAAGAGCTCCTGTCTAGTCAGAGCAATGCCCTCAAACCATGGGCCTTTAGCAATGGTGAAATTCAGAGACACGGGCTCTTAGTCCAGATTAAATGCAAGTTTATTATAATTGAAATATGAAATCATTTCTACAAGACAAGAGGGGCCCGTTCTGGCGGTGTGAAAGGACAGCAGAACCGGACCGCTAATAATTATGGAAACAAAAGCCACAAATGAATGGGTTATTGAGGGAAGGCAGAGATTGACACACTGGCTATTGCCTGTGGAGTAGATATGGCCAACCAGCCGCAATGTATCCGAGTATCCAATTGCTCCAATGAATTGTTCAATATGGGAAACTGTTGAAATAATCACAATACCATTTGATTGCATCACTGTGACCAATAATGCCACGTACATGGGGGAAACTTTGGATCAAGTTTGAAACCTTTGGTTTAAAATGTTGTACACCTTACATGTGTGGCATATTTGCTTAACGGTGTGGGTGATCTGTGGAAGTAGATACTTTAGAAAGTAAATGAATTAGTTGTGGTTTCACTGCCTGCCCTGCAAGAAAAGCCTGGTTCTGCATGTTTCTAATGGAAAGAGGGAAAAGTCCTTCCATCCCACCAACCCCATGGTAACCAGCTGGAACAGCTGGTTCAGTGCTTCCCTTTTCCACACTGAACACTCTGCAGATTCCGTTTCATTGTTTACAGAGCAGAATGGTCACAGAAGCAGTTCAAGTGTTCAAGAGATTGTTGCTCTTTGCCAATCCGCAGCAGTAATTGAAGAACTCGCGGCTCTAAGAGAGTTTGCACCCTGAGTTATGAACACTCCTACAGCTGATGAAGAGCCGACAGTTCGTGATCTTGCCTTGTGGGCAGAGACCTGCTCTGAAACTTGCCAACACCCTACAGCAAAACCAACACTCTTGGAAAGCTCAAAAAAGAGAACACTTTTTTGGACACTGACTGAACCTCCCGCTTTTGCCAACCTGCTGCCGCTTTCTCCACTGCACGCTGTGCATGTGAGTCAAAACAAGTCAAATACCTTGACATTTGCGAGACCCCAGTACCTGGAAATACACCACGGTTTGAAGACAACATTCCAGCACAGGGCGAATATCCGTCTTACCGGGAGCAGTTCAGGAACTGAGGAACGAGGACGTTTTTCCAGTTCTGGAGAAGCAGGATGGACAAATTCCCAGCTCTGCCGGTAGTTGCCCTGCGATCCTTAGCAGTACCAGGCCACAGAGAGAACGCTACTTCTCGTCTTACACAAATGTGCTTGGGGACAACAGACGCCGCCTGAAAAATAACCATCTACCTACGTGTAACTTGTTCCACCAAAATGGCAACAGTTTGCAAAAGGGCCTTTACTAAAGAGAATCCGTTATTTTTGTTACATAGTTTTTCATTATTTTTGTTTGAAAAATGATTGCACAATATACATATATCATTTCAGCCCTGCTGTGTGTGTGTGTGTGTGTGTGTGTGTGTGTTATCAGTACACACTGTCACCGCCTGACTGCTTGGTGACATTTAAGGCTGTGTCCACCTGGAAACGAGCGCCGGGGGGGGCGGGGGGGACGACACATGTATCTAGGCCCCGCCCTGCCCCTCCCCAATTCCACCCCCGCCCCCCAAGCCGGCTGTGGGGGAGGCCCGGCCCTGCTGCTTTCGCTTTCCCCTGCTCGCTGATCAGGAGAAGCCAGGGCCGGAGGAGGGCAGCAGGAGAGAGCAGGGGGGCCCAGGCAAAGGCAGGCAGGGGGGGACCCTGCAAAGAGTGGGGGGGGGCGGCAGGAAGAGGGGGACCGAGGAGCCCACAGACGGCAAGAGAGCAGCTGAGACACCGAGGGCGAGACGGGGGGGGAGCCGTGTGCCCACAGATCGCTGCCCCTTCCCGGAGCCCATCAACGCCTCCCTGAGCCCGGCCCAGCCTGGGGAGAGGTAAGAGATTCCCCCTGCTTGGGATTTTCCTGCCCCGCCCTCGAATTCCCCCTCCCCCACTCCCCCTGAGTGATCAGCTGCAGTGTTGCCAATTCAGTCATTGTCCCACCCCCCTGTACATTGGCACATCCCCTCTCCTGTCAGTTCCTGGGGAACACCCGGCCCCTGGGCCCCCTTCGCTCCTCCCCTGGGGTTGCTGCACTTTGGGGCTGTTTGGAGCCGCCCTGCAGAGGATCTCGTGCTGGGGAAGGTGCCTGACCTGTGGCCCGCGGGTGGGCGGATTAGATGGGCCCCAGGACAGTCCCCTTCCCGCTCTGCAATCGACGATTCGGCATTTTTCACCTGCAAACGTTGCGGCTGAAAAAACTGCGCCCGGCTCTGGTTCCTCAGACTCTCCCTTGGCTTCAGTTGCAATAGCCGGGCCCCAATTCCGGTGTCCTCTGTTCCTGTGTGCGGAGCTGGGATGGGGTCCGAGAAAGCCGTGGGCTCCCCGTCTTCCTGCTGGGTCCGTGGGGCGAGTGAGAGCAGCTGCGGGGCTCCCCGCGGCTCTTCTGAGCGAGAGGGCAGCCAAGGGAGAATGCTGGGTCTCAGCATGGCCATGCCTATTCACAGCTGAGATATTGTCCCCGTCAGCAGCAGGGCGCTGGGCTGGCTCGAAAGTCTCCCGCTTATTTCCGAGAGTTCCTGGGAGCTGAGATCTTGTGAAAATTCTCACCTGTGGGTCTGTGCAGCGCCTTGCACAACGTGGGCCCTGAGCTCAGCCAGGGTCTGTGCAGCGGGTCTCAGCCAGGGTCTGTACAATGGGGCCCTGAGCTCAGTTGGGGTCTGTGCAGCACCTGACACAATGGGGGTCCCGATCTCGGTCGGGGTTCCTATGCACTACACTACAAATAATAAATAATGATGAAAACCAAACAACTCCTGTTTTTTCCACACTGCCCCTGCCTCATTCAGTGCACGGGTCGGATACGCAAGGGGCAGAGTTAATGTTACATGGGCCACTGTAACTGTGCCCTTTCCTAACTTTTGAGGGCTTGACACTGCGCTGTCAGTGCAGGATTTTCCTGACGTAGCCTTAACTAGGAGCTGAAATGTTTCTTCTTCTTCTGCCGCAGATTGAGCGCCATGGCTCTCGATGGGTTCAGAGCCGCTGTCTATCATGGGAGCCTGACAGAGGCGATTTCTAATGTGCAGGGGAGAACACTGGAGTCGTTTAACAGCCACACCCTCAGCATCGCCGTCACGGGGGAGTCGGGCTCCGGGAAGTCCTCCCTCATCAACGCCATGTGGGGGCTACGTGCTGGTGATGAAGGCGCTGCTGAAACCGGGATGCTCGATACCATGACGAAGCCGATGGCTTATCAAGATCCCATCCTTCCAGGCGTCACGTTCTGGGACCTGCCAGGGGTGGGGACGTCCTATTTCCCTCTAAACTCCTACTGTGAGGAGCTCAATTTGAGCCAATACGAGTTCTTCTTTATCGTCGGCTCCCAGCGCTTCCGCTCCGACCATGCCAGGCTGATCCGTGAGATCCGGAGAATGGGGAAGAGGTTCTACTTTGTGCGCGCCAAAGCCGACATGGACCTGGACGCTTCCAGGAGGCAGCGTCCCTCCAGCTACAACGAGGAGAGGATCCTGGAGCAGATCAGGGAGGACTGCAGGAGTGGCGTAGCAGCTGAGGGAGTGGCCCACCCGCAGGTTTTTGTCGTGTCCAGCTGGGAAGCCAACCGCTACGATTTTCCCCTCCTGCGGCAAACTTTGCATTCGGAGCTGCCGAGCCTGAGGAGACACGCCTTCCTGCTCAGCCTGCCTGCCGTCGCCTCGCCCGTCATCAACCAGAAAAAAGCCGCCCTGAAGGGGGAGATTTGGAAACCAGCCCTTTTCTCATGTCTTCTCGCTGCCATTCCTGTCCCAGGCCTCTCCTTCTTGTGCACCTTCCTCATCTTCCGGAAACGCCTGTTCCGACACTACAGCAGCTTCAGCGTGGACAACGGGTCCCTCTCTGCTCTCGCCCGGCAGGTTGGGAGGCCCTTGGGGGAACTGACGGCCGTGATGACGTCCTTGGGAATGACCTCCATGAAGGCTCTGAAACTGTTGTCGGATTCGGTGCGGGCTGCCGTGATGGTAGCGGAATATTCATGGAAGCGCCTCCCCATATTTGGTGCCATGGTGTCTGGAGGGCTGGCACTGGTTACCACGTACTTCATGCTGCGGAAGCGTTTGGCCTCTGTAGCTGAGGATACTCAGCGGGTTCTGAGCAAAGCTCTGGAGGCAGAAGGGTAAAAAGCCACCTAGGATTTGGTGTTGCATTGCATGAGCCTGCTGCTCTCTAGAAGACACAGTCTTGGACTTCAAGCAGGAAAGATTCCTGCTTCTCCAGCCAGGAGTTGCATGTCTAGGCCAAATTGTCTCAAATAAAGTTGTACTCCATTTTGCTTATTTTGCCATATACTCCATTTTGCTAGCTTTGAATGAGTAAGAGGAAATTGTAGAAGTGACAAAGGGTCCTGTGGCACCTTATAGACTAACAGAGGTAGTTACCTCTGTTTGTCTATAAGGTGCCACAGGACCCTTTGTCGCTTCTACAGATCCAGACTAACACGGCTACCCCTCTGATACTTAACAGGAAATTGTAGCCTTGAATTAGTAAGAAGAAATTGTTCTGAGTTTATTTTTGCAGATTGTGTTAACGTTTGTTCTTCGAAGGAGAGACGTTTTATGTCTGTAATTGCCTTATTTACTGTTTGGTGTGAGTGAAGAATGTCTGGTAGTTAACTAAGAAAGGACAACTGGGCCGGATGGTCAAGAAGGGAGTGGAGGAGTCAAGAGGCACCAACTTTATGATCAATCACCCGGATGGCAGATTGACGACCCTAAAGCGAAGGCAGACGCCCCAAGGACGAGATAAGGAGTTGAGCCAAAGGGACGAGATAAGAGACAGCCGCGGATCCTCCCGGTAACAACTCAAAATAATGCTAAGCAGAGAAACCTTGGCTACCTTGTGATTGACAGCTCCGGTGTGACAGCAAGGTCCATAGATTTGTATGGGAACTGATCACTGTAACAGAAGGGGGTATCGCCATGGGACTTTGGGTTCGTTCTGCATCAACATTGGGCTTCGAACGCATTCGACAGGCCCAGCTCCCCTCCCTCGTGCGCAGGTTCAGCTGGTCACTGGAACTCACTGAGCAACACTAGGAAGATCCAGCTGCAGAACCTTTTGGGGGTGTGTGTGTGTGTGTGTGTGTGTGTGTGTGTGTGTGTAAGTAAGTAAGCATATACTGATTTTAATACTTAAATTTCACTCTCAATAAACGCGGCGTGTTGCCTTATCCCCCTTATCATAGAATCATAGAATCTCAGGGTTGGAAGGGACCTCAGGAGGTCATCTAGTCCAACCCCCTGCTCAAAGCAGGACCAAACCCAATTAGATCATCCCAGCCAGGGCTTTGTCAAGCCTGACCTTAAAAACCTCTAAGGAAGGAGATTCCACCACCTCCCTAGGTAACCCATTCCAGTGCTTCACCACCCTACTAGTGAAAAAGGTTTTCCTAATATCCAACCTAAACCTCCCCCTCTGCAACTTGAGACCATTACTCCTTGTTCTGTCATCTTCTACCACTGAGAACAGTCTAGATCCATCCTCTTTGGAACCCCCTTTTAGGTAGTTGAAAGCAGCTATCAAATCCCCCCTCATTCTTCTCTTCTGCAGGCTAAACAATCCCAGTTCCCTCAGCCTCTCCTCATAAGTCATGTGCTCCAGCCCCCTAATCATTTTTCTTGCCCTCCGTTGGACTCTTTCCAATTTATCCACATCCTTCTTGTAGCGTGGGGCCCAAAACTGGACACAGTACTCCAAATGAGGCCTCACCAGTGCCGAATAGAGGGGAATAATCACGTCCCTCGATCTGCTGGAAATGCCCCTACTTATACAGCCCAAAATGCCGTTAGCCTTCTTGGCAACAAGGGCACACTGTTGACTCATATTCAGCTTTTCGTCCACCGTAACCCCTAGGTCCTTTTCTGCAGAACTGCTGCCCAGCCATTCGGTCCCTAGTCTGTAGCAGTGCATGGGATTCTTAAAAGATTCCGTGTGGTTCTTATAAGCATAACACATGTTCAGTCCCATAAACCATCTGGGGCGTCGTTACACACCAGTCAAAGCTCCCATAAGGAAGGAGACAGACTCAGCGACAGCTCAACACTCCTGAGGTTTTACCCCACAAGGAATGAGGCAGCTCCCTTCTTGACATTTATACAACAAAATAAAATTATACTGAATCCGGTTCTATCAACCTAGGTCCCGCTGGGCTCCTCCATCACTTCGGTATCTGAGCACTTTACAAACATGAATGGACCGGATCCTCGCACTGGGGCAAATCAGCTGTCACTCCATTGGAGTCAATTGGGCCAGATCCCAGCTGGGGTCAATCGGCCGTAGCTCCATTGGAGTCAATGGGGCCAGATCCCAGCTGGGGTCACTTGGCCGTAGATCCATTGGAGTCAATGGGGCCAGATCCCAGCTGGGGTCAATCGGCCGTAGCTCCATTGCAGTCAATGGAGCGTCCACGGGGCAGGGGGTTAGAGCAGCAGAACCAGAAAACCTGGCCTTTGACGACAAGGCCTAAAAGCCTCATTAAAATCCTGCCCTGTGAATCTGGTCAGTTGCATTGAGCTGCAATGCTGGGGCAGTGGGTTTGCTGGGTGTGGGGTTTTTCATGACCAGTATCGTCTTGTTGTTTCCTTGGGCAGTTTGTTGAATCTACCTATTGCCAACAGTCTTACGCTTAGACTGAAAGTTCTTCTGGGAGGGCCTGTCTTTGTGCAGGGCCGGCTTTAGGAAGTGCGGGGCCCCATTCGAACAGTTTTGACGAGGCCCCGGCAGGGATGACTAAAAAAAAAAAAACCACATAAAAAAACCCCTTTCATTTCTTCCATGTATTATATTTCTCTTCTTTAGGGTGTGGGACGGCAGCGCTCTGGGTCTTCGGCGGCACATCAGCAGCGGGTCCGTCACTTGCTCCGGTCTTCGGCGGCACTTCAGCAGCGGGTCCTTCAGTGCCACCAAAGACCCAGAGCGAATGAAGGACCTGCCGCCGAAGTGCCACTGAAGACCTGGAGCGCCGCCGGGTGAGTACAAGTGGGTGGTGCCTTTTTTATGTCCGCTCCCCCTGTTCTCTCCACCTGGCTACCCTGCGGGGCCTGATTCGGGGGAATCGGTGGAATCGGCCTAAAGCCGGCCCTGTCTTTGTGTTATATCTTCTTACAGCGCCCGGCACAATGGGGCCCTGGTTTCTATTTGCTACCGTAATACAAACAACTCATCATAATTGTCGAGGTACCATGTGCCATCACTGTATAAGCAGCTGACAGTCAGTATCGATTCTAATCACAGCGTCTTGCGATCATGTGACGCTTTATTGACTCGTTCACTCCCTGCCGCAGATCATATGTAACGTAAAAACACCGTTAGTTTCCACACCCGTCAGCCAGCGCGTAGCCACATTTACCTTTATTCCCTAATCTCGGGATTTGTTGCCTTTGGGTTACAGTCACGGCGCTGGTTTAATAACGGTACATTAAACACACCGCTGCCTGCAGCTTCTTGGGCATCTCTCTGGCTTGAGAGACGGGGATCTCGCTGGTATCCACAATCGCGCTCTGCAGTGGAACGAGCCCTCAGTATAACTGCCCTACACAGCTGGGAACGTGCACCCAGAACTAGAGCCCTGCAAATCCCTAGGGATCCGCTATATATCTTGGACCATTTTGGCAATATCAGGGTGGAGACGAATACAAATTTTGTATCCGCGCAGGGCTCTGACAGTAAAAGCCTTGTGGGCAGCTGTTGGGAACCGTGGTGTGGACCCTCCACCTGCCCTGGGCAGAGGGGTCTGGGGGGACACTGGGTGAGGGCTGCTCAGGCCTCCCCCAGGGGAAGTGGAGGGACCCAGGCTCCCCACAGCTACCAGCGCAGCTCTCCCCGTCCTGGCTCCAGTGGCTGGGGGAGGGAAGGGGTCGGAGCTGCAGCCTGGCCATGTTATGCTTATAAGAAACACACGGGATCTTTTTCAGGGGAAAAGGCAATACGCCGCATTTATTGGCAATACAACACTTAGCATACCACAGGAAGAAGCACATTAGGAAAAGACTGACTGCACGTAAAAAGGGACATTTACATTGGATGTACATTTATTTTTGAGGCCTTTACACTTGTTTATAAATGTCAGACAGTCATGCTAGAAAGAAACTGTATGGTAGAAACTTGTACCCTTATCCCCCTCTGCCCCACCCCCGCCCTTGGCAGTGTCCTCCATTTGGGAACTTGAAATAGGGTAACACTAAAACCGTCAAAAGTTTGGGACATAGACCATGGATGAGACTTCTCTCACCGGCCCTATTAGCAGTTACACACTGCAAACATTTCACAGCGGGACCATTATCCCCACCACACTGTAACATCATGTACAGGACAGGAGACGGGAGGAGCCCAGAGGAGTCACATAGCAACCATAGGGGGGAGGAATAGCTCAGTGGTTTGAGCATTGGCCTGCTAAACCCAGGGTTGGGAGTTCAATCCTTAAGGGGACCATTTAGGGATCTGGGGCAGAAATTGGGGATTGGTCCTGCTTTGAGCAGAGGATTGGACTAGATGACCTTCTAAGGTCCCTTCCAACCCTGAGATTCTATGATTCAACTGTGTGGCCTAGTGGAGAGACCCCTGGACTGGGCCTATCCCTAGCTCTGCCACTGGTCTGCTGGGTGATCTTTGGCAAGTCATTTCCCCTCCCTGTGCCTCAGTTTCCCATCCATGAATGGAGATAATGATATACAATTCTTTGAGATGTCCTGGTGAAAAGCACTGTGTAAGATCTAGGTATTAGCATTGCCTGGACATAGGGTGTCTCAGCTGCACATCTGCATGATAATTACAACTGCCTAAATGACCACGAACTCCTACAGACATTTCTCTTCCTGTAGGAAACACCCAGGAGCCTGACCGACTAAAAACACGGTTAAGGCAGAGTTGTGGTTGACCAGAGGTACATTGTGCCTTTCCAAAACATCCAGTTCAGCACAGCTCAAAGGTCTGAAAGCCGGGAAATACGGAGTAGAGGTAAACGCCCAGACAACCTGAACTCAGAACCCCGGAGCTGGCAATAGCCACTGGGAATTGTCTGTAACTCCAGTTGTGCAATCACCGTGCTAGGTGCAGCTGTACTGAGTGATGGAGGCATTAGCTCAGGGGTCTCAAACACGCGGGCCACATGCGGCCCGCAGAGTTATTTCCTGCGGCCCGCCATAGGCGCCGACTCCACTGGCAGCCAAGCTCTAAACGTTACTGAGTGTTTATATCTTATTAAAACCCCTCTTTACATTACAATTTTAAAAAAGTTATTACATTGACTTTTAATAGAATACTATATTACTCTTCGTTTTTTTCATTTTTGACTCTACTTTTGTATCATTGCATGAAAAGGTTTCAGTGATGCGGCCCTCGGGCCAATTTACTAGTTCTCATGTGGCCCTCGTGGTGATTTGAGTTTGAGATCCCTGCATTAGCTGGAGCAGTGTGGTAGAGGAATGACTGTGATATGAGGGCAATCCCTCCTCCCCTCCAGGTGTGTGATCAATAGAAAGAGGAGCACATGTACCGTCGGGGATCCGGTATGCCCCATTTCAGTGCCCTATTGTATTGGTTGTGTCATAGCGGGACACGGTGGTCTTCTTGGATAGTTAAGTGAATGTGCAATGGTAGATGGCACGGTGTGCAGAAGGGTGAAAGGGACGTTTTTAAGGTCAGGCTTTTTAAGGTCAGGCTTGACAAAGCCCTGGCTGGGATGATCTAATTGGGTTTGGTCCTGCTTTGAGCAGGGGGTTGGACTAGATGACCTCCTGAGGTCCCTTCCAACCCTGAGATTCTATGATTCTATGATTCTATGACGTAAAACTGAGCAAGTGGGGGGTTGTTTCTGGGGGGTAGGTTCAGTGTCTGACTGTAGAACAGGTGTAGGCAGCTCTGGATCAGTACAGCTCATCTAAACACAAGGTCTGCCTTAGCACAGGGAAGGTGTTTGAATTTGTGCTGCAGTTGTCATGGGCCCTATTCCCTGAGGGACATGCACTGTCTGCAAAGGCAGAGGGTGCGTCTGGGTGGTAGGTGTGTATTGGGGCATCACTCAAAGAGGGCAGAGTTAAGGGTGTGGGGGCTTGTACCTAACTCTGTATTTCCTGGTGTTCAGAGGTTTGAGTTTTGCTGAACTCGCTGTTCTGGAAGGGCCCGAGCTATTGCTAGGTAAAGCTGAACTCTGTGTTAACAAGATTTGTTTGTCAATGAAGGATAATTGTCCCTGCCTCCCCTCGCCCCATTACTTTAACAGCCGATGAGCAGGACTCACTCAAGTTTTAGCCTATAGAGCCTCTTAGGCCAGCTAAACCGCTAAGTTGAGAGCACTACCACACTTGAGTTAAGCCCTTTATGTGTTTGCACAGCACTTACCCCAGTGGGGCCCGATGTTTGATCTATGCTGCAGCAATACAGATAATAAAGAAGATTTTCTGGGGCATCATCTGACTTCTTCCAATAACTGTTTTCCCAGGGGCTGAAGACAGGAACCATTTAACCTGACACTTAATGGCAGAGGGAAAAATGAAAAAGAAAACAGAAATGGAAGCAGAAAACATCCCTTGCTGGCGATGCTGTTCACTGGTAACATGTTTCCTGCATTGAATCTGCTGCAGGAGACCCTCTGCGCTGGTGAAAGATAAACATTTCCTCAGCTAACCCGATAGAGTATATAACTGGAGTTCACTGATACATCTTTAATGCAATAGTTAAAACATCCCAATCAGAAACCCTGGAAATCTCAGCTGGTCTCGCTCTCATTTTTCTGCAATCACTTTAAGAATATTTGACTTTTGACACACCGGATTGTTTGTTCTTGTTTGAATTTTTCATCCTCAAGAGTCGTGCTCAGAACTTTCTGAGCATCATCCGCAGCCTCGTTCAGAAAGCTCTGCAGCATGTAGTACGTGGTCCCGAAAGAAACTCCTGCAGCTAGCAGAGACCCCACCACTGGTATTGGGATATAACTCAGAGCCGTTTCCGCTGCCATCGCTGTGCCACATGCAGCCTTGCTTAGCAGCTTGATTACAAGCTCTTTCGATATTTCTGCAGCCAGTGGGGACTTTATAACCGCCCTCAGCTCTGGGACGGTCATCCCCACCCTTTTGGCGAGATGAGTGAGTGAGGTTGTATCCAGTCCAAAGGCCTTACAGTAACGTCTCATAGATATCACCAGGATGGTGATATCACAAGCAAGACCGAAACCTGGGAGAGGGATGGCAGCGGCAACAGAAGACACAAGGGCTAGTTTCCATATCTGCTTCTGCAGTTCAGCCTTTTTCTTTTCCAGGATCTTTGCCAAGATGTTGGGCAGGGCCAGGAGGAAGGTGAGTCTTTTGTGAGCATCCAGTTCTTGCTCCAGTGTCTCCTGCAGGAAGTGGAAATCGTATTGATGCAGTTTCCAACCAGAGATCAGGAAAACCCGTGGGGAGGCCTCACCTACTTCGCTCAGGTTCTTGATGCAGTTCTCCCGGATCTCCTGCAGGATCCGCACCTCATTGTAGGTGCTGGGCTGGCGGTTCTGAGCTGCATACAAGTCATTATCCACTTTGGAGCGCACGTAGTAAAACCTCTTCCCCATCTTGTGAATCTCCCGGGCGAGGCTGGTGTGGTGGGAAGTGAAGCGCTCTGAGGTGATGATGATGAAGAAGTCAAAGTTGTTGAATTTTACCTGCTTGAGGTATTTGTCTGGCTGAAAATTGGGTGTCCCGATTCCTGGCAGGTCCCACATTGTTACACTGGGGAGTACAGGGTGAGGATAAGCCTTTGGCTCCATCGTTGTTTCTACCACCCCAGTCTCAGCGGCACCTTCATCTTCATCTTTCAGGCCCCGGATGGCGTTGACAAAGGATGATTTTCCAGAGCCCGACTCTCCCGTGACAGCGATGTGGAGTTGGGTATTTTCTGATGACTCTAGAGACTTTTTCAGTCTCACTGCTATTTCTGCGAGGTTTCCTGTTCTGGCAGCAATTTCTAATTCTTCATTGTCCTCTTCGGAGAACATTGCCCTATCAGCTGCTGGCAATGGGTCACTTGGTTTTAGCTGCAAGTCTTAGAAAAGGGAAAGAAACTTTGTAATTAGTTATTTTATCAGACAACATCACAACAGCTGGTTCATCTGTAGTTTGTTGAGGGACAAGGTTAATTTCAACACCATGAGTTTAAAATCCACAAGTTTGTAATGGAAATGTAACAATGGCTGATTTTCCAATCTATTGTTTGCAGTGTGGCTGTAGCCGTGTTGGTTCCAGGATATTAGCGAGAAGGTAAGTGAGGTAATATCTTTTGCTAGACCTTGGTGAAAGGGACAAGCTTTCAAGCTATGTGGAGCTCAAACTGTTCTCTCACCAACAGACGTTCCTTGCCGTACGTGCTGGGACGGTAGGTCTGAGCCACATACATGTCAGCATCCATTTTGGAGCTCCGGGGAGCTTGAAATCCTGTCTCTCGACAGGTTTCAGTGTAGTAGCCGTGGTCTGTGTCAGCAAAAAGAAAATAAGAAAGGAATACTTGTGGCACCTTAGAGACTAACAAATATATTTCAGCATAAGCTTTCGTGGACTACAGTCCGCTTCGTCGAATGCATAGAATGGAACATACAGTGGGATGATATTTATACATTCAGAGAAACCTGAAAAGGTGGAAGTAACCATATCAACTGTAAAAGGCTAATTAATTGAAAGGAACTGTTATCAGTAGGAAAGAAACTTTTGAAGTGATAATCAAGATGGCCCATTACAGACAGTTGACACAAAGGTGTTAAGGGTATTTAACAGGGGGAAATAAATTCAATTAACGTAATGACCGAGCCATTCACAGTCTATATTCAAACCTAAGGTAATGGTATCTAGTTCGCATATTAATTGCAATTCCGCAGCTTCTCGTTGGAGTCTGTTTTTGAAGTTTTTCTGTTGCAAAATTGCCACCTTTAAGTCTGTCATTGAGTGATTAGGGAGGTTGAAGTGTTCACCTACTGGCTTTTGAATGTGATGATTCCTGATGTCAGATTTGTGTCCATTTATTCTTTTGCGTAGAGATTGTCCAGTTTGGCCAATGTACATGGCAGAGGGGCATTGCTGGCACATGATGGCATATATCACATTGGTAGATGTGCAGGTGAAGGAGCCCCTGATGGTGTGGCTGAGGTGATTAGGTCCTATGATGGTGTCACTTGAATAGATATGTGGACAGAGTTGGCATCGGGCTTTGTTGCAAGGATAGGTTCCTGGGATAGTGTGTTTGTTGTATGGTGTGTGGTTGCTGGTGAGTATTTGCTTCAGGTTGGGGGGCTGTTTGTAAGCGAGGACTGGTCTGTCTCCCAAGATCTGTGAGAGTGAGGGATCATCTTTCAGGATAGGTTGTAGATCTTTGATGATGCGCTGGAGAGGTTTTAGTTGGGGGCTGAAGGTGACGGCTAGTGGCGTTCTGTTATTTTCTTTGTTGGGCCTACCCTGTAGTAGGTGACTCCTGGGTACTCTTCTGGCTCTGTCAATCTGTTTTTTCACTTCAGCAGGTGGGTATTGTAGTTTTAAGAATGCTTGATAGAGATCTTGTAGGTGTTTGTCTCTGTCAGAGGGACTGGAGCAAATGCAGTTGTATCTTAGAGCTTGGCTGTAGACAATGGATCGTGTGGTGTGTTCTGGATGGAAGATGGAGGCATGTAGGTAAGTATAGCGGTCAGTAGGTTTCCGGCATAGGGTGGTGTTTATGTGACCATCACATATGAGCACAGTAGTGTCTAGGAAATGGATCGCTTGTGTGGACTGGTCTAGGCTGAAGTTGATGGTGGAATGGAAATTGTTGAAATCGTGGTGGAATTCCTAAAGGGTTTCTTTTCCGTGGGTCCAGATGATGAAGATGTCATCAATGTAGCGCCTGACCGCTATACTTACCCACATGCCTCCATCTTCCATCCAGGACGCACCACACGATCCATTGTCTACAGCCAAGCTCTAAGATACAACCGCATTTGCTCCAATCCCTCAGACAGAGACAAACACCTACAAGATCTCTATCAAGCATTCTTAAAACTACAATACCCACCTGCTGAAGTGAAAAAACAGATTGACAGAGCCAGAAGAGTACCCAGGAGTCACCTACTACAGGGTAGGCCCAACAAAGAAAATAACAGAACGCCACTAGCCGTCACCTTCAGCCCCCAACTAAAACCTCTCCAGCGCATCATCAAAGATCTACAACCTATCCTGAAAGATGATCCCTCACTCTCACAGATCTTGGGAGACAGACCAGTCCTCGCTTACAGACAGCCCCCCAACCTGAAGCAAATACTCACCAGCAACCACACACCATACAACAAACACACTATCCCAGGAACCTATCCTTGCAACAAAGCCCGATGCCAACTCTGTCCACATATCTATTCAAGTGACACCATCATAGGACCTCACCTAATCACATCAACCACACCATCAGGGGCTCCTTCACCTGCACATCTACCAATGTGATATATGCCATCATGTGCCAGCAATGCCCCTCTGCCATGTACATTGGCCAAACTGGACAGTCTCTACGCAAAAGAATAAATGGACACAAATCTGACATCAGGAATCATAACATTCAAAAGCCAGTAGGAGAACACTTCAACCTCTCTAACCACTCAATGACAGACTTAAAGGTGGCAATTTTGCAACAGAAAAACTTCAAAAACAGACTCCAACGAGAAGCTGCGGAATTGCAATTAATATGCGAACTAGATACCATTACCTTAGGTTTGAATATAGACTGTGAATGGCTCGGTCATTACATTAATTGAATTTATTTCCCCCTGTTAAATACCCTTAACACCTTTGTGTCAACTGTCTGTAATGGGCCATCTTGATTATCACTTCAAAAGTTTCTTTCCCCTGCTGATAACAGTTCCTTTCAATTAATTAGCCTTTTACAGTTGGTATGGTTACTTCCACCTTTTCATGTTTCTCTGAATGTATAAATATCGTCCCACTGTATGTTCCATTCTATGCATCGGACGAAGCGGACTGTAGTCCACGAAAGCTTATGCTGAAATAAATTTTAGTCTATAAGGTGCCACAAGTATTCCTTTCTTATTTTCTTTTTGTCTCTCGCCAGCAGAAGTTGGTCCAATAAAAGATATGACCTCATCCACCCTTGCTACATATCAGCATGCGGTGTCCCCTGTGCTTTACCATCAACAGAAAGTCTGGCCACTTTGATTCTAGTCATTGGACAAAGGGCTTGTATACGTTGGACATTTACCAGCAGAGCCGTGGCTATCTAACTATAGCTCCCCTGTGGACACTGGTTCTGGAATAGGTGCCTTTTGCTGGGTGAGCTTATGACACTTTTAAAACGCTATAAACTAAACTGGGACAAAGCACTCGTATTCTGAAATAAGGGTAGTTATAGCCGTATAACTATAGCAGGGCAATTATACCGGTATAGGTCTGCCGGTATGTTTCCCTGGGGGGTGTTTCTAGTGGGATTCCTCAGAGATCGGTTCCAGGCTTGACTCTATTCAACATTTTAATCAGTGACCAAAAAGTAAATATAGAATCACCCCTGATGAAATGTGCAGATGACAGAAAGATGCATAGGTGCCGACTCCGTGGGTGCTCCGGGGCTGGAGCACCCACGGGGAAGCTGAGAGGCGTCCAGCTGCTGTGGCTAAAAAAAGCGCCTTCAGCGGGAGGCGCCTCCGGCCACGCAGGGAACCCGGAAGGTGAGTGAGTTGGGCGGGCGAGCGTGCATGGGGGACGGGGAGGCTGGCGGGGAGCTGCCGGTGAGTGCTCGCGCCCCCGGCCCCGCCTCCTCCCCTGGCCCTGGGCGCGCTGCATCCCCCCCCCCGCGGCTTGCAAGCGGAGGGGTGGGGGAGAGCACTACAGCACCCACCGGGCCCTGCAGCTCCCCGCCCCTGGGCCCGGCTGCTCACCTCCTCCTGGGCTTGCTTCCCCAGGCAGGCGCCCCGGCAGCGACTTTTTCGCTGCTCACGCAGGCTCCTCCCTCCGGCTCCGGCGGCACGCGGGGGGTGGGGGAAGCGCAGGGGAGTAAAAGGGTCTGGGAGGGAGTTTGGGTGCAGGGTGCGGGCTCTGGGCTGGGGCAGGGGTTGGGGTGTGGGAGGGGCTGCAGGGTCTGGGAGGGAGTTTGGGTGCAGGGTGCGGGCTCTGGGCTGGGGCAGGGGTTGGGGTGTGGGAGAGGGTGAGGGGTGCGGCGCTTTCTTGGGTGTCTCCCAAAAGCGACCCGCACTCCCCTCTTGCAGTGGCTCCTGGGGGGGGGGGGGGTCTCTGTGCGCCACTGCCCACAGGCACCGCCCCCACAGATCCCATTGGCCGCAGTTCCAGTGGCAGAGTCGGCACTCGTGGCGGGGGCAGCGCGCGGAGACACCCCTCCCCCGGGGCCGCAGGGACATGCCGGCCGCTTCCGGGCGTGGCGCGCCGCACGGGGCGAGGGCAGGCAGGAAGGTGCTTTAGCCCCACTGTGCTGCCGGTGGCGGCGGCAGGGGCAGGCCCTTTAAAATCGCCCGGGGCCAGCAGGTGGGACCAGGGGAAAGACCCGGCCCCGAACAATGGTGGAGCCGGGCCCCCCAGGCGCTGAATATTCCTGGAGCACAGGCACCATGGGTCCATACAACTCGCCACCTCTGGGCGTCTGAGCTTATCGGAAAGATCAATGTCCTATGCTTTATTCAGGCAAAAGCTCTTCAGTAAATATCCCTAGATGGTCTCAAGGGCACGGAGCAGTCAGACTGGGTAAAGACTCAGTGGTTCCTTCCCAAACTCTGCCCTGAGACTAAACTCTGCCCACTTCAGACGTCTCTCACAGCAGACTGTGCAGACTCCTTTTCCTCCCTCTCCCCTGCCCTCAACAGCAGTGAAATCATTCACAAAGACGCCACTTAAACAGTCATCACTGAGGTGAACACCTCAGCTGATGAGCGTGGGGCAGTTTCACCAATCTCAGAGTGATTGTTTCAGACTCTCTGCAGACTCAGGCAGACAACACAGCAATGGCTATCCGTGGGTCACTTTCTGAAGGTTTTCTATGTTAGTATTAGGGCCAGAGAGTACATTTTTGCAAACAATAGTGGATATTTTAGAGAACAAGACGGCCTCACGGGACAGGGGCTGATAAACCATCCTGCTATGTAACCCCCCGATTCAAGCCCTATGATAATATCACAAACAAAGGCAAAACCTGAGTCAGGATCAGCAGCGATAGCAGATGACACCGGGGCACATTTTCATCTATGCTTCAGTGGTTTCACTTTATTTTTTTTCACGATCTTTTCCGAGATGTCAGGCCGGGCCAGGATGAAAGCGAGTCCCTTGTGACTGTCCAGCTCCCTCTCCAGTGTTTCCTGCAGGAGCTGGAAATCGTACTTGTGCAGTTCCCAGCTGGAGAGCAGGAAAACCCGTGGGGAGGCCTCACCCCATTCTCTCAGGTTCTCTATGCAGTCCTCCCGGATCTCCTGCAGGGTTCTCTCCTTGTTGAAATTCTTTTTCCTTTGTTCAGCCCTCAAGTCATTATCCACTTTGGAGCGCACGTAGTAAAACCTCTTCCCCATCTTGTGAATCTCCCTGGCGAGGCTGGTGTGGTGGGAAGTGAAGCGTATAGAGGTGATGATGATGAAGAAGTCGTAGTTGTTGAATTTTACCTGCTCGAGGTATTTGTCTGGCTGAAAATTGGGTGTCCCGATTCCTGGCAGGTCCCATATTGTTACACTGGGGAGTACAGGGTGAGGATGAGCCTTTGGCTCCATCGTTGTTTCTACCACCCCAGTCTCAGCGGCACCTTCATCTTCATCTTCAAGTCCCCGGATGGCATTGACAAAGGACGATTTTCCAGAGCCCGACTCTCCCGTGACAGCGATGTGGAGTTGGGTGTTTTCTATCAACTCTACAGACACCTTCAGCTTGGCTGCTATTTCTGGGAGGTTTCCTGTTTTGGCAGCAGCTTCTAATTCTTCAATGTCTTTTTTGGAGAACTTAGCACCCATGGCAGCGGTTCAGTCAGTCTCAGGTATGTCTTAGGAAAGGGAAAGAAATATTGCAATTAGCTGTTTTCATCAGGCAAAGTCACAACATCTTGTTGGACTAAAATTTGTCAGGGGAAAAGGTTGATTTCAGCAAAGAGGCAAAGAGAAGCGTGAAGAGGAGGAGGTAAAAGGAGAGGGAGAATTTTGTTCTGAACGGGGGAAATTTGTGTCTGGCCAGTGAGCAAACCCGGCTCCTAGCTTAGTCCCTCTTTGAACCTTCATCTTTCCAGAATGGCGCTCATTTCTCCTCCTTTACTGATGGCCTCATCTTGAGAGAATGCTCTGCCCTGTCGATCTAGGTGGTACCTATGCAATGCCCATCCCAGTGGCATCTGAGCACCTGGTCGGGTACCACGGATGAATTAAAAGTGGATTCTGGGATCTGAGGCCCACAATCTGAATAGGACAATAAGTCAGGAGCAGAGCAGCCAGTGGCAGTGCGTGGGGCCCTGCTGATTGGCATCATCCAGCCAGCTGCTGGGGTGAGCTTGGACTGGCCAGACTGCAGAGAGATCAAAGAGGGACAGAGGAGAGAAGGATCAGCAGGTCTCCGGGGGCAGGTAGCAGAGACAGGAGTCAGAATTGGCCATGGGCTGGGAGCCAGATCACTATGCTGAGGTGTTGAGGGGTCTGAGCCACATCTTCCCTGCATCACCTTCTGCCTGACACTGAATCAGCCACAGACACTAGGGGTGAGCAGGGCTGGCTCTAGGTTTTTTGCCGCCCCAAGCAACAAAATTTTTGGCTGCCCCCCACCCAACCCCTGGGCTCCCCCCACCGCACCCCCTGCCACCCCAGCCCATAGCACTCCCCCCCCCCAGTGCCCTCCTCACCCGCACTCCCTGCCGCCCCTGCGCTGGGCTCTCCCCCCCCTGCCGCCCCGGCCCTGGGCTCTCTCTCCCCTCCCTGCACCTCCTGCAACCCCAGCCCTGGGCTCCCCGCACCAGTACTGACTCTGCCTGCTCCCCCCTCACCTCCAGCCTGTCCGTCACTGGCAGGGTTGGGGTCAGCAGCGGGGCTCCCGGGCCGCGCCTCAGCCCAGGGTCTCTCCAGCCGGGGCTCCCACCTCCAGAACTGGCCGGTACCCAGGAGGGCAGAGCCGGGGGGACTGCCCCGGCAGGGGGCTGAGAAGCCAGGGCAGGACAGCCCCAGAGGGAGCAGAGCTCAGGAGAGCAGGACGCAGGCTCCGCACGGCAGCACCCCGGGCACCGGTCCCCTCTATGGCCCCGCTGCTGCTGGTGCCCCTGGCCACCCTGCCACAGCCCCTGAGCGGCTCAGGCGCTTCACCCAGCCCCGGCTGTGGTGCTGGGGGTGTGGATGCCCTGTGGCACCTGTGTGCAGCTCCGTGTGCCCTGCGGGGCGGCCCCCAGCCCGAGTGTCCCAGTCCTTACCCAGTCCTTTTGCCACCCCAAGCAAAAAAAAAAAAAAAAAGGATGGCCAGAAAGATGCCCCTGAAAATGTGCTGCCCCAAGCACGTGCTTGGTTTGCTGGTGCCTAGAGCCGCCCCTGGGGGTGAGGAACCTGTCACAGTGCCACCAAACTCTCCAAGAGTCTGATTCCACTGCCTGCTTCCAAAGAGGAAGTAACGACCCTCAGAGCAAGTAGCCCTGCCCAGGGGGCAATCAGAAAACAGCAGCATCTCCCGTCCTGCTGGGAATCACAGCAGGTTGGTCTTTGGATTCTTCATATGGGTGGAGACAGCTGCTGGGTGCTTCTCAGCTGCTTCTTCATATGGCCCTGATTGTCCCTCCCCTTCCACTAGAAGTTGCTGAAGCAAGGTGGAAGGACACACATCAATGGGGGGCTGTATTACCTGGCTATGAGCTATCCAGGCAGGACAGATGAGCTGAGGGAACAGGGCTGCACCTAAAGGGGCAGATCAGATGGGGGGAGGGGGCGTCTCGGGACATCTGTTTTTTTCAGAGATCTGTAGCTCTCAAGCGCTTTAAGAGTCAAGTGGCTGCAGTTAATCCTGTGTGCCTGGTTCCCCCACCATGCTGTCCCTGAAGGGGTTAAACGAGAAGGCCAGAGTGCTCCCAGCTGGGTGGGGGAGGACTCAGCACTGGTTACAGGTCTAGGGTGACTGGACGGCAGTGTCCCACATCCCAGGGAAGGGCATCAGACAAGAGGTTGACCCTGGGGTTGGGCTCTATAGACCCAGAAACAGTGACTAGCCCCTGCCTGGTGTGGAAGCAGCAATTGGCTCCACTCACACCAGACTGGGGACTGTACAGTGGGGAACTGGGCTAGTTTGTAACAGTCTCCTCTGCTGCAAAGCCGACAGGAAACTTGAGGGTGGTTAGGTGACCGGTGTGCTGTGACTGCTGCCTGCCACGCTGGCCACTACTGTCTCATTGTTACCTGGTGCTCGTCCTGTCTCTTTGTTGTCCCCACCTGTTGTCTTGTGTCTGTAAGCTCTAGGGGGCAAGGACCATCTTGCTGTGCTCCGTGTTTGTACAGCACCGAACACCACGGGCTGCTGATCTATGACTCTCTGATCTGTGGTGGACAGCAGGTCCGACTAGAAGATCCCAATCGTCCCTCCTGGCCATAAAATCTATAACTCTGTGACTATGAGTGTATAACTGGGATCCCCTGGTGCTGCTGTAATAATAATAATAATAATTTTAATGAATCTTCTTTCCCCTCACCAAGCTCTACGCAACATGGCAGAGAGGAGAGACACCCCCTCACTGCCCAGCCACCAACCATGCCTGAGGCCTGTCCCACAGCCATTCTGTGTCACCTGGGCGCAGCGAGAATGGGGGTTTCAGCTCAGTTCCCAGGGGCCCCACCCAGCATCTCCAACCCCGTCAATGGCACCAATCTTCCCCATCAGCACAGAGGCCAAGGACTGGATGGATCTGGATCTCCCCTCTTGCCTGTCAAGGGACGTCTCTCCGGAGTACATTGGCAGAGCTGTGTCCTGGTGAGAGGGGGAGAGAGTTTCAATCTCCAGGCATAGGCGTCAACTCCGTGGGTGCTCCAGAGCTGGAGCACCCCTGGAGAAAAATTGGTGGGTGCTCTGCACCCACCGGCAGCTCCCCGCCCAGCTCACCTCCACCTCTGCTCTGCCTCCTCTCCTGAGTGTGTCATGTGCCTGCTTCCCGCCCCCCCAGCTCCCAGCGGTTGCGCCGCAAAACAGCCATTTTGCATGGCTGGGAGGGAGAGGGGAGGAGGGGGAACGCGATGCGTTCAGGGGAGGAGGCGGGGCTGGGGTGGGGATTTGGGAAAGGGGTCCAATAGGGGCAGGGAGGGGGCGGAGTTGGGGCGGGGACTTTGGGGAAGGGGTGGAGTGGGGGCGGGGCCGGGGCAGCGTGGGGCGCGAGCACCCACTGGGGCCGGGGAAAAGTTGGCGCCTATGTCTCCAGGGACTGTTGCTCTGGTGCTTCTCACCAGCCCCTTTGTGCATGCCTGTCTGTCTGCCTGTCTGTCTGTCCTTCTTATCCCTCATGCCCCCCTGTGATTCCCAGAGGTGCTGAGCACTGGCAGTTCCAACTGCAGCTCCCGTTGGAGCTGTGGGAGCTCAGCACCTCTGGGAATCCGTCTGTGGAGAACATGGAAATATTTGTAATATTTTTATGGGAAATATGCACGACTCAGTTTCTCCTCTCACTAATTACTCCTCCGGCACAGCGGGTCGGAGGAATGGCATGGGGGTGTCACGGAGGCATGTCTGGGTTGGTGTGAAGGAACTACAAAGAACTGTCCCGTATGAAAGAAATTGCCTCAGACTCAGAGACACAACAGAGACCAGTGACCGGGGCATTGGCTGTTAACAACTAGGACTCAAGGGACGCAGAACATGTCAACCCAGCAGGACTGCAAGCTGCACAGCTACAGCCAAAGCACAAGCAGTGAGCCGACTGTGAGGCATGTTTGTTTCTGCCCAGGCCTGAAGGCAGAGACACAGAGCCGAAACCCAGGGGGCTTTGCAAAAGAGGGGCAGGTGATCCTGCCAACATGGGCTCTCAGCTAAGTTGTTTTTTCCACCCTAACCTAAGGACCCTTAAAACCTGGATTCCAGTTGACTAATAAATGCCATCTTGCTCTGAAAAGGCTGCCCGGCCTTGCTGCAAATTCCTGCTGGCTGTGTCGCTCTCCACAGGGCGAACGTCTCTCACAGGGGGCTCAACTCATTGGGACCTGCTGGGGAGCCACGGTGAGAAACAGGGGTGCTGAAATCAGAGAGCCCAGTCTTGGGGTAAATTGGAGCTCTGGGGCTTGCTCTGCAAAAAGTGGAGGCCCAGGAAAGGAGAGAGATGGTATAAAGGCGGGGAGTGGGGGAGCTCAGCACATCCTGTAAATCTGCTACACAGCCCCTAAACCAGCCCCATTCCTACTGACTGTGTGTAAGCAGGGGAATGGTCCCGCGATTCTGGGGAACTTTCCTGGTTTATGCACTACCCCGGTGAAATGGGCTAGCGCAGGGGTGGGCAAACTACGGCGCGGGGGCTGCATCTGGCCCTCCAGATGTTTTAATCCAGCCTTTGAGCTCCCGCCGGGGAGCGGGGTCCGGGGCTTGCCCCGCTCCGCTCGGCTCCCAGAAGCAGCGGCATGTCCCCCTTCCGGCTCCTACACATAGGGGCAGCCAAGGGGCTCTGCACACTGCCCCTGCCCCCAGCGCCACCCCCACAGTTCCCATTCGCCGGGAACCGCAGCCAATGGGAGCTGCAGGGGTGGCACCTGCAGACTGGGCAGTGCACAGAGCCGCCTGGCCATGTCTCCGTGTAGGATCCGGAGGGAGGACACGCTGCTGCTTCTGGGAGCTGCTTGAGGTAAGCACTGCCCAGAGTCTGCACCCCTGACCCCCCTCCTGCACTCCAACCCCCTGCCCCAGCAATGATCCCCCTCCCGCCCTCCAAACCCCTCAGTCCCAGCCTGAAACACCTTCCTGCACCCCCAACCCCTCATTCCCAGCCCCACCCCAGAGCCAGCACCCCCCGCACCCCAATTTCGTGAGCATTCATGGCCCTCCATACAATTTTCATACTCAGATGTGGCCCTTGGGCCCAAAAGTTTGCCCACCCCTGGGCTAGCAAAAATATGTGAGTCCTCGCTCCCACTCCCTTTACCCAGAGGCCTGCCTGCCCTCGAGGGCTCCCCTTCCACTCTCCTGTCTGGCAGAGTCCTCGTAACCCCGGCAAGGCTGGGCCCAGGATTCCTGGGGGGCTCAACCCCCAACCTTGTCGTGGTGGGGCCAGGGTGTCCCCACTCCGGGTGCTCTCTCCGCACTGGATGCGTCCCTGACCCACTGATCATTACATACAGTTCAAAGCAAATACAATTTATTAAACAGCAACTAATTAAAAAAATAGGGGGGAAAATGGGAAGGCGAAAGGAAAACCCGTCCCCCCGCTCTTGGCACGGGGACGTCACAGCCAGCGTCTCTGGGATGTCAGGGCAGTTCACAGCCTGTTCCTCACACATCCCAGGCCCCTGCCAAGGCCCTGGCTGTGCTCATGCCGTGGGTCGGACACTTGCTCTGGCGGTGGCCACATGCCCTCAGGCTCTAGGTGGCAGGATCCTTCTGCCCAGTGTCGCCCCTGCTGCCCCATCAGGGTTATGATCCCCCTCCAAGTCTTGTCTGGGGGCGTCTCCCTGCGCTGGGCCGGCTGCCCAGGGTCCCCGTTGCTCCCCCCAGCTGCTCACTGCACCCGGCTCCAAATTGCTCCAGCCTCAGCTCCACCCTGCCTCAGCACGGCTGCTGCTGCTGCTGCCTCCAACCCCCTGGGCTGCTTCTCTGTCTCTCTCTGGATCTGGCCCGGCTCTGCTCCCTAGCTCATCCCTGCTCTGTCTGACCCAGGCAATTACAGGACCCCCCAGGCCTCCTCCTGTCTCCCTCATTGGCCTGCTCGCCCAGTCAATCAGGCTGACGTGAACATTGGCCTCTCCCCATTGCTCCTGGGGACTGTCAGTCTCAGGATCCTGATTTCCCATCGACCCTCCCCCTTTCTTTTGGTACAGGTGTAACCCTTCTGCCAGGTGGGGCCAGCAGCAGCCAGGGCCAGGTTTAATATCTAGGGGTTCCTTTCCATCGATATAACACAGAACCGGCTTGAGCCCCCACTCAGTAACCTGAGAAAATTACGCATCACCCCTGGGCGCCTCTGAGAGGCAAAACTTCCCCACTCACAAGCCCAGAGTCTGAGTGTAGAAAAAAAAACTTTAAAAAAAAGGAGGGAAGTAACTCAGCGTTAATTTGGGAAAACACCACAAACAGGGTTCATAAACATGGGCGGCAGGTATCAGAGGCAGGGGGAGGCTGAGCCTCCCCAAACAGCCAGATGTGGCCCACCCACACTCTGCCCCCAGTCCCCCTCCTGCTTCCCACTCTCCCATGGCTTCCTGGCATTCCAGGCTCTAGGCTGGGGCAGGGGTTTGAGGTGCAGGGGAGGTGAGGGCTCTGGCTGGGGGTGTGGGCTCTGGGGTGGGGCTGGGGATGAGGAGTTTTGGGTGCAGGAGGGTGCTCCAGGCTGGCATCGATGGGTTTGGAGGGTGGGAGCGGGATCAGGGCTGGGGCAGAGGGTTGAGGTACGGGAGGGGGTAAGGGGTGCAGGCCCCTGGCAGGGCTTACTTCAAGTAGATCCTGGAAGCAGCCGCATGTCCCCCCTCTGGCTCCTACGCGGAGACACAGCCAGGCAGCTCTGTGCACTGTCCCATCCACAGGCACCGCCCCCACAGCTCCCAATTGGCCGTGGTTCCCGGCCAATGGGAGCTGCAGAGCCTGTGCTTGGGGTGAGGATAGCGTTCAGAGCCCCCTGGCTGCCCCTATGCATAGGAGCTGCTGCTTCTGGGAGCCGCGCGGAGCCAAGATAGGCACGGAGGGAGCCTGCCTTAGCCCTGCTGTACCAACGACCTGACTGGAGTCACCAGGGTCCCTTTTGGACCAGGCATTTTGGTCGAAAACCAGATACCTGGCAACCCTATACTGGGAGCTAGCCAACCAAAAAACCCTGACTAAGTTTTAGTAAGGGGGCCAACAGTCCCCTTACATGTGCATTTAAACCCAAATGTATCTGTTTGAGATGCAGAGATATCTAGCCCCAGGCTGGGTCTGCTTTTATGTCTCTAACTCCAGGCCTTCCTTCAGACACAGAGACTTTAAGTTTAAATTCAATGTGAGTTTATTCAGCTATAAAATTAATACTGTAAGGGTACGTCTTCACTACCCGCCGGATCGGCTATCGGGGATCGATTTATCGTGTCTCATCTAGACGCGATAAATCGATCCTCGAACCCGCTCCCCGTCGACTCCGGAACTCCACCTCGGCGAGAGGCAGAAGCGGAGTCGACGGGGGAGCGGCAGCGGTCCTCACAGCGGGGGACTCGCCGCCGTCCTCATGGCCAGGTAAGTCGATCTATGATATGCGTATCATAGGTCGACCCCCCGCCCCCAGTGTAGACCTGGCCTAAGATTAATCATTCTGAAGCCAGAATCAATAAACACAAAGAATATTGAGCCACAATAGATGTGGATACACTAGCTATTGAATAAAAGCAATGAGGAGTCTGGCAGCAGCTTAAAGACTAACAGATTTATTTGGGCATAAGCTTTTGTGGGTAAAAAACCCACTTCTTCAGATGCATGGAGTGCAAATTACAGATACAGGCATAGATATACTGGCACCTATTGAATGTGGTACACAGAGAGATACATATCACATTAGGAGCCATGTGTTATAGAGTGGTCATTCGCATGAGTCAGTCAATTGAGAGAGATCACCTGATACAAACAGATAATATAGTAAAAAACCAAGACTTTGTAATATAGTAAATCCAAAGGGTCAGGCTCAGAGACACCCATGCAGCCCCCATTGGACTCTGACACTGGCTACAGAGAAATGAATAAGAAAAAAAGATATAAAATCAGAATCAATAACTCAAATCACAGCTCTGCATGGAAGCGCTCATTTCAGCTCAGATATTTTAACCATAATGCCTCTGAAATGGATTTAGCAACATCCAAATCTATCTCAGTTTACAATGAAGTGGTGATTACAGGGTTAACTCTGCCAAGGCGGTAGAAATATAGGGACATGATGACCCAGTTATTCCAATCACCCAGGAGTTTCTTAAAGAGTCTATTCCTCGTGGTCTCAGAGTACAAAGATGATGTGCTGGATACAAGCATTGGGAGGGAGGCAGAGTCATCTTTTTGGTTGGAAGAAATATATTGTGTCTTTTTGTTTCGACCTTCACACAGCCAGATTCCATTTTAATTTGTTTTGCCCTCACCCCTAAGTGGCACAATATGGAGCCCATTGAAGGGTTAAAATCTATGTGCTGCTTGTATAACAATTTGGCATATGGACTTGTGTCAACTTTTAGAGGCCCAGAAGTCCAGAGTCTGACTAAGAGGCCAGAAGCCTAGTGAATAGTGATTAGCTAAGGGCTGGTCTACACTAACCCTCCGTGTCGAACTAAGATACGCAACTTCAGCTACGTTAATAACGTAGCTGAAGTCGAAGTATCTTAGTTCGATCTTCAAAGCACTTACCGCGGGTCCACACGCGGCAGGCAGGCTCCCCCGTCGACAGCGCTTACTCCTTGCGGCGAGCAGGAGTACCGGTGTCGACGGCGCGCACTTCCGGGATCAATTTATCGCGTCTAGACAAGACGCGATAAATTGATCTCAGAAGATCGATTGCTTACCGCCGAACCCGGAGGTAAGTATAGATGTACCCTAAGAGAGAACAGAATAAACAAAAGATAACCTCGCTTTGTTTGTTAAGCCTAGTCAGCAATATGCCAGATGTTGAAGCAATAACTAAATAATTGTATCTTCTCTAAAGTTGCAAATATGGAATAAAGGCATCCTGTCCCTGTTGTGTTAGTTTCTTCTGTAGGGAGAAGATCTTCCCACAGACCAACCTTGAGTTTATGAAAGGTTGGGACATGTCAGTATAAGATAAGGCCACCTCCCACCTCTCTTTCCCAGGGACCAAGCCTGCCTTAACACACAAATGAGATAATTCTTATTATCATATACTTTTCACTGTTTTTGCTTTAATCCCTAGGAATGTACCTGTTAGATGATCAGAGGAGCTACTTCATTCCTATGGACCCCAAATTGAATTCAACATATATATATATATATAAACTAATACATTTCATTAAAGTATTAATTAAATGTTAACTTGTGACCATGGGCGGAGACATTATGTAACCTTTTGACCATTGGGCTAATGTGCTTATCTTGTCTTGCTGCTAGCCTATTCCGGGGTGTGAACTGCCCACCCCGTCACTTTCCCCCGCCCATGGAAAATCCATATATTCCATTGTAATCAATTGATTGACAGTGTCTTTGCACCTAATAAGCAAGGTGACACTCCAGCAGTGCTGTACGTAATAAACGCCTATGCTTGACCTCTACACAGTGTGGATTTATGTCCTTCAACATCAAACCTGGCATTTAATTGCAAGGGAAACATGAAAATTAACGGAAGCAGCAAGCATCTGTTGCTCTTGGTGCTGGTCTCTGATAATAGGTTTGCTGCATTCAATCTGCTGCACTAGATACTTTCCACTAGTGAGAGATAAATGGGAAAGTTTAACACTTCCTTAACTATCCCTGTAGGGGGCTGAAAATTGATTGGGGAACTTTCTCTCCATTTCCGGTGGTTTTATCACTTTACTAATATATCTTTGACCCAATGAAAAAAGAAATTTCCAAGCAAAACTCCAAGGAGTCTGGTCTAGCCTCTTTCTCTCTCCTCCACTTGTTCACTCTTTGTTTTTTATTTTGTTTTATTTAGGCTGGTTGTAGTTGATCCACTTTGAAAGGTTCTGACACAACTGAAATGGGATTTAAGCCTTTTTTCTGGGTAGTAGCTGTGGATCTTTTGTTGCTGATATTTATACTCTTTACCTTTTGCTTGTGTAAGCAGAGTCAGGATGAGCTCTACCCTGACATCTTGTGGTGAGTTGTGGAAAGGGATGTCAGGGGCTAATCTTGTTTGCATGGACACACCCACCCTGCAAAGCATGATGGACCGCTTGCCCAAATGGTCACTTTGGCTGCTGTGGGATCCCCAGTTTCTCTGTTGTTGGGGCAGGAGGAATGAAGTGTTGTTGTCCTGATTGTGTGAATCAAGGACAGTGGACTTTTGTTATGATGGAGGGACTCGCCATCGGCTAGGCAGCACTCGCTGGGTGAGGGACATGGGTTCAAGGGCCCAGTGAATTGAAAGAGGCTGTGAATAGGTTTTTTGGCTATAGATCAAGCATAGCACCTGGTGGTATAGGTCTCCCTGTGAGGTCCTGAGACACTGATTGTACCTCCTTCTTTCTTGCAACTGTAGAATATTAGAGCTAATGTTGAATTCATTGGGAGTCTGGTTTCAGGCTGCTGAGTTGAAATCACTCTGGGCTGAGGGTGCAAATGAGCACTAGGGCTCCCCTAACTACAAACTGAAATCACTAAAGAGCTAAAACTCTTATGAGCTGGAATCACTGAGCAGTGTGTTAAGTAGTGGGGGAGCCTGAAGATCTATTGCTGAGTGGCTGGCAGAGCGGAGCAGTTCGGGGGAACCGTCGGCACGGCTTGCAGAACGGCTGGCGGAGCGGAGCTGCTGGTGGAGCTGTTTGTGGGGACCGTCGGTGCGGCTTGCAGGACGGCTGGTGGAGCGGAGCTGCCGGCGGAGCGGAGCAGTTTGTGGGACCCTCAGCATGGCTTGCAGGATGGCTGGCGGAGCAGTTCGTGGGGACAGCTGTAGAGGCTTGCGGGACGGCTGGCAGAGCAGAGCGAAGCCCCGCGGAGGGGTGAGGCAATCATCTTCAAGCCACGTGAGGTGCCCCTTACCTCTCCCCTTCCCATTTCTGCCCAGACTGATGAACTTTTGAACTTTGGGACTGGACTTTTGGGTTCTTGGACTTATGGGGACTATGGGTGATTTCTGGGTTGCTGGACTCAAGAACCAAAGGGACAGGACATGGCCCAATTGGCTGGGGTGGGTCTTGCTCACAGTTTGGTTGATGAATCCTAGTTGTGGTGTTTTCCCACTTTAATGCTGGTGCCGTTTACCTGCTGTTATTAAAGATTTCCTGTTACACCGAGGCTCTGTGCTTGCAAGAGGGGAAGTATTGCCTCTTTGAGGCACCTGGGGGGTGGTGGTGGTAAAGATTTTCCCAGGTTACTGGGTGGGGGCTCGAGCTGGTTTTACATTGTATTGTTGAAAAGGGAACCCCTATGTACTGAACCCATCCCTTGCTGCTGTCAACTCGTCCTGGCAGAAGGGTTACACTTAAGACAGAGCTTTGGCCAGAACATTTTGGACATCTTTGGCAGCATCATTCAGAAAGCTGTTCAGCATGTAATACGTGGTTCCAAAGGAAACTCCTCCAGATAACACAGAACCAATGACTGGTATTAAATCTAAAACCTCTTCGGCTATCATCACCGCAGCACATGCAGATTTAGTCAGTAGACTCACTACCCACTCTTTTGATATTGAGTTAGCCATAGGAACTGCTTTAATTACAGACTTCAGTTCTGCAACGGGCTTGCCAACCTGCTTAGCGAGTCTAGTAAGGGAATTATCATCCAAGCCAAAGGCAGTGAGGTAAAGTTTCATGTTTACCAGCAAGATGGTTACATCACAAGCAAATGAGAGACCTGGAACAGGAAGCATGGCAATACCACATGACACAAGGGCCAGTTTCCAAATATGTTTCTTCAGTTCGGCCTTTTTCTTTTCCAGGATCTTTGCCGAGATGTTGGGCAGGCCCAGGATGAAAGCGTGTCTCTTGTGAGCATCCAGCTCATTCTCCAGTGTCTCCTGCAAGAGCGGGAAATCGTACTTGTCCCATTTCCAGCTCCAGATCAGGAAAACCCGTGGGGAGACCTCACCTGCTTCACTCAGGTTCTTGATGCAGTTGTCCCGGATCTCCTGCAGGATCCGCACCTCATTGTAGGTGCTGGGCCGGCAGTTCTGAGCTGCGTACAAGTCGGCATCCACTTTGGAGCGCACGTAGTAAAACCTCTTTCCCATCTTGTGAATCTCCCGGGCAAGTGTGGTGTGGTGGGAAGTGAAGCGCTCTGAGGCGATGATGATGAAGAAGTCATAGTTGTTGAATTTTACCTGTTTGAGGTAACTGCCTGGCTTAAAACTCGTTGTCCCAATTCCCGGCAGATCCCATACGGTCACATTGGGGAGTACAGGGTGTGGATAAGCCTTTGGATCCTTTGTTGTTTCGACCACCCCAGTCTTCGCAGCACCTTCGTCTTCATCTCCCAGGCCCCGGATGGCGTTGACGAAGGATGATTTTCCAGAGCCCGACTCCCCTGTGATGGCGATGTCCAGTTGGGTTTTTTCTAATGATTCCAGCTCCTCCTTCAGTTTTGCTGCTGCTCCTGTGAGGTTTCCTGTTTCATAAGCAGCCTTCAGCTCTTCCAATTTCTTTCGGGAGAGTTTTCCGGCCATGGCAGCTCCTGGCAATGGTACAGCTGGTCTTACCAGAAAATCTTAGAAAAGGAATAGAAAGATTCTAACAACGTATTGTAAACTGGTAAATTCCAAACAACCTGCTCACATGGAAAACTGTAGTTTGCTGGGGGTGAAAAAGATAATTTCAGCAATCTCAGTTTAACGTGAATGAGTTTTCAACAAAGGCAGACCAATTGTGCTATATATTCACTGCCTAAATAATGATGTTAATGTAGAATTAAGGCTGCCCAGTTCTGCCTTATGTTTGGAGAGTGGCCAAACTCAACCCTCTGAACACTGTGCAATGCAGAGTTAAGGTAACACTTCACACCCTGCACACCTCCAGCCAACCCTATCTCTCTGCTAAGAAAGGTTTTTGGCAACTGCGTTGGATCTCTAAGAAGGGACTACAACTGAAATTGTGCCTGGATGTGCACTCGCAGAGGCAGGGCCACACAGAAGGCAGGGGAACCCTCTCAAGTGTCCCACATCTGGCCCGAAATTTCAAGGTGTCCCGAGCAGTCCTGCGTTGCCATTGCAAAGTCCCCGCACTGGCTAGCAGGTTTCACTTGCCAATCAAAAATTCAGCAGGGCAGCCAATTGACATCACATTGCCCTGACCAGTCATCACGCTCTGAGCTCAGTCACAGAGCCAGGAAAAGGGAGGTCTCTCTACTGGCCACACCGAATACGGCCACACCCAAATATGCACCAATGGAAAAATCCAGAGGCAGGCTCCGCCCCTATTGCAATCCTGCCTAGCAAGGTCTTACCAAGTGGCAAAGGCCTTGCAAACGCAAGACAGATTTAGCCAATCAGGAACGGAAATAAGGTGACTGTCAGACCAAAATTAACCCCTTAGGATGGCCTGTGCTGCTGCTGGATTGATGCCTCCTGGAGCAGAGACAGACCTACACAGAGATGCAGTGAATGAGCCATGGGTTCCAGGCACAGGGTGGGGGATAGCCCACTTCTCCCCACCTGGTGCATGGGGCTTTGGTTTGAGGCATTTAAAGCCCCTGCCAAAAACCTGGTGCAAGAGGCAGCCCCCAATGCATGGGGGAAGATACCTGTGTGTGGGGCCAGGAGATGTTCTAGGTCAGTGGTTCTCAAAGCCGGTCCCCCGCTTGTTCAGGGAAAGGCCCTGGTGGGCAGGGCCGGTTTGTTTACCTGCCGCGTCCGCAGGTTCGGCCGATCGCGGATCCGACTGGGCGCGGTTCGCCGCTCCAGGCCAATGGGGGCTGTGGGAAGGGCAGCCAGCACATCCCTCAGCCCGCGCCGCAGCCCCCATTGGCCTGGAGTGGTGAACCGCGGCCAGTGGGAGCCGCAATTGGCCGAACCTGCGGACATGGAAGGTACACGAACCGGCCCAAACCGGCCCTGCCCTCCACGGGGCTTACCCTGAACAAGCGGCGGACCGGCTTTGAGAACCACTGTTCTAGATCTCCTTCAGGATCATGGGCGTCGGGCATCGTAGACACAGGAAGGCTATGCCTTCCCAAACTGCCTAACGTGGCCCCACCTATGCTCAGAGCGGGCTCTAGGCACCAGCAAAGCAAGCAGCTGCTAGGGGCGGCAAATTTGCAGGGACGGCAGGGATCCAGCATGGGAGCTGAGAACCAACAGGGGGCCCTGGGAGCTGTAGTTCCTTGGTTAGCTCCCTGCCTATAGAGCCAGCCCTGGAGCAGGGAAAGAACTACATTTCCCAGCATTCCCTTGGCAGCTATCAACAGGAAAGGGAGGGGGAAGGAGTGAGGTAGCTGAGACCTCGCAGCTCGCTTTAAATGGAGAGCTCACTGCTAGAATGGGGTGGCCCTGTGAATGTTAGGGATACCATATTTTAACATTCAAATAAAAGAGGACACTCCACGTGGGGGGGGGGGGGAGAGGGTAGCCCTTCCCCCTATCCACTCCCTCCCACTACCCACCCCCTGCCTGCTCCCCACAGAACCCCCAAACCCATCCACCTCCCCCTGCTCCTTGTCCCCTGATTGCCCCCTCCCGGAACCACTGCCCCTAACTGCCCCCCGGGACCCCACCCCCTATCTAAGCCTCCCTTCTCCTTGTCCCTGACTGCCCCCTCCTGAGACCCCCCAACCCTAACTGCTCCCCTAGGACTCCACCCCCTACCTGTCCCCTGACTGTCCCAAGCCTTATCCACACCCCCGCCCCCTGACAGACCCCCGGGACTCCCACGCCTATCCAAACGCTGCCTGTCCCCTGACTGCCCCCCCAGAACCTCTGACCCATATAACTCCCCCGCTCCCTGCCCCTGACTGCCCCGACCCCTCTCCACACCCCCGCCCCCTGACAGGCCCCCTCCCAGAACCCCCGACCCATCCAACCCCCCTGTGTTCCCTGTCCCTTGACTGCCTCCCGGGATCCCATGCCCCTTCTCCACCCCCACCCCCCCGGCCCCCTTACCGTGCTGCTCAGACCAGTGTGTCTGGCTCTGCATGGAGCCAGTTACGCTGCTGCGCTCCCCTGTGGAGCGTGCAGCGCCATCCCCCCAGAGTGCTGCCGGCGCGGAGTGCTGAGGCTGCAGGGGGGGGAGCAGGGGAGGGGGTCTGCTCCCCAACAGAACCTCTTGAACTGGGCTCTAGCATGACAACTTCAAGGGATTCAGCCATGGAGCTTCCAGGTCCTGAGATGGGGGGACTCGACTCGAGGTTCAGATGTTGTAGGCATCTGTGATCCTGGGAGATTAGATTCGGAAACAGAGGTGGGGTAATCAGTGTTTCCACCGAAAGGTCTAGGAGGGTGGTGAACCAATGTTGATGCGGCCCAGCAGGAACTATCAGATCAGGCTCCCTCCATCTCTTTTGACCTTCAGCAGGACCTTGTGTAGGAGCAGCATGTGTGGGAATACATAGAAGAAATGGTTCTTCCGGGGGAGAAGGAACGCCTCTTCGAGTGAGCCCAGACCGTGACTCTGAAAGGAGCAGAACCGCAGACACTTCCTGTTGCATTTTGTCCCAAACAGGGTCTATCTGGGGAGTTCCCCCCTCTGGAAAATGTCCTTCACGATAACTGGGCTAATGGACCACTCGTGATTGGAGATAGGATCTGCTGAGATGATCCACTAACCTCATCCCAAAGCCTCGAGATGCATTGAATGGGTTATCCAGAACTCCCACAGGCGGAGGGCTTCCTGGAATAGGTGAGAGAAGAATGCACTCCACCCCTTTCTGTTTATATAGAACATTGATGTACACACCTGCATTCCAGGTGTGGCTGGAACGTTTGGTAAGCAAGACAGACCACTTTGAGTTCTCTCACGGTGATGTGTAGCAAGAGCTCCTCCTGGGACCAGAGGCCCTAAGTTTTGAGGCCCCAGCTTGGAAGCTTTGGTAACTAGAGACCTCAATGGCTGTGGCTTTGTGAATGCAACGTCTGCACATAGAGACCCTGGATCCAACCACCACAAGAGGGAGGTGATCCCTAAAGGGGGAAGTGTGACCACATTGTCCAAGCAGTCTTGGCCTGGCTGGTACACTGACGATAGCCAGGCCCAAAGAGATCTGAGTCACAATCTCGCTTGCTTTACCTCATACATGCATGATGCCATATGTCCCAGCAGTTTCAGGCATATTCTTGCCATGGTGGTAGCTCGTTTTCTGAGGCTCTCTATGATTGAATCTAGTGTCTGGAATCTGGATTCTGGTAGGAAGGCTTTGGCCTGGACTGAGTCGAGGACTGCCCCTATACACTCTATCCTTTGGGTGAGGACAAGGGTTGACTTCTGTGTGTTTAACAAGAGGCCTAACCTCTGGAAGGTTGACAGTATTAGTTGAATGTGTGCCTCCACCTGAGCTCTGAACTGACCTCTGACCAGCCAGTCATCGAAGTAGGAATACACCTGTACCCTTTGTTTTCTCAGGAAGACCGCCACCACTGACATGCACTTTGTGAAGACCTGTCATGCGTAACACCCAGCAATCTGAAGTATTATGGGCCCATGCCCAATAGAAGTAGGATAGCCAGTCCACAAAAATTGGGGAAGTTGAATCCAGACATTGTTCTGATACACCATCCTCGGGCACACCCTCAAAAGGCCCTGGGGCCAGAGGCTTGTCTGGCAGGCCCAGATCTATGGATCAATGAGGGTTGGGGAGGAGGCCTCCTCTTGTAGCTGCCACCCCACCTCCTAATATAGTCCTGCCTTGGCTGAGACTGGTAGAACCGAGGCAAAGGATGTGGCTTGAAATGTTTCCTCAACGGGGCCGGGGTATGTAGGCCCAGGGACTTCAGCATGGCCCTGGAGTCCTTCAATCTGTGGAGCTTGGAGTCTGTTTGTTCAGAAAACAATGACGTGCCCTCACATGGCAGGTCTTGAATTGTTTGCTGCACCTCATGAGGAAGGCCCGAGGCCTGCAGCCAAGAGCACCTCCTCATAGCCACAGCCGAAGCTATGGTCCATGAGGCTGAGTCAGCCACATCTAGAGCAATTTGCAGGGAAGCCTTCACCACCGCCCTTCCATTCTCAATGAAAGCCAAGAACTCCTTAAATTTAGTCATTGCACCCCAAGCGTTAAAGTCTGGGCTCAGGAGCACCTGCTGATTAGCAGTACTAAGCTGAATCCCTGCTGTGGCAGGATCTTCCTTCCAAAGAGGTCCAGCTTCTTGGTATCCTTAGCCTTAGGGGTAGGTCCCTGCTGCCCCTGCCTTTCTTGCTCATTCGTAGCTGAGACTACCAGAGACCCTGGAGGGGAATGGGTAAACAGGTACTCAAACTCCTTTGGTGGAACAAAATGTTTCCTGTCCACCCTCTTTGCCCTGGGCTGCAAGGAGTCTGGAGTCTGCCACGGTGCCTTGACATGTTCTAAGATGGCACTATTCAGGGAAGAGCTACCTGTGAGGGGCCCGAAGGTGCCAAAATATCCACCAGGGTACGGGAGGTTCCAAAATGTCCTCCACCTGGATCCCTAGCTTTTGGGCCACCCTTCTTAGTAGGTCGTGGTGTGCCCTGTGGTCACCCTGTGTGTGCGCAGTCGAGGTACCCACAACCACCTTGTCTGGTGAGGAGGAAGAGGATCCTAGAGCTCGTACTGGGCCTTGCTTCTGTTTGTCAGTTTCTGACGGGTCTGATGGTATCCGTCCCTGGGGCCCAGTGTGGACTTTGTGGCTAAAAGAGATGGTGGCAGCGGGGTTTTACTCTCCGATGCTACTGAGTGTGACCTCCTCGACTGGAGTCCTTAGGTCTGATGAGAAGCCCATGGAGCCCAAAGGGCGCCTTGCATAGTCATCTACCACTGTCTCATGTCCTCCATCCAGTACCAATAGTCTGACTGAGAGGTATAGGATTCCGGTTGTGAGGCTGAGGATTCACTCCATGGAGGGAGGGGTGCCGGATGGTACTGGTGAATGGTGCCGAGATGGAGTTGTCCGGTGCTGTAGCAACATCACCAGCTTTTCTTTCGACAGCACCTGGGGTCTCAATGCTCTAGTAGCCCTTGCCTCCGGTGTGAGCTCATGCCTAGTCGGCAATGGCAGTACCGGTAAGAACATCAGGTTCCGTGGCACCTGGAATGCCTCTGTCATACATGGAAGCGCCAATCCTGCGCTTATGTGGCTCTCCCTTGGAGGAGAGTCCAAAGGCACTGGACACAACGGCTCCCTCCCTGGGGCTAGAGTCAACGGTATCGTGCTGGCAGCTGTGGAGCCCAAGTGGTCCTGTATGGGGTCTCATTCTGCTGGTGTCCTTATGACCTCCTGTCCCTCTTGTGCTGTTTCTTATGTGGTACTGGTGAGCGGGATTGGTGCCGCATGTTCTCACGTGCAAACCAGTAGCGTAGCCAGGGGGGGAGCAGGGGGTGGCTGAAGCGGCGCCTTAAAAAGCGCTGCCCGAGCCCCGCTGCTGGAGTCGGGCTCGGGCGGTGCTTAAAAAGGCCCGGGGCTCCTGCCACTGCGGGGAGCTGTGGGCCTTTTAAAGCGCCGCCCGAGCCCCGCTGCCGGAACTATGGTAGCGCTTTAAAGGGCCCGGGGCTCCCTGCAGCGGCCGGAGCCCCCGGCCCTTTAAAACACCACCGGGAAGCCATACCGTACCGTACCTGTGAGGACCCGCCGCCGAAGATCCGGAGGTGCCGCCGGGTGAGTACAGGGGGAGCCTGGGGAGGCGCCTTTTTATAGCGCCGCTCCCCCTGTGCTCCGGACCTGCCTACGCTACTGGTGCAAACCTCCTCTGCACTAGCAAACTTTGGTGGTGCTGGGAGTCCCGGGACACCAATGAGGAGTCCCTCCTCCTTACCAGAGAGGCAGGACTGCGGTGCCTGCCCCTCGAAAGAAGAGGCAGAGGTATTGGGATGACCCAGCTCCGAGGGAGTGCAAAGAGCTACCTCCATCAGGAGGAACATAAGTCTCTGGTCCCTTTCTTTCTGGGTTCGGGGTTTGAAATCTTTACAAATCCTTCAGCAGTCACGCAGGTGGGATTTGCCCAAACACTTGAGGCAAGCTGAGTGGGGGTTGCTAATGGGCATAGGTTTGTGGCAAGCCTCATATGGCTTAAAGCCCAGAGACCGAGGCAGGGAAGCAGTTCCTAGTAACTAACTTACGGTAATAACTAACTTCTAAAAATTGTAAACTATTTACAGGAGAAAAAGACAAAAGTTCACTGGGGAGAGTACTTCCAGGGCAACAACGAGCCATTCCAGCGACTGTCACTGGCGGAAAGAGGGAACTGAGAGGGCGGCAGGCCCCTATATACGGCGCCAGGAGGGTGCAACTCCAGGGGGTGCCAGAGCTCACCCAACGGATACCACTGAGGGAAAAACCTTCCTGTGACTGTGTACGTGGCCCACACACACCTACTTTGGAATGGACATGAGCAAGTACTCGAAGAAGAATCAAGTAAGCCTAGACAGGTGTTTATCTAACCTGTTCTTAAAAACCTCCAGTGACAGGGATTCCACAACATCACTAGGTCACCCATTCCAGAGCTTAACTATCCTTAGAATTAGACATTTTTCCTAATATCTGACCTGAATTTTCTTTGCTGCAGATTAATCCCATTACTAGTTGTCCTACCTTCAGTGGAAATGAACAATTGATCACTGTTGTTGTAACAGCCCTTAATATCATCATCATCATGTTCCCGTTACACCTCTGGTGTTTAGGGCAGCGATGAATCTCCTCCACTCCTGTCTGTTTCTGGCGAGTCTTTCAATGGTTCCCCAGCTCTGCCCGAGGTTTTTCAGCTCAGCTTCCACTGCTCTTCGCCATGTTGTTTTCGGGTGGCGTCGTTTCGCTTGCCTTCAGGTGTCCATCTTATTGCCACTCTGGTGATGGAACCAATTCCCATCCGAAGCACATGGCCAATCTCCTGGCAATAAGAGTGCTCATATCCTGTTGGCTGCGCTGTGTGAATAGGTCTTGGTTTGGGATTGTTCTGGGCCAAAAGATACTGAGGATTTTTTTGAGGCAGGTTGTATGAAATGAAGATAGTTTGGACATGTTGTACTTTATCATTCCCCAGCATTCTGCACTGTAAAGTAATGTTGAAGGTACTCAGCTCTGATAAATCTTGAGTTTGGGTTTGGTGTTGTATGTTGATTTACAGACTGTATTTAGGTTACAGTGTAGTAGCCGTGTTAGTCTGTGTCAGCAAAACGAAAATAAGAAAGAAAAACTTGTAGCACCTTAGAGACTAACAAATTTATTTCAGCATAAGCTTTCGTGGATTAGTACCCACTTCATCGGATGCATGGAATGAAACATACAGTAGACAGATATTTATACAGTCAGAGAAACATGATAAGGTGGAGGTGCATAGACCAACCTTAAGAGGCTAATTAGTTGAGAGGAACCATAACAGCAGGGGAAGAAAAACCTTTGAAGTGATAAACAAGATGGTCACACAGGTGTGAATGAGGATCGTTAACTTAAGGGAAATAGATTCAATTAACGTAATGGCCGAGCCATTCCAAATCTCTATTTAATCCGGAGGCAATGCAACCTAGTTTGCATATCAATTTGAGTTCAATAGTTTCTCTTTGAAGTCTGCTTTTGGAGTTAATCTGTCGGAACACTGCGTCCCTCAAGTCTGTCACTGAGTGATTAGGGAGGTTGAAGTGTTCTCCTACTGGTTTTTGAATGTTATGATTCCTGATGTCAGATTTATGTCCATTTATTCTTTTGCGTAGAGACTGTCCGGTTTGGCCAATGTACATGGCAGAGGGGCATTGCTGGCACATGATGGCATATATCACATTGGTAGATGTGCAGGTGAATGAGCCCCTGATGGCGTGGCGGATGTGATTAGGCTCTGTGATGGTATCACTTGAATCGATATGTGGACAGAGTTGGCATCGGGCTTTGTTGCAAGGATAGGTTCCTGGGTTGGTGTTTTTGTTGTATGGTGTGTGGTTGCTGGTGAGACTGTATTTAAGCTCCTGAAGGTGTTCCTGACTTTATTGATTCTGTTCCGGATGTCCTGGCTTCTTCCACCGTCCTGGCTGATGGTGCTGCCCAAGAATGTGAATGTTTCTACATTGGTGAGAACATGATCCTCTATCCATACTGGTGATGTTGAGGCAATATTAAAGTTCATGATAGCTGTCTTATTGCAATTGATTTTCAGTCAAATTTGCTGGCTGAATGCATTGAGTCAAGTTTTTTTTTCTTGTATATGGTGTTGGATATATGATAGGAGAGTGAGATCATCTGCGAAGTCTAGGTCTTCAGGGTAGACACTTCACAAGAGTGTCCATTTAATGCCTCTTGGCATGTCTTCTGTTGTACACCGCATTACCCAGTCGATGGCAATGTTGAAGAGGATTGCAGACATGACACACCCCTGACGTACTCCTGTTTTGACTTCAAAACTGAGCTCACTGTGATCAACACTGCATGTAAAGTTGAAATAGACGCTTTTGATGATATTGATTATACGGAGAGGGATTCCATATGCCCACAGAATGCGCCATAGGCTGGTCCTGTGAATGCTATCAAAAGCCTTCTCAAAGTCCATGAAGTTTATATAGAGTTGCCGTTGCCATTCTAAGCATTGTTCTATGATGTTTCATAGAGTGAAGATCTGGTCTGTGCATCCGCCCCCTTTCCGAAAATCAGCTTGCTCTTTTCTGAGAACGCTATCAACTGCCTCTGATATACGCTGGGCTAGGATCTTACACAATAGTTTGCTTGGCACAGATAAAAGTGTGATGCCACGCCAGTTATTACAATCACAGAGAGTTCCTTTCATTAGTATCTTCACTACAACTCCATTGGTCTACTCATCTGGCACTTTTCCCCTTTCCCCAACTGCAGGGCCGGATTTACTCTCCTGTGGGGCTGGGGCTATTGGATTTTGTGGGGCCCCTCTATACAAGTCTTTTTCCTAATTTAAAACAAAATGACCACAAATTATGGCATGGAGGCTATTAACACTATCCTAAACTTGCCTTTTATTTAACAAAGCCATTCTCTGGTTACATTTCAGTCTTAAAACATGTAGAATATAGTTAAGTTAATTCAGAATAGCCTGCTTCTTACCTTAGAACAGCTGTTATATTAGTTTCTCTCTGGGAGGGAGTTTGGGTGCAGGAGGGGGTTTGAGGCTGGAGCAGAGTGATGGGGTGCAGGAGAGGGTGAGAGGTGTGGGCTCTGGGAGGGAGTTTGGTGCAAGAGGGGGCAGGGTCTGGGAGGGAGTTTGGGTGCAGGAGGGGATTCTGACATAGATTCATAGATTCATAGATTCTAGGGCTGGAAGGGACCTCGAGTCCAGCCCCCTGCCCTCATGGGAGCAGGGGGTTGGAGTGCGGGAGGGAGTGTGGGGCGCAGGCTCCATCCAGGAGGCGTTTACCACAGGTGACTCCCGGCTGGTGGCACAGCAGGGTTCAGGCAGGCTGTCTGCATGACGTGGCCCCACGCCGTTCCCAGAAGCAGCCGGCTGCAGGCATGTCTCTTTGTGCCCCTGAGGAGTGTGGGGGGAATCAAACAAAGGTTTCCCACCTTATGGAAATTCTATATAAGGCAGGGAAGGAAAACAATGATTGTCTTCAGCTTGCTTTACCTCTGCTTCCCCACCCCAAAGAGATACTTGAAAATGGAAACAAAAGGACTGTAACAGAAGTGGGGGGGGGGCAGGAGAGAAAAACTGCTGGACCCTGGCCAAGAGACACCTGGCCTGTGAAGGACTTTATCTGAAATAATATCTAGGGCGAGAAACTATTATTTGTAACCAGTTTTAGTGAATCTAGCTTAGATTGCGTGCTTTGTATTATTTTTTTAGTAATCTGCTTTGTTCTGTTTGCTACCTCTTTGACCACTTAGAATACACCTTTTCATAGTTAATAAACGTATTTCTGGTATATACTATAACCCAGTTTGTGTGATTTCAAACGGGGGGCGGGGGAGGGGAGGGAAAGGCTGTGCATACCTTCCTTCATATCGAGGAAGGAGGTGAACTTCATACAACTTTGGGTTTATACCTCAAGGGGAGGGGGTGAACATCTGAGTGCTGGAGTAAATCCCTTAAGCTGAGTTTTCCCAGAGCTGTTCTCAGTGTCTGTGTCATAAATATAAAGGGAAGGGTAACAACCTTTATGTATGTAGTAACATAAAATCCCTCCTGGCCAGAGGTACAGAATCCCTTTACCTGTAAGGGGTTAAGAAGCTCAAATAACCTGGTTGGCACCTGACCAAAAGGACCAATAAGGAAAGAAGATACTTTTAAATCTCGGGGGGTTGGGGGGGAGGAGATTTTGTTTGTGCTCTCTTTGTTCCCTCTCTGGGGAGGGAGAGAGAGAGAGAGACAGACAGACTGACCGACCAAGCAGGTAAACCATCTTCTGAAAAGATACCTGAAATGATACATCTAAGTTACAGAAATTGTAAGTAAAGGCAAGGAAATGTGTTAGATTATCTTTTGTTTTAGCTTGTGAATTTTCCCTACGCTAAGAGGGAGTTTTATTCCTTTTTTTGTGTAACTTTGAAGCTAATCCTAGAGGGGAATCCTCTGTGTTTTAACTCTTTTTATTTACCCTGTAAAGTTACCTTCCATCCTGATTTTGCAGGTGTGATTCTTTAACTTTTTTTTTTAAATAAAATTCTTCTTTTAAGAACCTGATTGATTTTCAGTGTCCTATAAACCCAGGGGTTTAGTCTGTGCTCACTTGTAACCAATTGGTTAGTATATTATGCTCAAGCCTCCCAGGAAAGGGGGTGAAGGAGCTTGGGGGAATATTTTAGGGAAACAGGGACTCCAAGTCGCCCTTTTTCCTGGATTTTGGTCGAAATCACTTGGTGGTGGCAGCAAAACCGTCCAAGGACAAGGAAAGGAATTTGTGTCTTGGGGAAGCTTTTAACCTAAGCTGGTAGAAATAAGCTTAGGGGGTCTTTCGTGTGGGTCCCCACATCTGTACCCCAGAGTTCAGAGTGAGGAGGGAACCCTGACAGTCTGTATCTGCAGCTGGGAGTGATTTCACCTCCTGGCTAGGGATATGGGTAACTTTGCTAACAGACCACAAAATGTTCTCACGTTATGAATTACAGCCAGAGGCTCCATTGCCTCCTGAGCTGCGGGGTAGGGGACAGAGAACACAGTCTAGTCAAGGATGGATTTGTCTTTCCCACTGAGCTCCATACGTGTTCTGGTGCTTTTATCAGAGGGGTACCTCTTCAGCCTGCCAGGACCCAAGTTTTGGCACTTGATGAAAGACTCCCATTGATGTCAGTGGGCTTTGAATCAGGACCTGGATAAGAAGCAGACGCTGGAAAAAGGCCTTTGCCAAAATAGTGGGGGAACATGTCCCCCCCCCCCCCCCCCCACACACACACACACCTGCACACTTCCATACTCTTCCCCTCAGGGTTGCTCCTATGGTTGAACAAGGCACAAAAGAATCTCTCACCGTCAGCCCACAAATGCTTCAGTTCTTCTGAGCTTTCTTGAAGAAACAGGCCAGTCTCCAGGAGTTTGATCATGAAACCCTCCTCTCTCTCTGTCTCTCTCGCTTTCTCTCTTCTCTTTATATCGGAAGCCAACTACATAGATCTGCTTAATGCCAGAAGTGAATGTAGCACGTCCCAGTTTGTTTTATAGAAGCAACCGCAAGACAATCAGTTCTGCACACTCGCTGCTACCTATCACACAAAAGGAATTTTATTTTCACTTTCTATTTTCGGGAAGACTACACTTTGTGTGGAAAGGCCTGGGAGGGGGTAAGTAAACACCATAGGTTAGAATAGGGTGGAGACGCCCTTTCACACCCAACAGCAGAACAAATACACAAAAACATGGCAACTCACACAAATAAATGGCACTGCTGCACCTTTCCTGGGACTCCCGTGTGTGCTGTGCCCTCCCTTAGCCACCCCAGTAACACATGGTGGGACTGTCACAGAGTGAGCACTTAGGGGCTCTGGATTGGTGCCTTCATGGTGTAAACAGGGGCCTTCTCGCCAGGATGATGGACCCATTCCCCGCCCACCCGACTCCTTTCCCCCATTATTATTTCTATTCTCTCTGGCTGGAGACCAGTTATTCAGGGTGTCACCATGTCAAACTCAACTGGGAAGATGGGCAGGGCTGATGTGGGGCTTTTGTTCGGATGGAAGGTGTTGAACCTCGCTTCACTCAGCCAATAATTACAATAACGATAAGTTATCATCTCCAGGCCCAGAGGTCCAGAAGGCCATCAAGAGCAGGGGCGGCAGCAGGGTCCCATGAAAAACATAGGAGGAACGGATTGATTTTTGTGGGTGAAGGAGAAAGAGAGCATGGAGCACTGGGCCCGGTGGCCTGTACCCTAGTCAGCAAAGTTAGGCTATGCCATGAACTAAAGTCAGGCCATGGATTAAAGCAGATGCTTACAAGTTTTACTGTTCTATACATGATCTTGGCAAAGGTATTGCTGGTGTTGCTAGAACACGGGGATTCGTAAGAAGCAACGGATGCTGGGCATGTGTGTGAACACACTCCAGAAGATTACTCCAGGTACATCCTGACCTAACACCAGGTAAGAGGGTTTGAGAGAAGTGATGAACAGGGATGTTTTGCCTGAGACACCTGGAGCAAGATCCAAGGGGAGGTAAGAAGCAGATGTCACGGATCACATAAAGTGGAACATAAGTCATTTGTCTCAGTCTACAGATGTCGGGGTACCTCGCCGTAACCCTTTGTGTGGCTGAGGGGACAACAGAGATTCCTGTTGCTGACTGAGTCACACCTTGCCAGTGGGGACTAATGTGTCAGTTACCTGTAACCAGGACCATTCCTACTCATACGCAAAGTACGCAGCTGCGCAGGGCACCAGGAAATTTGGGGCACCAAATTTCCTGGTGCCGTTTGCAGCTGCATGCTGCTCCAGCCTCTGCCCCTCCTGTTCCCCAAGGCCCCCGCCCCTGTTCTGCCCCAGCCCCGCCCCCACTCCACCCCTTCCCCAAAGCCCCTGCCCCTGCGCCACCCCCACCCCTCCTCTTCCCACCCCTGCACCACCCCAGCCCCGCCCCCACTCCACCCCTTCCCCAAAGCCCCTGCCCCTGCTTCACCTCCGCCCCACCTCTTCCCACTCCTGCTCCGCCCCCACTCCCCTGAGGACTGGAGCAAGGTCAGGCCTGCACTCACCGGCGGCGGGAAGTGCAATGACCTGGCCCCAGCGTGCTCCTCTCCACCAGCTCCCAGCCGCTCTGCTGGTGAGTGCTGGGGGGCGGTTTCTTCCTGCCCCCAAAGCCAGCCCCCCTCCCACGGCGGCCTGGGGCCCCATACCCACCCTGAGTGGGGGCTGCGTAGGGCCCCAGAATGGCTATGGACGGCCCTGCCTGTAACCATGGAGCCAGGGCACTAGGACTGTGCCTTCAGGTCAATAAACCTGGCCAAGTGCCTTTGTCACTGAACCATGCCTGTGGTCTTTCTTTCTGGGTAGTACTAGCAAGGTCTGCTGAACCTACTATCTACGCGGGGCTGGGACGGCATATGGAGAGAGCACATGTACGCCAACTGACAATAGTTGGAAGTGTGCAGAGGCAGCGATTGTTTCATTTGAATAGGGAAGGGATATGTCACAGGGCTCCAGCCCCCCATCACATTCTTTAATGCCTCTCCAAAGTCTACCCATTTCTATATACCGGCTCCAGGCCTGCATTATGCCACCTGGGTGCTTCCTTTGCTGTCAATGACATTGTTGGAGCTTGGTGGTTCCTATTTCTCACTTATTTTTCCCAGAAACGGGAGTTTGGAGGTGGGACAGTGTTCGAAGAGATCTTCTGGGTCATGTGTTGGTTTCCTGAGGATTGGGTGACCTATGGCATTTTCCAAGGTGATTGGTACATGCGCTTCTCTGAAGGAGGCATTGTCTATTCCTATTAGTAATGGGCATAACGGACTTTCACCAGTCAGAAGGGGCAGGGATTTATTTCACAGGTTGTGGCTGTGGCACTGTATGGAATATGGGTGACCATTTATAATATCATTTTTACCAATATTACAAAATTGCAATGAATCTTACAAGATATGCCATGTACGGTATCAGTGGAAAAGTTATGATTCACTAAATATAGTAATCTTGTTTATATGTATGAATCATCTTTGTACTGTGAGTTATAAATATGTGTGATACATTGATATATCAACCTTGTGCTGTGTTTCTGGGTGACACTCCTAGATACTGGCATCAGCACTAGCCAGTCTGCTTGATGGCCAATCAAGGGCAATCAACTGTACACTGAACCCATTGAGAGAAGCCAGGGGCTAAGCCTATGAGTCAGAAGGACATGGAGGCACATAGAATCATAGAAGATTAGGGTTGGAAGAGACCTCAGGAGGTCATCTAGTCCAACCCCCTGCTCAAAGCAGGACCAACCCCAACTAAATCATCCCAGCCAGGGCTTTGTCAAGCCGGGCCTTAAAAACCACTAAGGATGGAGATTCCACCACCTCCCTAGGTAACCCATTCCAGTGCTTCACCACCCTCCTAGTGAAATAGTGTTTCCTAATATCCAACCTAAACCTCCCCCACTGCAACTTGAGACCATTGCTTCTTGTTCTCTCATCTGCCACCACTGTGAACAGCCGAACTCCATCCTCTTTGGAACCCCCCGTCAGGTAGTTGAAGGCTGCTATCAAATCCCGCCTCACTTTTCTCTTCTGCAGACTAAATAAGACCAGTTCCCTCAGCCTCTCCTCATAAGTCATGTGCCCCAGCCCCCTGATCATTTTCGTTGCCCTCCGCTGGACTCTCTCCAATTTGTCCACATCCTTTCTGTAGTGGGGGGCCCAAAACTGGACACAGTACTCCAGATGTGCCCTCACCAGTGCCAAATAGGGGGGAATAATCACTTCCTTCAATCTGCTGGCAATGCTCCTACTAATGCAGCCCAATATGCCATTAGCCTTCTTGGAAACAAGGACACACTGTTCACTCATATCCAGCTTCTCATCCACTGTAATCCTCAGGTCCTTTTCTGCAGAACTGCTGTTTAGCTAGTCGGTCCCCAGCCTGTAGCAGTGCATGGGATTCTTCTGTCCTAAATGCAGGACTCTGCACTTGTCCTTGTTGAACCTCATTAGATTTCTTTTGGCCCAATCCTCCAATTTATCTACATCAGTCTGGACCCTATCCCTACCCTCCAGCATATCTACATCTCCCCTCATTTTAGTGTAATCCGCAAATTTGCTGAGGGTGCAATTAATCCCATCATCCAGATCATTAATAAAGATGTTGAACAAAACTGGCCCGTGGGGCATTGTGCTTTATACCGGCTGCCAACTAGACATCGAGACATTGATCACTACCCATTGAGCCCAATGATCAAGCCAGGTTTCTATCCAATTGATAGTCCATTCATCCAATCCATATTACTTCTGGGTCAAGACGGACACATGACCAGAAGCAAAGGGTGTCATGTGACCCTTCTAAGAACTCATCCCACTGCCCTCTACCAACCAGGATGGGTTTTTCCCCCCGCCCCATAGGACCACCCTGAGAGGAGATTTGACCAATCAGGTGGTGTTCTGGGGTGGGGAGATCTCTCTGGGACCTAGGGGTTACGGTTTGACAAATCATGGCAATTGGGGGAGGTCCCGGATGACTGGAAAAAAAGCTAATGTAGTGCCCATCTTTAAAAAAGGGAAGAAGGAAGATCCGGGGAACTACAGGCCAGTCAGTCTCACCTCAGTCCCTGGAAAAATCATGGAACAGGTCCTCAAGGAATCAATTCTGAACCACTTAAAGGAGGGGAAAGTGATCAGGAACAGTCAGCATGGATTCACCAAGGGCAAGTCATGCCTGACTAACCTAATTGCCTTCTATGATGAGATAACTGGCTCTGTGGATGAGGGGAAAGCAGTGGATGTGCTATTGCTTGACTTTAGCAAAGCTTTTGATACAGTCTCCCACAGTGTTCTTGCCAGCAAGTTAAGGAAGTATGGGCTGGATGAATGCACGGTAAGGTGGATAGAAAACTGGCTGGATGGTCGTGCCCAACGGGTAGTGATCAATGGCTCCATGTCTAGTTGGCAGCCGGTATCAAGTGGAGTGCCCCAAGGGTCGGTGCTGGGGCCGGTTTTGTTCAATATCTTCATCAACGATCTGGAGGATGGTGTGGACTGCACCCTTAGCAAGTTTGCAGATGACACTAAACTGGGAGGAGTGGTTGATACGCTGGAGGGTAGGGACAGGATACAGAGGGACCTAGACAAATTAGAGGATTGGGCCAAAAGAAATCTGATGAGGTTCAACAAGGACAAGTGCAGAGTCCTGCACTTAGGACGCAAGAATCCCATGCACTGCTACAGACTAGGGACCGAATGGCTGGGCAGCAGTTCTGCAGAAAAGGACCTAGGGGTTACGGTGGACGAAAAGCTGAATATGAGTCAACAGTGTGCCCTTGTTGCCAAGAAGGCTAACGGCATTTTGGGCTGTATAAGTAGGGGCATTTCCAGCAGATCGAGGGACGTGATTATTCCCCTCTATTCGGCACTGGTGAGGCCTCATTTGGAGTACTGTGTCCAGTTTTGGGCCCCACACTACAAGAAGGATGTGGATAAATTGGAAAGAGTCCAACGGAGGGCAACAAAAATGATTAGGGGGCTGGAGCACATGACTTATGAGGAGAGGCTGAGGGAACTGGGATTGTTTAGCCTGCAGAAGAGAAGAATGAGGTGGGATTTGATAGCTGCTTTCAACTACCTGAAAGGGGGTTCCAAAGAGGATGGATCTAGACTGTTCTCAGTGGTAGAAGATGACAGAACAAGGAGTAATGGTCTCAAGTTGCAGAGGGGGAGGTTTAGGTTGGATATTAGGAAAAACTTTTTCACTAGTAGGGTGGTGAAGCACTGGAATGGGTTACCTAGGGAGGTGGTGGAATCTCCTTCCTTTGATGTTTTTAAGGTCAGGCTTGACAAAGCCCTGGCTGGGATGATCTAATTGGGTTTGGTCCTGCTTTGAGCAGGGGGTTGGACTAGATGACCTCCTGAGGTCCCTTCCAACCCTGAGATTCTATGATTCTATGATTCTATGATTAGTGTGACCCCTCTAAGAACCCCTCCCACTGCCCTCTACCATCAGGATGGGTTTCAGCCACAGAGGACCTACCCAAGAGCAGATTTGACCAACTGGGGGGAGTTCCAGGGCAGGGTGACTCTCCCAGAAGAGGGCTGTGTGACTCCTCTAAGAGCTCCCCCTACCGCTCTCTTCTGATCAGAGCACAGCATCGCTCCCAGAAGTCCCAGTGCCGTGCGGAAGAGGCCATTTCATTCCAAGGACACATGTTTTAGAATTCGTGGACACACTGAGAGGAAACATGGACTCCTTCACCACCCCCGTGAGAACTTCGTTTTTTTTGTTTTAGCTCCAAGGGCCTTCGACCGCCTGTGGAGGAAGCGCTACATCAGTGACAGTTCTGAGGAGGAGGGAGTGGTCGAGGGGAGCCCTTTGGCCCAGCCGTTGATGGCTACTCCGGAACCCGATCCTGAAACCCAAGTGCTCATGGAGCAGCCCAACGAGTGTGACGGCCTCTTGTCCATCCCTATGGAGGAAGGCAACCGCGGCTCATGGAGTCACCAGTGGAGAAGGTGAACGGAAAAGACGTCACTCAGGTAAATGAACAATTAAGAAGCGATGGTCGAGGATAGGGTGTAGGGGGGTTAGGAACCGACCCGGGGTTGCGTAAATCTAAAAACAAGCAGTGGGGGCTTACACTGTTTCTTTTCTGAAAATCGACAGCTCAATGATGCCTTTCTAGAGGACCCGGCGGCCCTGGACAGCATTGCATCAGACAGCGAAGACGAACCGGGCGCGTCTTGTTTTTGCTCAACGCCGGTACAAATCATTGCCTAGATGACCTCCTGAGGTCCCTTCCAACCCTGAGATTCTATGATTCTATGATTCTGTGACCAGGGCTGGTGCAAGGAAGTTTCGCGCCCTAGGCGAAACTTCCTTGTACCAGCCCTGCGCCGCCCTCCCCGCAATGCCACCCCCTCCAGCCAGCCGCCCCTCCCCACCCGCGGGAGCTGAGTGTGGAGCCGGGGGCAGGGGAGCCACTGAGCGCGGGGGAGGGGGGGGAGTGGGGCGGCTTGCCACGGCTGCCTCCCGGCTCTGGGAGGCAGGAGGGCGGCTCGCCGGCTGCCTCCCGGCTCCACGCTCAGCCGCTGAGCATGGAGCCGAGAGGCAGCCACCCGCTGCCCCCCAAATCCTGGCACCCTAGGCGACTGCTTAGGGTCACCTAGTTATAGCGCCGGCCCTGTCTGTGACACTCCCACCATGTGTTACTGGGGCAGTTAAGGGCAGTCGCAGCACACAGGGGCACAGCCCAGAGTCCCAGGAAATGTGCGATGGTGCAATTCATTTATGTGAGTTTTCATGTTTTTGTATATTTGTTCTGCTCTGCCTGTTTAATGTGAAAGGGCATCTCTGCCCTGTTCTGATATGTGGTGTTTACTTAACCCCTCCCAGGCCTTTCCACACAAAGTGTAGTCTTCCCGAAAATGGAAAGTGAAATACAATTTCTTTCATGTGATAGGTAGGAGAGAGTGCGCAGAACTGTCGCCTGGTTGTGTCTATAAAACAAACTAGGGCGTGCTACATCCACTTCTGGCAATAAACAGAGCTACGTTTTGGCTTCCTAATAAAGAGAAGAGAGAAAGCGAGAGACAGAGAGAGAGGAGGGTTTCATGATCAAACACCTGGAGACTGGCCTGTCTCTTCGGGAAAGCTCAGAAGAACTGAAGCATTTGTGGGCTGACGGTGAGAGATTCTTGTGTTTTGTGCCTTGTTAAACCATAGGAGCAACCACTAGGGGATGGGTATGGAAGGTGGGGGGAACAGGAGGAAATTACCCCAACATTTCCAGAAAGGCCTTTTGTCTCCTCAAAACTTTTTCCAGGGTCTGTTTCTAACGTAGGGCCTGATCTAAAGCACACTAATGTCAATGGGAACTTTCATCAAGTGCCAAAACTTGGGTCCTGGCAGGCTGAAGAGGTACCCCTCTGATAAAAGCAACAGAACACGTATGGCGCTCAGTGGGAAAGACAAATCCATCCTTGACTAGACTGTGTTCTCTGTCCCCTACCCAGCAGCTCAGGAGGCAATGGAGCCTCTGGCTGTAATTCATAACGTGAGAACATTTTGTGGTCAGTTAGCAAAGTTACCCTTATTCCTGGCCAGGAGGTGAAATCACTTCCTGGGACTAGGAAACAGGAGTGCCAGGCTCATCTGACCATTGTGAACATATATAAGGACAAGTTGGACCTTACTGCCAATCTCTTAATAGGAAAAACAGAGTCAAATAAGGTGAAAATGTTACAGGAACCAAACAGTACCGTAGAACCGCTACAGATAGAAATTCCAGGCTTGAATAATAAGAGAGTAGCAGTAGGAATATACCACTGACTACCTGAGCAGGATGTGAGGGTGATTGGGAAATGCTCAGGGAGACTAGACAAGCTGCAAAACCCGAAAATGCAACAATAACGGGGAATTTCATCTATCCTGATATTGACTTGGTAAATGGCATCTCAGGGCATGATGGAGACGTAAAATTTCTAGACACCATAAACGACTGCTTCTTGGGGCAGCTGGTCCTGGAACCCACAAAGGGAGAGGCAATTCCTGAATTAGTGCAAGTGGAGCACAGGATCTGGTCCAAGAGATAACTATAGCTGAACCACTCGTTAGAAGTGACAGAATGTCTGCTCACTGTATGTTCCATTCCAGGCATCCGATGAAGTGGGTTCTTAACCCACGAAAGCTTATGCTGAAATAAATTTGTTAGTCTCTAAGGTGCCACAGGTATTTTTCTTGTTTTCTTTTTGCTGACACAGACTAACACGGCTACTACACTGAAAAATGTAATTAAAGTTAACATCCTTGTATGTGTGTGTGTGGGGGGGGGGGGGGGGATCAAAAAAGCCCAGCATGGAAATATTTCATTTTTAAAAGGGAAACTACACAAGAATCAGGATGCTTGTTAGAAAGAAATTAGAAAGGGTAGGCACAAAGGTAAAATACCTGAAGTAGCATGGAGACTACTTACAAACACCATAGTAGAGACTCAGACTAAATATATACCCCAAATCAAAGAAGACAGTAGGAGGCCCCAAAGAATGCTCCATGGCTAAACACCAGAGTAACGGAGGCCATTAGAAGCAAAAAGGCACCCTTTAAAATTTGGAAGTCAAATCCTAATGAGCATAGGTGCCGACCCCAGAAAAAAAATAGGAACCAGCTGCTTGCGGTTCCCTCCCCATGCCAGGTGTCTCTGGCTCGCTGATTTAGCGAGCCTCCTCCAGGCTTCAAGTCTCCTGTAGTCAGTTCCCTCATGCGCTTTCACCCCCTTTGCTCTCTCACACCATGGGATAAGAGGGAAGCTCCTCTCATGGATCAGTAGCAGATTGAAAGATAAAAAACAAAGGGTAGAAATAAACGGTCAGTTTTCACAATGAAAAAGAGTAAACAGCGGTGTCCCCACTGCTACAGGCTGGGGACCAAGTGGCTGGGCAGCAGTTCTGCAGAAAAGGACCTGGGGATTACAGTGGACGAGAAGCTGGATATGAGTCAGCAGTGTGCCCTTGTTGGCAAGCAGGCTAATGGCATATTGGGCTGTATTAGTAGGAGCATTGCCAGCAGATCGAGGGAAGTGATTATTCCCCTCTATTCGGCACTGGTGAGGCCACATCTGGAGTATTGCATCCAGTTTTGGGCCCCCCACTACAGAAAGGATGTGGACACATTGGAGAGATGCCAGTGGAGGGCAACACAAATGATTAGGTGGCTGGGGCACATGACTTACGAGGAGAGGCTGACCTCCTGAGGTCTCTTCCAACCCTCAATGATTCTATGTAGTAATATTTGGTGCCAATGTCTGAGTTAGCAATCTTCACTTTCTTTGCACTCACCACTATTTTGACGGTATGGGAGTCCTCTTAGTTCAGGAGATTTTGCAGTTCATCATCAAGAGGAATTTTATGACCCTTGAAGTCATCCATGATTTTGATTTCAGTGTGATGGAGATAGTGATCCAGGTATTATAATGCTACATCTCCAGTGTGGATGATGGCTTCAGGAGGCACTTGAAACATGAAAGGAATTAGGGAATCCAGGACCTAGAGTGCAAAATTATGTAACATATTTTCAAGATGTCTGTCCCTGCTCTTCATGGACACTCCGGCAGGAAGTGCCACTCCTCGCCTGCATGGGTTACGCAGGGAACCAGGGCAGGTTTGTCTTGTTTACTGTGGGGCTTGGACCAGAATGAGCTCCCGCGCACCTGCTCCTCTCTGTGCCAGGGGAACCTCAGCTGGTTGCTTTCAGTTTTCTTCTGAGTCAGACAGATTTAAAAATAACCAGCCCATCAGCCCCATTCCTGAGATGGTTCAGGTGCCAGAGCTCCCAGGGGGAGCCAGCCAGGTCCCACAGCACAGCGGGCTGGGACCCATTGCCCCCAGCAGCCAGCTGGTGTCACTAGGATCTCACCCACTCCCTCAGGCAGGGCATTCGCTTTGTCCCTGGGCTTGTGAGAATCTCCTCTCCTCAGCTAGTCCTTGAGCCCTCGGAGGGTCTGTGATGGGTCGTGTGTGCTGGCCTCTCAGTGTGGATGGCGCCAGGAAGGGATTAACAGATGGTCCAGGGATGGGGGAAGAGGCCAGCTCTGCCCTAGAGAAACTGCCCATCCACTCCTCTCTGGAAGGGATTTGTTCCCTGGCTGTGGTGCTGAGGAATGAGGAAATAACTAAAGGCCAGGCAGGGTGAGGTCAGGGTCTGTTCCAAGGAGGAAAGGACTGAAACTTGCCCCACCCAGGACTGGAGGGAGCTGGGAGTTGCTTAGAATGGAGGCAGTCAGGAACACCTGAGTCATAGAATCATAGAATCTCAGGGTTGGAAGGGACCTCAGGAGGTCATCTAGTCCAACCCCCTGCTCAAAGCAGGACCAACCCCAACTAGATCATCCCAGCCAGGGATTTGTCAAGCCTGACCTTAAAAACCTCTAAGGAAGGAGATTCCACCACCTCCCTAGGTAACCCATTCCAGTGCTTCACCACCCTACTAGTGAAAAAGTTTTTCCTAATATCCAACCTAAACCTCCCCCTCTGCAACTTGAGACCATTACTCCTTGTCATCTTCTACCACTGAGAACAGTCTAGATCCAGCCTCTTTGGAACCCCCTTTTAGGTAGTTGAAAGCAGCTCTCAAATCCCCCCTCATTCTTCTCTTCTGCAGGCTAAACAATCCCAGTTCCCTCAGCCTCTCCTCATAAGTCATGTGCTCCAGCCCCCTAATCATTTTTGTTGCCCTCCATTGGACTCTTTCCAATTTATCCACATCCTTCTTGTAGTGTGGGGCCCAAAACTGGACACAGTACTCCAAATGAGGCCTCACCAGTGCCGAATAGAGGGGAATAATCACGTCCCTCGATCTGCTGGAAATGCCCCTACTTATACAGCCCAAAATGCCGTTAGCCTTCTTGGCAACAAGGGCACACTGTTGACTCATATTCAGCTTTTTGTCCACTGTAACCCCTAGGTCCTTTTCTGCAGAACTGCTGCCCAGCCATTCGGTCCCTAGTCTGTAGCAGTGCATCTCACCCTGGATCTGGACACGTGACTTATCCCTGTCAGAAGAGGAGAGCGAGTCAGGGACTAAGTGCCCCTTGGAGGGGAGTTGACTCTTCTCTCCTTTACCCTGAAGCTAGGACTTGGGCAGAGGGTTTTCTGGTCTTCTCGGTTGTTAAGAAATATTGTAAAACTGATAAGAATCACAGACATTAAAATGTACACAGTATTGGAACTTTTTGTGCAGGTTTGGTGCAGAGCGTTTTCATATAAACAGACTAATACCTCTTTTTAAAATGTTGAATGGGTTGTCTCAACTTTTGGGGGGCATTCCTTTTCTAAAAAATGTATAACATTTACAACATATTTTTGAGTTTAAATTTTCAGAGGCTGATATATTCCACTGTATCTGCTTTTCCATCTCTCTTAGGAAATTCAGCATATAAAGGTTTCTTCTATGTAGTACATGATTTCCAAATAAAAGCAACAAATCCACTTTCAGTACATGTCTCTGTGGCTTCTTTCAAAGTAATCACTGCAGGGTGGTATTGTAATTGCTGTGAAGGACCGTTCCACTGGAGATCTTTGGTAGATCATTTCCCTGCAGCTCAGCTGGGGTGGAGGGAAGAGATCCAGGAATGAGCCGGCAGGTTCACTGCAGTTCATCAGCTGGCCTTGCTAGGGGCAAGCGGCAATGTGTGTATGGGAATGTTTTGAAAACACAGTGTAATGAGCAGGTGGGTTTGAGCTGAACTTTAGCTGTTGATTTTCCCCTCTTTAATTGAATCAAACATCCTGGAGCATCTGCTATTGCTAAAGGTTGAGTGTTTGCTTCTAGGAAAATCAGCCTGTGTTAAATTTTATTACAACCTCATACAGTTAAAATTGATGTCAAAATGAACCTTTCCCCCAGCCAGTCGCAGGTTCTGAAGGAAAGGGGTTGATCTGATTTATCCTGATAAAAATAAATCACTGGAATTTTTCTTTTCCTTTTTCTAAGATCTGTGATAAGAACAACTGAGCCGCCACCAAAGGCTGCCATGGCTGGTAGACTCTCCAGAACAGAAATTGAAGAACTGAAGGCCATTGTTGAGAGAGGAAACCTCACGGCAGCAGCTGCTAAACTTCAGGAGAAGCTGGAATCATTAGGAAAAACCCCACTGGACATCGCCATCACGGGAGAGTCAGGTGCAGGGAAATCATCCTTCGTCAACGCCATCCTGGGCCTGAATGAGGATGATGATGACGGAGCTGCTAAGACTGGGGTGAAACAAACAACGATGGAGCCAAAGGCTTATCCACACCCCAGACTCCCAAATGTAAAAATATGGGACCTGCCAGGAATCGGGACACCGAATTTTCAGGCAGACAATTACCTTAATCAGGTAAAATTCAACAACTACGACTTCTTCATCATCGTCACTGCTACGCGCTTCACTTCCCACCACACCAGCCTGGCCCACGAGATTCACAAGATGAGGAAGAGGTTTTACTACGTGCGCTGCAAAGTGGATAATGACTTGAGGGCTGAACAAAGGAAAAGGAATTTCAATGAGGCGAGAACCGTGCAGAAGATCCGGGAGGACTGCGTAGAGAACCTGAGAAAAGCAGGTGAGGCCTCCCCGTGGGTTTTCCTGCTCTCCAACTGGGAACTGGCCAACTATGATTTCCAGCTCCTGCAGGAGACCCTGGAGAAGGAGCTGGATGATCAGAAGAGACACGTTTTGATCCTGGCTCTGCCCAACATCTCAGCAAAGATCCTGCAGAAGAAAAAGGCTAAACTGCAGGAGCATATTTGGGAAGTGGCCCTATTGTCATGTGCCATTGGTGCTCTTCCTGTTCCAGGCCTCTCTCTCGTCTGTGATCTAGCCATCTTGGTTTTTCACATGAAGGGTTACTGCGTGGCCTTTGGCTTGGACGATGAGTCTCTCACTAGACTGGCTGAGCAGGTTGACAAGCCTGTTGCAGAGCTGAAATCTGCTATCAAAAAGTCTCCACTGGCCTCAGCCATAACAAAAGAGTTTGTGCTGTCTCTGCTTTCCAGATCTCTATGTGGAGCACTGATGCTGGTGGAACTTATTCTCAATTTTGTTCCAGGCCTTGGCTCCCTAGCAGGGGGAGGGATTTCTTTTGTGACCACGCGCTACATGCTGCAGAGCTTTCTGGATAAGGCTGCAGAAGATGCTCAGAAAGTTCTGACCAGGGCTCTTGAACCCAGAGCTAAAGAGTCCATATAACAGCACCACGACCGCCTATGCATGCCCACAGAAAACCAGACACACCTGGGCCAGCCCTGTCAGGGTGAGCCCAGCAAAAACAAAATGACGCCTTAAACCGACAAACAGCAGAGAGACAGACTGTCATGAATAGGGGGAAGGGTAGCAACCTTTATGTATCCTTGGCAACTATACTGGATCGCCTTACCTGCAAGGGGTTTAGCAGTTCAAATAACGTAGTTGGGACCTGACCAGAAGGACCAATGAGGAAAGAAGATACTTTCAAATCTGGGGAGAGGGGGAAGGATTTGTTTGTTATTCTGTATTTTGTTCCCTCTCCGGACGGAGGGAGAAGCCAAGCAGGTACAATATTTCCTGAAGATATACCTGGAATAATCCATCTAAAACCACAGAAACTGAGTAGGGCAAGGAAATGCATTAGGTTATCTCTTGTTTTGGCTTATGAGTTTTCCTATGCTACAAGGGTAGTTTCATTCCTGTTTTCATAACTGTGAAGATCAGCCCAGAGGGGAATCCTCTGTGGTTTAAATCTTTTTATTACCCTGTAAAGTTACCTTCCATCCTGATCTTGCAGGTGTGATTCTTTTACTTTTTTCTTTATAAATAAAGTTCTTCTTTTAAGAAGCTGATTGATTTCAGTGTCCTGAAGACAAGGGGTCTGGTCTGTGCTCACATTGCTAAGGCAACTGGTTGGTAGTTTATTCTCAAGACTCCCCAGGAAATGGGGGGAAGGGGCTTGGGGAGATATTTTAGGGGGATAGGGATTCCAAGTGACCATTCCCTGAATATTTTGTGTAAATCACTTGGTGTTGGCAGCAATATCAGTCTAAGGAATTAGTGTCTTAGAGATTCAGGTGAATCAAAAGCTTGTCCCTTCCACCAACACTATATGTCAGGTTAGATGGTTTATTTTTAGGCAAAAACTAACTGAAATGGAACTGGTCTCTAAACCAGTCTATGAAACCAGAAGAAATGTTCTGAGAAGAAGACGATGCCCCAGGATCTCTGCTCGGCTCACTCACCCTGGCCTCATGTGAAACAGATTCTGTAAGACACCCCTGTGAAGTCTGGTACAACTGCGTCTTCAGGGCTAGATCCATGAAAAGGATGAAAACCGTGGTTTTAATCCCGCAGGCCAAGCATGGGGCACCCCGGGAATTCAGAAAACCACCGCTCAGCTGCCACCTGACCCTGTAGGTGCCTAAAGTCCCTCGACAGCTACATTCCCACCATTAAAGCCCCAAGGTGCCTACGTTTCTGCCAGTGAGCAGGCACATAGCCGCATCACGACCTGGGAACCTGCCTCACACCGACACCCCAGAGGGTTCCATTCCCTCGTGTGTCCGGCCTGCAGGGCCTGACCCAGGAGGTGTTCTCAGGACACACCTAACCCCACACAAAATGGATGGAGGGGGAGGTGGCTGTCGGGGATCAGGTCCTGCAGCAGAGCAAGTCTCTGGGTAACCTAATGAGCACAGTCAGCCTGTGGCAGGCTGCCTAATTGGCTCCACGGCCTGATTGGCTGGAAGAGTCAACAGAGCAGCTCTTGAGTCCAGCAACAGCAGCAGGTCAGCAGCTGCTCAGAGCGTTCACCCACGGCTGAGATAGCTCCTGCTCATTCCAAGCCTTGCTCCTGCCTTGGACCCAGCCTTGCCTCACTCCAGGTAACCTGGTTCTGACCCTTGGCTCCAACTCCTGACCCCGCCTGTGACCCTGGGCTCTGGCACCTGGCCTCTGACCCTTCCTCTGAGCCTGGGCTCTGATTCCTGGCTACTGATGCCTGCTCCAGCCACTAGGCCTGATCCTGCTCTAACTGCTAGGCATGACCACCCATGTCCCAGTCACTGACAGTGGTGGTGCCTCTCTAATAGTTTAGTGCTTCAAGCACTCTCCTGGGATGGGAAAATCCAAGTTGAAATCCTTTCTCCACATGGGGGGGAATTGATGGTGTACTAGACGGATTAAATTGTTTTGATGAAATGAAGTTAAATTGAGAAGGAAAGTCAGCTAGACATTGGTAATGCTTTGGGCAAGACACTGTGAACATTATAACAGGGTTTGCCGAGGGGTGATCCTGTTAGGAAAATAAAGGGGTTGCATTCCAATTTTTTTAAATTGCTGATAAAATTAACAGGCAAGGATAATATTTGCCATCAATCATGCTTATGTTACCACAAATAAGTGAAATACACCTGGGCTGGGAGAGGCAGGAAATAAAAGGGCTGGAAACTGAACAAAGTCTGATAAGAACCGTTGGTCACGGAGTTAAATAATCAGAAATGTAACTCTTGGATCAATGAGGCCCAGGCCCAGCTCAGCCACACACAGAGATCAGAGATCCTGCCACAGTTGTAAAATAAGGAGAACAGGATGGCAGGTGTATCGGGCTGTTCCAGCCTGCCAGAGAACAACAGTTCAAGTGACTCCATGGTCCTGCAGAGTGGACTGTTCCAACAAGTTTAAAGAGCATCAAAGAATGTGGTGAGACTTTGTATAAAACTCCATTTGAAAGTTGAGCTGGACATTTCCGCAGCCAGCAAAGTGCCGAGGGCAAACGGCAGCTTGGCCCGCAGAGCGTGCAATGGTGATCGGGGGTGCATTGCAAGAGGGGCCTGTGACACCCTGTTCCTGAAAATGACACCCTGTCGCCACATATTCACCGCGGTGACATCGTTAGGATGCGCTTTGTACAAAGTCTGCCTTGTGCGCTATCCTTTGAGAAGTCCTGATCAGTTGAACATTACTACCCTGATGGATTGTGTGTATGGGAAGTTATGAAGTTTGGCTCTCTGTCCGTTACTGAAATACGTTGTGATTCTGCGAGATGCCCACAGCTAGTCTTTCAGTGGAAACAAAGGAGCAACTAACACCCCCAAGACATTTACATTGGGACTAGCCAGCCATGTGTTGATGGCCCATTAAGGAGAATCTACTCTCCCAGTGAGCCCCATCCGAACACTTCTGAGAGATCATGTACACCATGGGGGCTTTCTAACCCCCGTGACACAGCAAGAATCTTTCCAGCATCTAGAGGAGAGTATAAAATGAGGGGCAATGACATCACCACTTCATCTCTCTCCTCCCCCATAAGGAATCAAGATCATTTGGAAGACAAAGGCCTGGTCTATACTGGGGTGGGGGCGGGGTCGACCTAAGATACGCAACTTCAGCTACGCAAATAGCGTAGCTGAAGTAGGCGTATTTTAGGTCGACTTACGTGGCTGTCCACACAGTGGTGAGTCGACCACTGCCACTCCCCCATCCACTCCGCTTACGCCCCTTGCCAAGGTGGGGTACAGGAGTCGACGGGGAGTGCGCTCGGGGATCGATTTATCACGTCTACACAAGACACAATAAATCGATCGCCGATAGATCGATCACTGCCCGCCGATCCGGTGGGTAGTGTAGACGTACCCAAAGAGAAACTTCCTTGAACGGGGGAGAAGGGATGTTCCTAACTAGACTTTCCATCTAGTTAGTATAAACTGTGAACAGGATTTTGCCTACAACAGCCAATAGGATGAGAAACTGCTAAAGTTTAGGATTTAGACTGCAATTTTACCTTTTATTTCTTGTGTAACCAACTCTGACCTTTCTGCCTAACACTGATAATCACTTAAAATCTATCTTCCTGTAGTTCATAAACTTAGTTCATAAACTTTCCGGTCGGGTGTTAAATGAGGTGACTGACATCTGTCACGTGTGATTCGGTGCCTCTCATCCTCTCTTTGCACTGTGTGTGCAGTGGGGTGGTTTGTTCGGGGAGGTGTCACAGGCTGGCCGGCCCTTTAAGGCAAGCCAAGCTCAGCCTGGCCTGTGAGCTAGCAGCTCCCCCCCGCTGGGGGTGATAGGGCGACTTACTGATCATTGGTGACCCCAGCTGGGCCAGGAACAGACAATACAAGGGAGGGGAGCCCAGTTCGGGGCAGAGCCAGGAGAGAGGAGTGGGAGCCCTGGGGCCTGAAGTCCATGAGTGAGGGAGGTACCGGAGGGAGCTCTCTGCCGGCACCTGCTGGAGGGCAAAGGGACCGAGTGAGGCCGTAGCTCATTTACAATCAGCTGTGACTGTTTTGGGGACATCGGGGTTAAATAGGGCTGAGTTTTGTACAGTAATTCCTCACTTAATGTTGCCCGGTTAACGTTGTTACGTTGCTGATCAATTAGGGAACAAGCTCGTTTAAAGTTGCGCAGTGCTTCCTTCTAACATCGTTTGGCAGCCGCCTGCTTTGTCCACTGCTTGCAGGACTCTCTGGAAGAGCAGCCCCTCCTCGTGGGGATTAGAACCAGGGGGAGCCGGCAGCCCCCCGTCATCAACTCCCCTAAATTCCCTGTAAGGTTAGTGGCTCAGCAGCTGCCTAGCAGCAGTTCAGCTGTCCCTCCCCCGATTGCCCTGCTGCTCCTGCCCTCTGCCTTGGAGCTGCTCCCGGGAGCTTCCTGCTTGCTGGGGGAGGGGTAAGAGGGGTGATGATGTCAGGATGTCCCCCTGCTCCTGCCCCCCTGCTCCGTACCCCCTCTCCACAAAGCGGAGGAGGGGGGACAGGACTCAGGGACAGAACGGAGGGAGCTTACTGGAAGCTGTTGCTTCCTGTCTGAACTGGCTGATCTGATTAAAAGGGCGACGTACGTGAAGTGGGGTCAGTGGAAAGGCGGCACCTGTGCAGCCGTGCATGTGCTGTCAGGAGGAGCAAGTGGTGCGCGCCAGCTGGATCGCGTGGGCTCATCATCATGGTCAGTTTTTGCAGGGAAGTGTTTGCAGCTACTGTCCTGCATCTATTGTGTTTCCTCCCTCCTGCCTCAGTCCCTGCTGCCTTGTAGAGTGTGAGGCTACGTTACCAACAGCGTATTAACCCTTGAGGGCTCAGCCAAATGCTAGTTCATCATTTAGCAGCAAGGCATTCCGTGGGAAATATCCCACCCCCTTCCTCCACCACCTCAACCAAGCTTCACAATCATTCATTGTTGTGTACAATATTAAACTGTTTGTTTAAAATTGTTTTAAAACGTATACTGCATGTGTATACAATGTCCTTTGTCTGGCAAAAAAAAATTCCCTGGAACCTAACCCCACCTATTTACATTAATTCTTATGGGGAAATTGGATTCACTTAACATCATTTCGCATAAAGTCACATTTTTCAAGAACAGAACTACGTTAAGTGAGGAGTTACTGTAGTTGGGGCTCATATTCTGGAGAGTTCCCTGAGGGGAACCAGCTGGGCAAAGGCTGAACAGTGACTGGGATCAAGGTCTACGTTCACCTAACGACGCTGGCGCTGGCTCCGTCCTAGCTGCTGAAATCAGCGTCCGAGCCCCAGAACGGCGGAGTGGTGGCAGCGTTGGGTTTAAGGTCCAATGGACGTGTCCCCGCACAGGTTTAAACCCACTTCTGACATCATCACAGCAGGACGGGGGTAGAGCCCCAGGGACCCTGATTCTCCTGCAGCCACAAACTGTGAGCGAGGGGCCGGGAGCAGGACAAACTGCATCCGCTGCTCAGGGGCGATTGGTCGGGGCCGGAACAGATGCGTCCTGAGACAGTGGAGGTGGGACGGTGTTGAATTGTGAAGGTTTGTCCCAGCTCACCCTGTCCTTCCTCTTCCCTCCGCCAGCAAAGTTCTTCTCTTTAACCCTGTGTTGTCTGTGCTGGTGAGTGGGTGCAGATTTGCCCAGCAAAGGTGCCCAGAGCGGATACAGGTTCCCAGGTTACTGGCTGGGGGCTCGAGTCACAGATAAGGAATTGTAGAGAATCCCCCAAGATAAAGACCCGACCCACGTTGCTGGCGACGCTGCTGCTTCAGGGTTTCACTTCTTCTCCTCACAACCCCCCTACGGATGCATTCCTCCCCCCCTCGTTAAACCCCCAATTAGTGACACTCGGAGGGAAGAGCGCCTGTCTAGTCAGAGCAATGCCCTCAAACCATGGGCCTTTAGCAATGGTGAAATTCAGAGACACGGGCTCTTAGTCCAGATTAAATGCAAGTTTATTATAATTGAAACATTAAATCATTTCTACAAGACAAGAGGGGCCTGTTCTGGGGGTGTGAAAGGACAGCAGAACCGGACCGCTAATCATTATGGAAACAAAAGCCACAAATGAATAGGTTATTGAGGGAAGGCAGAGATTGACACACTCACTATACATATGGCCAAACCAGCCGCAATATATTGGAGCCTCCAATTGCTCAAAGGAATTGTTCAATCATCGGCTCTTATAATAAACTACCAGTCACCAATCATCTCTGTAAAATCAGGATGGTAGATATTTTACAGGGTACTCAATTTCCTAACTCAGAGGGATCCCCCTCTGAGCAAAACCTTAAAGGTACAGAAAAATGCAACAAAAACAGGAATACACATTCCCTCCAGCACGGCGAATTTCCCAAGCTAAAAACAACAGAAAAACCTAACGCATTTTATCTAAATTCACTTACTAACCCCATAGAAGATGGATGGGTGCTTGCTTGATCTGTCTCCTACTGGGAGATCACACAGACAGACAGACCAAAGCCTTTTTCCCCCCGCTCCCAAGATTGGAAAGTATCTTGTCCCCTTATTGGTCAGATGCCAGCCCGGTCAGGTGTCAGCCAGGTTACTGGAGTTTAACCCTTTACAGGTAAGAGGATTTTATAGTACTGCATCAGAGCCTGTCAACCCCTTCCCTTTATATTTATGACACCACCTAACAAGAATGCCTATATTTTTATGACACACAGGCTGCATGCAGTTCAAAAGGCTTTCACACGTAGTCTTATTTTATGTCTGTATACACCTAGAACTCTAAAGGCAGTGTGCAGCTATTAACTATGGGGGATGTACAGTGTTTAGGAATTGTAACTAGTTCTATTTAAAAGCTACTTTACAACAAACTTTATCAAAACAAGGGCACAAGCTATAACTGTGACAATCTATAAACCACGTACACAAGCATGTACATGTCCTTAGTAATTAGGTACCCAGCTGAGGAAGGAGTCAAGTGACTGATCGGGGTCCTCGCCAAAGAGAAAGTCGGTATGTTACTTATCACCAAATCTTTGCTCAGCTCTCAGCTTTCAGCTCCATTACTGATCACAGCAGGATTGACCCTGCAAACACAGGTGGAGTGAAAGACGGACACATAGTGTTTTCCTGGAGCTCCAGCAGGCAACCCAAGCTGCTGCTGCAAAAAAAGGAGAGAGACAGTTAAAGGTGCCTAACTGAGGGGTACTTAATGTCACCAGGAGTGAGGATTCCCAGGTGGCCAGCTCAGAATTCCAGTCGTCTCCTTTTCTTGGCTTTCAGGAAGTGATGTGCTGAAGGAGACAGGCCATTTTATCCCCTTGCTGCTGTGAGTTCAACTTGGTTCCTCTTCTTGGAGAAGCTAGCATGGACCAATCAAATGATGACCCATGCTTGTGAGGAAGGCTGGAAATGTCCAACCAAAATGAGACTTGTGTCCTTCTCATCACCCAACCACCGGCATCTCTTCTGAATTCTTACATGGGGGTCTCGAAAATTCCAGTCTCTTTTGTGCAGAACTCCTGGTGTCACATCAGCTGGTGTAGGACAAGTTAGGCCATAGCCATGAGTACGACCATTTTGGGACAGCCAGTGAACATCTGCTGCTCAGCTCCGCTCAGCAACCTCCTTTCACAAATTGTGTTCCATGGGCCCCTCTTTCAGTGCACCCCTGATCACCATTGCACGCTCTGCTGGCCAAGCTGCCGTTTGCCCTCGGCACTTTGCTGGCTGCGGAAATGTCCAGCTCAACTTTCAAATGGAGTTTTATACAAAGTCTCACCACATTCTTTGATGCTCTTTAAAGTTGTTGGAACACTCCACTCTGCAGGACCATGGAGTCACTTGAACCGTTGTTCTCTGGCAGGCTGGAACAGCCCGATACACCTGCCATCCTGTTCTCCTTATTTTACAACTGTGGCGGGATCTCTGATCTCTGTGTGTAGCTGAGCTGGGCCTGGGCCTCATTGATCCAAGAGTTACATTTCTGATTATTTAACTCCGTGACCAACGGTTCTTATCAGACTTTTTTCAGTTTCCAGCCCTTTTATTTCCTGCCTCTCCCAGCCCAGGTGTATTTCACTTATTTGTGGTACCATGAGCATGCTTGATGGCAAATATTATGCTCACTTCTTCATTTTAACACTAATTTAAATAATCAATATGAATGCAACCCCTTTATTTTCCTAACAGGATCACCCCTGAGCAAACCCTGGCATAATGTGCCCAAAGCATTACCAACATCTAGCTGACTTTCCTTCTCAATTTAACTTCATTTCATCAAAAAAATTTAATCCGTCTAGTACACCGTCAATTCCCCGCCATGTGGAGAAAGGATTTCAACTTGGATTTTCCCATCCCAGGAGAGTGCTTGAAGCACTAAACTATTAGAGAGGCACCACCACTGTCAGTGACTGGGACATGGGTGGTCATGCCTAGCAGTTAGAGCAGGATCAGGCCTAGTGGCTGGAGCAGGCATCAGTAGCCAGGAATCAGAGCCCAGGCTCAGAGGAAGGGTCAGAGGCCAGGTGCCAGAGCCCAGGGTCACAGGCGGGGTCAGGAGTTGGAGCCAAGGGTCAGAACCAGGTTACCTGGAGTGAGGCAAGGCTGGGTCCAAGGCAGGAGCAAGGCTTGGAATGAGCAGGAGCTATCTCAGCCGTGGGTGAACGCTCTGAGCAGCTGCTGACCTGCTGCTGTTGCTGGACTCAAGAGCTGCTCTGTTGACTCTTCCAGCCAATCAGGCCGTGGAGCCAATTAGGCAGCCTGCCACAGGCTGACTGTGCTCATTAGGTTACCCAGAGACTTGCTCTGCTGCAGGACCTGATCCCCGACAGCCACCTCCCCCTCCATCCATTTTGTGTGGGGTTAGGTGTGTCCTGAGAACACCTCCTGGGTCAGGCCCTGCAGGCCGGACACACGAGGGAATGGAACCCTCTGGGGTGTCGGTGTGAGGCAGGTTCCCAGGTCGTGATGCAGCTATGTGCCTGCTCACTGGCAGAAACGTAGGCACCTTGGGGCTTTAATGGTGGGAATGTAGCTGTCGAGGGACTTTAGGCACCTACAGGGTCAGGTGGCAGCTGAGCGGTGGTTTTCTGAATTCCCGGGGTGCCCCATGCTGGACTTGAGGGGGGTTAAAACGACGGTTTTCATCCTTTTCATGGATCTAGCCCTGAAAACGCAGTTGTACCAGACTTCACAGGGGTGTCTTACAGAATCTGTTTCACATGAGGCCAGGGTGAGTGAGCCAAGCAGAGATCCTGGGGCATCGTCTTCTTCTCAGAACATTTCTCCTGGTTTCATAGACTGGTTTAGAGACCAGTTCCATTCCAATTAAAGGAAACATCCAGCCTGACATATAGTGTCGGTTGAAGGGACAAGCGGTGTGACATTATTTACATGAACTGTGACCGTATAGATCATTGTTGCAACCAAGGTCCTGTAGTTGCACCAAATCTTGTACAAAGCGGGTCAGGTGAGGTGTCTATGAAAAGGTTGTAATTTGCTGGTTATGATTATGCTGTCTGTATGTGTGGATCATTTTTGTATTTGAAGTTATGAATATTGGCTATGGACTGGTATCTCAATGTGTTTGATTCTAAGTAGCCGCAGTGAAGCATTTGGTCAGCTTCTTGAGAAAGGAATTTTCAGATTAAGTGCCCAATCAAGAAACACTTAACTGACAATGAACCTTGGGAGACTCCAATCCACATTTGAGGAGCCTTCCTGGGAATGTTCAAAGTAGCATGTGAGCAATGGCTGCTCTCCCTGTAAAGAATTGAGTCATGCATGGACATGTGACTTGCCCATGTGACTCCAAACTCCACCTTGCTGCTGTGATTTTCCACAGTAAGAACAAAGGGGTGTCCTTCCACATGGCAGAGGATATAAAAGGCCCTGGAACCCCCTCCGTTTTGTCTTCAGTCCTGCTTCTTGCCTCTAGAGAAACTTTGCTACACTGAAGCTCTGAACAAAGGACTGAATGACCCATCCAAGCTGTGGATCTACTGCAGAGACTTGATTTGAACCTGCAGTTTATTCCATCACTGCTACAAGCCTGAACCAAGAACTTTTCCATTGCTGTATGTAATTGATTATTTTAACCAATTTTAGCTCTCATCTATATTTCTTTCTTTCTATGAATAAACCTTTAGATTTTAGATTCTAAAGGATTGGCAACAGCGTGATTTGTGGGTAAGATCTGACTTGTATAATGACATGGGTCTGGGACTTGGTCCTTTGGGATCGGGAGAACCTTTCTTCTTTTACTGGGGTATTGGTTTTCATAGCCATTCACCCCCATAAGGAATGGTGCTCGTTATGATACAAGGGAACTGGAGTGTCTGAGGGAATTGCTTGTATGACTTCCGGTTAGCCAGTGGGGTAAAACCAAAGTCCTTTCTGTTTGGCTGGTTTTGTGGGCCTTAGTAGTAAAGGACCCCCAGCCTTGGGCTGTGATTGCTCTGCTCTAAGCAATTTGTCCTAAATTGATACTCTCAGTTGTGTCCCACCAAAGGCTGCTTCGTTACAGGCGGTCGTGGTGCTGTGATATGAACTCTCCAGCTTTGGATTCATGAGCCTTGGTCAGAACGTTCTGAGCATCTTCTGCAGCCTCATCCAGAAATCTCTGCAGCAGGTAGCGCGTGGTCACAAAAGAAATCCCTCCCCCTACTAGGGAGCCAAGGCCTGGTACAAAATCCAGAATAAGTTCCACCAGCATCAGTGCTCCACATACAGATTTGGAAAGCAGAGACAGCACAAACTCTTTTGTTATGGCTGAGGCCAGTGGAGACTTTTTGATAGCAGATTTCAGCTCCGCAACAGGCTTGGCAACCTGCGCAGCCAGTCCAGTGAGAGACTCATCGTCCAAGCCAAAGGCCACGCAGTAACCCTTCATGTGAAAAACCAAGATGGCTAGATCACAGACGAGAGAGAGGCCTGGAACAGGAAGAGCACCAATGGCACATGACAATAGGGCCACTTCCCAAATATGCTCCTGCAGTTTAGCCTTTTTCTTCTGCAGGATCTTTGCTGAGATGTTGGGCAGAGCCAGGATCAAAACGTGTCTCTTCTGATCATCCAGCTCCTTCTCCAGGGTCTCCTGCAGGAGCTGGAAATCATAGTTGGCCAGTTCCCAGTTGGAGAGCAGGAAAACCCGCGGGGAGGCCTCACCTGCTTTTCTCAGGTTCTCTACGCAGTCCTCCCGGATCTTCTGCACGGTTCTCGCCTCATTGAAATTCCTTTTCCTTTGTTCAGCCCTCAAGTCATTATCCACTTTGCAGCGCACGTAGTAAAACCTCTTCCCCATCTTGTGAATCTCGTGGGCCAGGCTGGTGTGGTGGGAAGTGAAGCGCGTAGCAGTGACGATGATGAAGAAGTCGTAGTTGTTGAATTTTACCTGATTAAGGTAATTGTCTGCCTGAAAATTCGGTGTCCCGATTCCTGGCAGGTCCCATATTTTTACATTTGGGAGTCTGGGGTGTGGATAAGCCTTTGGCTCCATCGTTGTTTGTTTCACCCCAGTCTTAGCAGCTCCTTCATCATCATCCTCATTCAGGCCCAGGATGGCGTTGACGAAGGATGATTTCCCTGCACCTGACTCTCCCGTGATGGCGATGTCCAGTGGGGTTTTTCCTAATGATTCCAGCTTCTCCTGAAGTTCAGCAGCTGCTGCCGTGAGGTTTCCCCTCCCAAAAAAGGTCTGTAGTGCTTCAATTTCTGTTCTGGAGAGTCTACCACCCATGGCAGCCTTTGGTGGCGGCTCAGTTGTTCTTATCACAGATCTTAGAAAAAGGAAAAGAAAAATTCCAGTGATTTATTTTTATCAGGATAAATCAGATCAACCCCTTTCCTTCAGAACCTGCGACTGGCTGGGGGAAAGGTTCATTTTGACATCAATTTTAACTGTATGAGGTTGTAATAAAATTTAACACAGGCTGATTTTCCTAGAAGCAAACACGCAACCTTTAGCAATAGCAGATGCTCCAGCATGTTTTAATTAAATTAAAATCAACAGCTAAAGTTCAGTTCAAACCCACCTGCTCATTACACTGTGTTTTCAAAACATTCCCATACACACATTGCAGCTTGTCCCTAGCATGACCAGCTGATGAACTGCAGTGAACCTGCCGGCTCATTCCTGGAGCTCTTCCCTCCACCGCAGCTGAGCTGCAGGGAAATGATCTACCAAAGATCTCCGGTGGAACGGTGCTTCCCAGCATTTACATTACCACCCTGCAGTGATTACTTTGAAAGAAGCCACAGAGACATGTATAGAAAGTAGAGTTGTTGCTTTTATTTTGTAATCATGTACTATGTAGAATCAGAGGGGTGGCCATGTTAGTCTGTATCCAGAAAAACAACGAGGAGTCTGGTGGCACCTTAAAGAGTAACAGATTTATTTGGGCATAAGCTTTCGTGGGTGAAAACCCCACTTCTTCAGATGCATGGAGTGAAAATTACAGATACAGGCATAGATATATACTGGCACATGAAGAGAAGGGAGTTACCTTACAAGTGGAGAACCAATGTTGAAGGCCAATTCAGTCAGGGTGGATGTGGTCCACTCCCAATAGTTGATGAGGAGGTGTCAATACCAAGAGAGGGAAAATTGCTTTTGTAGTGAGCCAGCCACTCCCAGTCCCTATTCAAGCCCAAATTGATGGTGTTAAATGTGCAAATGAATCGAAGTTCTGCAGTTTCTCTTTGAAGTCTGTTTTTGAAGTTTTTTTTGTTGAAGGACGGCTCCTTTTAAATCTGTTATTCATTGATAAGTTATTTTATTAAAAAATAAAGTAGAAGGGGGACGTAGCTCTAATCATTCTTGGCCTCATTAGCAGATGTAGAGTATGTGTGAGCCAAAAATCAGATCCCAGAATTTTATACATTTTTTAGTTAAGGAATCCCCGCAATCAGTTGAGGCAACCCATTCAACATTTTAAAAAGTTATTTTTCTGTTCATATGAACTTGCTCTGCACCAAACCTGCACAAAAAGTTCCAACTCTTTGTAAGTTTTAATGTCTCTGTTTCTTATCAGTTTTACAACATTTCTTAAAAATCCAAGTTGAATCCTCCTGTCAAAAGAAAACTTGCTACGACCATAACGGTGGCGTTGTCACCACTCCCCCAGAGTAAATGTCAGAGCGCTGGTTACGCTGCCGAAGGAGATGTTGTTTGTAACTCTGTAGTTAATGGTGATTACCAGTGTGCACTTGCTACCCCTTTGTGGCCCACGCAGTTTTGCCAATATTGGGGATCTGGCCGGTTGTTTCCATTAGCAGGAGACCTTGATGAAGGAATCAGGTATTTCTTTGTTGCAATCCTGATTATTTGCAAAGAATGTGCCCAAAGGGCGGGATTCACCAGGGGCAAGTTAGGCATTGCAAGGCTCAGCATTGCAGCGCCTGACTTTTGTGTGACCTGCCACCCTGAGAAGTCACAGCCCCGAGTCGGCTGCCTGGGTGCATACCATGCCTGGCGAGAGTCAGGAGCCTAAAATGGGATTCACAGAAGCCCCTGCTACACAGACCTCCCAGATCCCAGCACCCCACCCTGATCTGTGAGGATGGGGAGAATCTCAGCAAGAGACACTCTCTGCTAGCACTGAACAAGGAGCTTTATTAGAAATAAGGGGAACAGGATCATCCCTACATAGCTACTCATAGACTCATAGACTTTAAGGTCAGAAGGGACCATTATGATCATCTAGTCTGACCTCCTGCACAACGCAGGCCACAGAATCTCACCCACCTACTACTGCAATAATCCTCTCACCTATGTCTCAGCTATTGAAGTCCTCAAATCATGGTTTAAAGACTTCAAGATGCAGAGAATCCTCCAGCAAGTGACCCGTGCCCCATGCTGCAGAGGAAGGCGAAAAACCCCCAGGGCCTCTGCCAATCTACCCTGGAGGAAAATTCCTTCCCGACCCCAAATATGGCGAACAGCTGAACCCTGAGCATGCGGGCAAGACTCATCAGCCAGATACCCAGGAAAAAGTTCTCTGTAGTAACTTCTAATACCCCATCACTGACCAGTGGTCATTACTCCATCTGCCTCGCCGTGTCTCCTAGAGCCTTCTCCTGCCCCGCACCTGCCTGGCTGCCTGCTGCTACTGAAACCACAGTGCATGTATCCTCCCACCGGGTACCTCCCCGTCCTTCACCTCATGACCCAATCTGCCCTTCCCATCCAGGAAGGACTCTACGGGTAGCAGGAGGGACCCAGGAGACTCCATGTAGCAGCCCTGGGGAGGTGGGGGGATGCCGGGATGTGGCAGAAGCGGTGACTGGAGGCAGATTGGGGAGGGAAAGAGGCCGGTGGGAGTGGGGGTGGGGATGGTGCTGGAGAGGACTCCGGGAACCAGCCCTGAGAGACGGGGTATGGGGAGGACACGTGGGTGGGGTGGAGGGTTTCCAGGGACTGATTGGGAGTGAGGGGCATGAGGCCGTGGTGGGGGACTCTGGGGACCACTTGGTGGTGGGGGGCACAAGGCTGGGGTAGGGCTGTGGCGAGGGGATGCTGCATGTCATGTCCTGGCACAAGGGGATGCTGTGGGACCCGGTTGGGCACTTACCAGCCGGGTTGTCCAGTAGGCCCGGGGCCCAGGAGTTGCAGCTCCAAGGCCCGGCCGACCCTGCCATCTCCAGAGAAAGTGGAGAAGAATTTGAATTAGGGCCCCAACAGTGCTGCCCTCTGATTGGGCTGCAGAGTGAGCATGTAATACCCCATAGCTCCCTGATGGGCGGGGCAGGGCATAGGGGAGACACATGAGGCTGTCCTCGGGGGTGTGTAGAGACATCCCCCCAGAAACGTCTCTGCTCCCCCCTCCCCATCCCTGTGCTGCTGCCAGTGAAGCTGCGGCTGACACACTGTGCCTCTCATCCCGGCCCAACGGCCAGCCCCTCGCTGGAGGAGTCCTGCCCTGGGGAGTGGGCCCAGCTCCACACGGCTCCAGCCCCAGCTAGACTTCAGCCTGCACAGTCCAGTGAAAAGCATCTGGCAGGCTGGCTTTGGCCTGCGGTCCACCTATTGACTCCCCCTGTCTTCCTATATCCTGATCACCCTCCTCCCCTCTCCTACTCTTACCTTAACCTTTCACGCTCTGCTGTCTTGTTCCCTTCACAATACAAACATGCTTTAGAGCCCCCCCCCTTGCATCTCCAACACCTTTCTGTGGGCTTCTGCTAGCTGCTGAGCAATATATCTTCAGCCCCTCTCCACTTAACATAACTCTCAGCAATTTCACTCTTAGTAGGGGAACGTCAGTTCTGGTACACTCAGAACCACTAACCCAAAGCAGGTCTAATGCTCAAACTTAGATATCACTGATTTGAGTTCTAAAGCATATAACAAGACTCCAGTTAAAGTCAAAATTAGCCACTATTATTCTATCATACACCTGTCAAGACACTGTTTAACCCCATATCTATCTCCAGCCTCTCTCAATTCATTGGGCTTTGGAACCCTTGTCCCTTGCTTAGCAAGTGCTACTTAGTTGAGGGCGAGTCCCTCCATCATAAAATGCCAAGTACAGTTCTACTGTCCTTGATTTACATAACCAGGATAACAACACTTTATTACTCCTGCCCCAATAACAAAGAGACTGGGGATCCCACAGCAGCCAAAGTGACCATTTGGGCAAGTAGTCCATCATGCTAGGCAGGGTGGGTGTGCACATGCAAACGAGATCAGCCCCTGAAGTCCTTTTCCACAGCTCACCACCAGATGTCAGGGTAGAGCTCATTCTGACTCTGCTTACAAACACAAATTCCAGTTTCATGTCTAGGCTAATGACTCAAAGATCTACCTCTCTGCTCCAGAGCTGTCTTCTTCTGGACAAACTAAAATTTGATTAAATTGTTCATAGTCAAATGATTTAAATCAGATTGTTTCTTTGCCTCTAACATTTTTACAACATTCAGCTGCTTAATCCCCTCCAGCCTCTGCAGAGTTAACTTCTTTTTTTTTTTGTCCTTAAATCACTTGCTTATCTCCCAAAATGACACCTTCATCAGCTCAGATATCACCATTTCAAGTATTGTTCCAGGGATCTGAATTCCCCAGGCCTGTACTTACTGCTTCCCTTACTCCTGCCACTCTTCCCCTCAGGGCTCCCAGCAAGTTTTCCAATCTCTTTATCTGTTCCCTGCCTGCTTGTCTGGGCCCGATCCTGCTTTCCTCACTGAACCGTCCCTTCCACGGACACAGGCTTTGTTCCACTACCAATTTAGCAAGGAGGGTGGACTCCTCAACTAGCCCCCACCCCTCCTGGTCCCTTTTCTTAAGCATTTTTCTCAAAATTGTGAGATCACAACAATGTCACTCAAAAAAAAAAAAAAAAAAAACTACACTGCCCAAACTCCTATGTCCTTCAGAATGGGGTCTCACATAGAAAATACCACACGAGACTCCTATATCCTTCACAGTTTACGCTGGTGCTCGGGTTAGAGTGAGAAACTCTAAGTTCTCCTCCTATTTTACTCAGCTCGCTATGACTGAGGGTGCGCACACCAAATGATCGATCAGTTTGTTTTATGCAGAGTCTTATATTCTTACCACAAGCCCGGCATCTCACCTTGTTCCCCCCACCGCACTTCTCCACCAAAAATGTTATGCTTAAAAGAAGCACACGGAATCTTTTTCAAGGGGATAAAGCAACAATTACAGCCATGAAACTTCTATCCTTCTAAGAACGATCATTAACACCATCAGCAAAGAATAAACTCAGAACCGTTTCTTCTTACTGATTCAAGGCGAGCAAAATGGAGTATAAAGCAAAATAAGCAAAATGGAGTACAATTTACTCGAGGCCATTTCTCCCCATTAGGGTTTTCGCCTACATCTTTGCAACCATCTTCTCTATTGTATAAAACGTAAGTTGCTTCTCTTCACTTTTAAGGCTCTTCACGAGCTGTCCCTACCCTATATATCACCTCTCATTCAGTATTATGGAGTCCTTAACCCTACCCACCCCCTGCACCACAGAGCCCCCTCTAGACATCCCCAAACCTCTACTGAGCCGCCCCCCTGGGATTTTGTACCCCCTACCGAGCCCCCATGCCCTGATCCCTGCACCACAGCACCCCGTACTGCGCCCCCACCGCCTCCATACAACATGATGCCCTTAACTGATTCCTGAGACTCTACCGCTGCAGCACAGCACCCCCCAGACCTCCATCCTGCTGCCTGAAGCCCAGCTCCCCTAATTAGCGAGCCAGCCGGCTACCTGCAGCCCAGTGCTCCCCGCTGGGCATTCGGCAACGTTCCCTGCAGCACAGCGCCCCCCTGTGAGCCCACCAGCTTCTCCTTCGAGCAAAGCTTCCACTACTGATCCCCACACCCCATTCCTTTCAGCACAGCGCCCCTCGGGAGACCCAACCCCATTTCCTGCTGCAGAGTACCCCCTATGGAGCTCCACACCCTGCAGCAGAGCACCCCCTAATTAACTGCTGGCCTGCTCCCTCCAAAACAGTGCCCCCTACTAAACTGTGGCAGGCATGTCTCGCTCTGTTAAACCCGCACCCCCTCCTGGTTGCACCTACGGTTTAACAAGCCGCAACCCAGAAAAGAATCTCTCACCTTTAGCCCCTGAACTCTTCAGTTCTTCTGCGCTTTCTTGAGGTAGACCCAACGGGCCAGTCTCCAGCTCTGTGATCTTGACACAATCCTCACTACCCCCGTCTCCTCCTTATATACTGAACTGAGAGGTTGATTGGATTCATATCGAAAGTGAAGGAAGCAGGTCACAGATTGGCTGCCCTGCTCCCTGCCCTGCAGGAGGGACTGCCTAGCAGACCCGTTTGCTCTCTCCCTAGAGAGAGTAAAGAGTGTCATCGCCTCAGTTACGGTACCACACCGTTCTTTCTATACAGGCCCATGTATTCGTAAGCTAAATTCAATACAGATAAACCATATTCAAAACAATAAAAGAACCTACACACATGCTAATAAGCTCACCAGAGATTCCCCCCCCCACAACTCCAACAAGAGCTGAGCTCTGGCTGGGAGCAGCCCTTCAAACCCCACCCATGGGTTTCTCTGGGGTCACCAATTCATAACAGCTTTTGCTCAGAAAAAGCACTGTGACTTATGGGCCTCAGTAGGCCCAGTCTTGCAACCCTTCCCTAAGGATTGTGCCCACAGGCACCGATTTCCCCTCTTCCTGGTGGGTGCTTGGCCCCCAGCCGCCCCTAGCCCTGCCCCTGGCCCCACCCTCGCCCTGCCCCCATTCCACCCCTTCCCCAAAGTCCCCGCCCCTGCCACGCCTCTTCTCTGCCTCCTCCCCTGAGTGTGCCGCTTCCCCGTTCCTCCCCCTCCCTCCCGGAAAGTCCTAAGCGCCGCTGTTAGGCGGTGGGAAGCACTGGGAGGGAGGGGGAGGAGCGGGGACGTGGCGCGCTGAGGGAGGGAGAAGGAGACGAGGAGGAGGAAGTTTGGCTGCTGGTGCATGTGGAGCACCCACTAATTTTTCCCAGTGGGTACTCCAGCCCCAGATCACCCATGGAGTCCGCGTCTATGATTGGGCCCCTCTTGGACCAGCGATCCCATCCATTTTCTGGATCTGAGAGGAGGCCCTGAGTCAGTGAAAACTCAGGCTATTTATCCCCCAAATTCTTTGTCTGTTGGCCCCTAGAGAATCCAGTTTGAACCAATGTTTGTGAACCTCTGCAGGTGACAGTGCTGCCCTGGAGATGTTACAACCTGAGTGACTTTGCAAACCATCCCCACTGTTCTCGGGAACTGTAGTTACCCCACCTCATGGAGGTACAAATAATCCCTGGCCCACATGGCTATATGAACAACTGCACTTCATACAACAGACTCCAAAGATACTAAACTGAATTCAATAAGGTTCATCCAGGATATTGCCATCTCTGTTAGACGTGTTATTACAGAGGTATTGTCTGTGATTGATGTAAGGATGACTTGTTGACACATCTTTAACGTATCAGGTTTTTAAATTGAGATGCCATAAAAGAAACTCAACAGATCAGTTGGTCACGAAACAGCAATTTCCATTGTCCCTTTTTTGTAAACAAGCGCAGTATATAAAGGGGGGGAATTTCTGAAAAGTAATTAGAATGGTTCAGGCTGCAGTACCACTTCCCCGGATCAGTGATACCCTTCTGTGTCATGCTGATTAATCTTTGACTACTAATCTTTGATTAATAAACTGATTGAGCCTGGTTATTGTAGTAAAGAGAGAGAGCCTGGAGCACTTGGCTTGGTGCCAAAGTTGAGGTCTGAACCGAAGGCTGTAAACCAGGGGTGGGCAAACATTTTGGCCCGAGGGCCACATCTGGAATAGAAATTGTATGGCGGGCCATGAATGCTCACAAAATCATGGAGCAGGTCCTCAAGGAATCCATTTTGAAGCACTTGGAGGATCAGGAACAGTCAACATGGATTCACCAAGGTCAAGTCATGCCTGACCAACCTGATTGCCTTCTATGATGAGCTAATTGGCTCTGTGGATATGGAGAAAGCAGTGGACATGATGTATCTTGACTTTAGCAAAGCTTTTGATACAGTCTCCCACAGTATTCTTGCCAGCAAGTTAAAAAAGTATGGATTGGATGAATGGACTATAAGGTGGATAGAAAGCTGGCTAGATTGTGAGACTCAACGGGTAGTGATCAATGGCTCAATGTCTAGTTGACAGCCGATATCAAGTGGAGTGCCCCAAGGGTCGGTCCTGGGGCCAGTTTTGTTCAATATCTTCATTAATGATTTGGATGATGGGATGAATTGCACCCTCAGCAAGTTTAAAGATTACACTAAGCTGGGGGGAGAGGTATATACGCTGGAGGGTAGGGATAGGGTCCAGAGTGACCTAGACAAATTGGAGGATTGGACCAAAAGAAATCTGATGAGGTTCAACAAGGACAAGTGCAGAGTCCTGCCCTTAGGACGGAAGAATCCCAGGCACTGCTACAGGCTGGGAACCGGCTGGCTAAACAGAAGTTCTGCAGAAAAGGACCTGGGGATTACAGTGGACGAGAAGCTGGATATGAGTCAACATGCCGTTCCCTTGCCTGTCAGAGTTTTGTTTGCTGACTGGGAGCCAGCCCCCAGGGCCGGTGCTACCACTAGGTGACCCTAGGCGGTCGCCTAGGGCGCCAGGATTTGGGGGGCACTATTTCAGGTCCCTCAGCGGCATTTTGGCAGCGACAGCAGGATCTTCGGCCGCCTGGGTCCTCAGTGGTATTTCGACGGCAGGATCTTCGGCCGCCTGGGTCCTCAGCGGTATTTCGACGGCAGGATCTTCGGCCACCTGGGTCCTCAGCGGTATTTCGACGGCAGGATCTTCGGCCGCCCGGGTCCTCGGCAGTATTTCGGCGACAGCTTCTCCCGGAGGCGCCGCCTAGGGTGGCAAAAATGCTGACGACGCTCCTGCCAACCCCACTTCCTGATTTCCTTCCATTTCTGGGAAAGGGGCAGCTCAGACATTTGCTTTCAGTTTCCACAGGAGTGAGATGCAAATTCATCCTCCAAACTGAGACTATCTCAAAACTGTCTGTAAATCAGACGGGGCAGTTTGAGCAATGAAAAATTCTCCATTGCCTCCACCTTGCAAACTCATACACAAGAGCGCAAAGCAGGTGTAGAACTCTACCAAGCCAGAATAGCAGCTTTCTAGATCTCTTTTGCGCTGGTGTAAATGATGACACACCACATAGTGGAGAATCAGCCCAAAGGGGGAGACAGCCTGCAAAGGGAACAATTTCCATGTTTCTCTTTCTGCACCAGGCAGTGCTTGTGGGGAAAGAGTTCAGGGTTTCCAGCATATGCTGTAGTTGGCACAGGGCTGAGGGAGGGGTTACCAGGCTGCCCTGGGGAGAAGAGAAGAGGACCTGCAATTGCTGAGGATGAAAGGACCAGCCTGACTGCTGGCATCCCTGATTACGCGATGGTGCTGGCTTCCCCTATGGTTAGGAATTTTCAGTGTGCTATACGGCACAAGCTGAGCTGAGAGCCTGATAGACAGATAGATGAAAATAGTCTATAGAGTGTAGGAGAACTGAATGAATGAATGAATGAATGAATGAATGAAAGAAAGAGCTTTAGAATAGACTAGACTAGCCTCGCCTAGCCCTCTTACAAGGTATTTTATAGGATCCTGACCCATGTAATTCAGGCCCAACCTACTATACCCAAATCTTATTTCCGTACCCTAAGAAATGTCTGAGTACCCTTCTCCTATAGGTTAGTGGATTATGACCCTTACTTTCTAAATATATTACTAAGGATTATCTCACTCCAAAACTGCCAATTTAGGCTCTCTTGGTGACCTCCAAGTTGTGGTGTACCCTGCGGTTACCAACCGGGTGTAGATGCTGGATAAACCTATGATGTGATATGGATAGTTCCTCCCTTTGGTTCCCCAAAGTTCAGGGCCCGTTCTTTATCTGAGCCAAAGGTTGCTGATATATTCATAACTGAATATACTTTTTGCTATTTAGCAAATTTTACTGGATTTTACAGACCGGTCGGCTTCTTGCATTTCAGCATTTTCAGCAAAACTTATTATTAGGAAACACATGCCTGAGCACATCTTAAATTCCAAGGAATTAATACTGATAAAATATAAGAATAAAAGAGATTCATTTCAGAAAAAGAAACATATTAATTGATACTGCTGGCTGGATTAGTAGGATATAATAGCTAGCAAAATAATCCTATGGGCTACAGGCCACATCAAAACCTGTAAGCACCCAAAGGGTTAAATGCTATATGCTAAAGTCACCCAAATTATCTTAAACCTACAAACAGGATTTTACAAACCATGAGTGTTGGTTTAGGGCCTTAAAACCTCACATAATGGTACACAATTACTTAGGCACACAGAAAAACATTTCACAGAAGTATCCAAAGTACCCTTCATTAAACATCAGAAAACATGAGTGAGGAAAGGGGGAGGGTGGAAAACAGCCGACTGAGAAGAAGGAGACGAGGAAGAGGGTTTAGTTACACAACCACTATGAGAACTACCACCCACTTCCTTTATCCGAGGGTGCCTTCGATCCCTGGACTGTAATCGCCCAGTGCCGAATTGCAGGCCAGCCCTGAAGCTCCTCCAGTGTCTGTTGCCTTTGTAAGGTATCCTGTCCCCATGGGCACGGACCTCGTTCTGCTCCCCATTTACCAAAGAGGGTAGGCTCCTCAGCCAGCCCCTGTCCCTCTGGGTCCCCGAAAATCTCATCCCAGGTTGACCCCCATCCCTGGAATGGGCCCTGAGGCTATGTCTACACTACGAAATTACTCCGATTTTACACAATTCGATTCTTGGAAACAGATTGGATAAAGTCGAGTGCGTCCCCACTAAGCACATTAATTCGGCGGTGTGCGCCCACAGTACCGTGGCAAGCATCAACATTCCAAGCGGTGCACTGTGGGTAGCTATTCCACAGTTCCCGCCGTCCCCGCTGCCCATTGGAATTCTGGGTTGAGCTCGCAATGCCTGATGGGGCCAAAATTTTGTCACGGGTGGTTGTGGGTAAATCTCGTCAGTCAACCCTCCCTCCCTCCTTGAAAGCAACAGCAGACAATTATTTCGCGCCCTTTTCCCTGGATTGCCTGAGCAGACGCCATAGCGCGGTGAGCATGGAGCCTGATCAGCTCACCGCAGCAGTTATGACCATTGTAAACACCTCGCGCATTACCGTGCAGTGTATGCAGAACCAGAACCTGGAAAACCAGGTGAGGAGGCGACGGCAGCGTGGTGACAAGAGTGATGAGGACATGGACGCAGACTTCTCTCAAAGCACGGGCCCCGCAAACTGTACATCCTGGTGGCAATGGGACAGGTTCATGCCGTGGAACGCCGTTCTGGGCCCGGGAAACAAGCACAGACTGGTGGGATCGCATAGTGTTTCAGGTCTGGGATGATTCCCAGTGGCTGCGAAACTTTCGCATGCGTAAGGGCACTTTCATGGAACTTTGTGACTTGCTTTCCCCTGCCCTGAAGCACAAGAATACGAAGATGAGAGCAGCCCTCACAGTTGAGAAGCGAGTGGCGATAGCCCTCTGGAAACTTGCAACACCTGACAGCTACCGGTCAGCCGGTAATCAATGTAGAGTGGGCAAATCTACTGTGGGGGTTGCTGTGATGCAAGTAGCCAACGCAATCATTGAGCTGCTGCTATCAAAGGTAGTGACTCTGGGAAATATGCAGGTCATAGTGGATGGCTTCGCTGCGATGGGATTCCCTAACTGTGGTGGGGCTAAAGACGGAACCTATATCCCTATCTTGGGACCGGACCAGGGAACCAGATGAAAATAAGATCGCTGACAGTTTCCTCCGGAAAAATAACCCTGACGACCCCCCCGCATCCCAAATCTTGCAGCGTAAATCTACCAAACACTGAAAAATGTTCAGATTTCAGCCCAAAATCTTCAGTATTCAGTTTTCCTGGGGGGAGGGGGGGAGGGGAGGGGAGACAGGGGGAAATCGAGGAAAGACAACACTTTCCATGAGAATTTTTGTTTTTATTATTATTATTATTTATTAGATGTATTGTGGTAGCTCCACGAGTCCCAGTGTAGCACCCAGAAGTCCCGATCACGGACCAGGACTCCCACTGTGCTAGGTGCTGCACAAACACAGAATATAAACATGGCTCCTGCCCCGAAGAGCTGTGACAACCTGAGTATAAGACAAGCGGTGACAGAACCATGTGGTGTCGTCATTTACACCAGGGCAAAAAGGGTCGAGAATGCTGTGAGTCTGGCTCAGTAGAGTTGTCCACCCGCTTTGCACTGGTGTGAATGAGTCTGCAAGGGGCAGGCAATGGAGAATCTTTCATCCCTCAGACTGTCCCCTCTGATTGACAGGGAGCTTGTGACTGTCTCCGGAGCCAGTCTGGAGCAGGCATTTCCATCTGACTCTGAGGGAAACCGAAAGCAACAGGCTGAGCGGCCCCTTTCCCAGAAATGGGAGAAAGCCAGGAAGCGGGCCTGGCTCTCAGGCAGCAAACAAAACTCTGGATGACCTTCATTCTTGCATGGAAACACAGGCGAGGGACCGGCGTTTGGAGCTGTTTAGCCTGGCGTCCATCCAACAGCCGCAGGAAAACTTCTCTCCCTCTGCAAGAGAAGATGGCTCCATACAAGATATTACTGTGATGAGGTCCCCGGGGTGCAACAAGAAGTGTGGGGCTGCTGAGCGAGCAGCTAGCCCCCCGCTGGTGGTGATAGGGCGACTTACTGATCATTGGTGACCCCAGCTGGGCCAGGAACAGACGATACAAGGGAGGGGAACCCAGTTCGGGGCAGAGCCAGGAGAGAGGAGTGGGAGCCCTGGGGCCTGAAGTCCATGAGCGAGGGAGGTACCGGAGGGAGCTCTCTGCTGGCACCTGCTGGAGGCAAAAGGACCGAGTGAGGCCGTAGCTCATTTACAATCAACTGTGGCTGGTTTGGGGACATGGAGGTGAAATGTGGCTGAGTTTTGTACTTGGGCTGATGCTCTGGAGAGTTCGCTGGTGGGAACCAGCTGGGCAAAGGCTGAAGAGTGACTGGGATCAGGGTCTATGATTTTCAAGGAGAATCAACCCACCCTGAGCGCCCAGTGCACTGGTTCAGAGGGGGACACAACTGATGTGGGTAGGAGTTACATGGTGCGGGGCTGTACCCTGGAAAGCAGCGATTCGGGAAGGACCCAGGAATCCTGGTGGAACCCACTGCGCGGAGCTCCCCGGGGACGAGGGCGAGCGCAGCCCCGGGCCGGAGAAGCAGGGGATTATAGAGTAGGAGCTGGGAAGTGGGGTCCCCTCTGGATACAGCATGGGAGGGTGGGGAGACACTGACGGAGACTGCACCCAGCTTTGGGGGGGAGCCGCTCATCAAACAGGACGTTGGACAATTGGGGAGGGTTCTGAGAAGAGCTACAGAAATGATTTACCCCCAGGTGAGGGAGAGGGGACTCGGCCCCCGTGGCCTTGCTCCTGATTTACCCCCGGGTGACTCCAACCAGCGCACGGAGCACCTGGGGCCAGGCTGGGGAATCCCAAGACTTCAAGCTGTGGGTCCAGCGCAGGGGAATGGCGGGGATCATGGGTGAGGGGCTGGGCCATGGCCAAGCCAACAAGCCAGGGGTGGGCACATGGGCTGGGGTCCTCATCCTGTGCCTCGGATCTCCTCCCCTCTCCGCCCCCAACCATCAGGTGCCCGGTGGCTCCTCATGGCTCCCAACAGGGCGAGTGGGCCGGGCAGGGACTGGAAGATGGGCCCACAAACGTGTAATGACCCTGGCAGAACTGCCAAAAACCCTCCGGGGACACAGTCCCCTACTCTAACCACTAGACCCCACTCCCCTCCCCTCCCCGAGCCGGGACAGAACCCAGGTGTCCTGGCTCCCAGCCCCCCTGCTCTAGCCATTAGACACCACTTCACCCAGCAGGCTGGGGCACATCCCCATCACATGAGGGGAATCTCTGGGGCTTGTGGGGGGGGGCGTGGGCTTATCTGATGCACACAGGAACCCCTTGGACATAGAGGTGCTGTGTGTGTGTGTGTGTGTGTGTGTGTGTGTGTATGTGTGTGTTGCCCCCCCCACCCGAGATACATGGGGGCGGGGGAGTTACTCAGCCCTGGGGTTGTGTCCATGCCGGCTGGCAGTCGTGGGAGCTCTGCCCTGCGCATTTCCTGTGAGTCTCAGGTAGCACCTGCATGGAGTAGCGCAGTGGGAAGCGTCTGCACTATTTTGTATGAAGACCGTGTGTGCCTCAGTTTCCCCTATGTGAGATGCTGGCCCCTAGGGGCTGGGAAAGGGCTGTTTTCTCTGGGGCAGGTGACCGCCCAAGGGCAGCTGATCCCTGGCTGTCTCCACTTGGGGCCCGTGTCGCTGGCGAGTCCATGAAGACAATGGCTCGGAGCTGCCCCTGGCCCAGGCTGTAGCTTCCGGCTCTCTGGGCTGACCGAGGACTGGCCATGCTGGGTGCAGCCACCTAACAAACCAGCCTGCCCTTCCCCCGCCGGCTGGGAGCCCTCAGGTGCCCGTCTCAGGCGGAGTCGCTGGAGGGAGGGGGCTACCGGTGTGGTGCTCTGCTCTGTTCAATGTTGATCTCAGTCGGCTGCGTGCGTGTTCCCGGTGTGTGCTGCCCCGGCTCCGCGCAGATCGCTGACACAGCAGACCCCGAGAGGACCCCCAATGACCACAGACTCTGATAAGGTACGAAGGCACCCGGCCAGGTTTATTGTCGAGGAGAAACACAATCTCTAGCTCCCCAGATTATCAATTATAACTCTACGGTTTGTTGCTAGTCCCTATGTGCCCCCTGGCAATGGACACAGCTCAGTCATTGGCGGGACTTTCCACTGCCCCCTAGGCCGGACAAAGACAACTCCTCGGGGGTGAATTCTTATACACAGGTACAAACAAGTTACATAACGCTCCTGACATATTGAGGTGCAACCCCTCTACGTAACCAGGTACAACCCCTCGACGCAGTGAGGTGCCGCCTCCCACCTTGTACATGTTGGTTCGAACAAAACAACTCTATCCATCACATTACCCTTTTGCCCCTGTCTTTAGGATGGGCCGGCCTGTTCCTTGTTATCTGTGGGGAATGTACAAGTGTTCTGGGACCTTTTAGGTTTGTGTACTTTTGCAACATCAGCCCTTTCCTTGCCAACTTCTGTGAGCAGGGCTTGCTCTGGCTCACAGCTAAACTTTGCTTTATGTTAGCAAAGTCTTGACCATTACTTTAGCTCAGGCCTTAGGCCTCATACTGGGCCTCATCTTACTACAGCGCCGAGGTTGGGTCCCAGGAGGTGGTGAAGCCGCGTGGCTTCCCCTGAACACAGAGCGAGACCCTAAGTGGGGGGCTGGCCGGCTGTAGGGCCCCCAGGGACTGTCCCAGAGCACCGGACCTGTGGCTCCCTGACCCCGGCATCTGCTCCCTGGTGCAGGTCTTGCGGCAGTGAGGCTCCGGAGGCCCCTGCTCCGCCCTGGGGCTCTGCAGCCGGGTGGGTTCTGGCCCGGCCCAGCCAGAGCGCCATGGGCCGGGTCTCCGCCAGACCTGAGCCCCCCCAGGGGCTGGGGGCCCCGCTGGGGAACGAGCTCTGACTCACACCCACCCCATGCCACCCTGTGCCCTGCCCGGCTTGGGGGCGGGGAAACAGACAAAGCCCCTGATATCGGGGGATCTGGGCTCCCTGTTCGAACATGAAAAGAGGCAGTTTGCAAAACCCGGGGAAACCCTGGAAGCAAAGCCAGGAGCAATGTCAGTTTTGAAGCAACAAAAAAAAAAAGATCAGATTCAGGTTTTCAATTCTTTTTGGTTAAAAAAAAAAAAAAAAAAGGAAGTTTTTAAAAACCCAAACCACAAATTTTCGGCCCAAACCACCACCTGGGCTTTTATTTTTACCAAAAAGGGGTTTTGAAAATGAATTTTTTTATTCTTTTGTTTTTTCATTAAATGCCCTCACAAAAAAAAATTGGAGGAAAAATAACCGTAACCAGAATATTTGTGGCTCAGGTTTCTCCTCCTCCCTCCCCCACCCCCCGAGTTACTCCTGATTTACACCAGAGTGGGTGAAGGGGAATCGGCCCCTTGACATCAATGGCGTTACTCCTGATTTACATCAGAGAGGGAAATTGGCCCCATTGGCCCCCCTTCCCCCAAGTCACTCCGGATTTACACCAGGGGCCGAGAGGAGAGTCTGGTTCTAAGGCCGTTGCTCAGCACGCCAGCCGGGAGAAATCAGTAACACTCAGGCTCAGGGTTTTGCTCAGTTCCCTTTATTTGCTGCGGTTCCCGGCTGCCGGCCCCACATGCTGGGCTCTGCCGGGGTCGGTAACCAGCGCAGCGCCCGGGGCAAAGCCTGCCGGTGCCTATGCTGTGGGGAGGGAGTGCTGTCACGGCTCTGCCCGCACAGCTCAATGGGCGATGCCGGCAGGATTCGGGCCCGGCCCCTCTCCCGTTCCCGGCTGCTGCTCCGTGATCAGGGCCATGTAGACCTCAGCCGCGGCAGCCGCCCACTGGAAAGACTTGCAGGCCGGTGCCAGCGCCCGGAGCGCCTCCTCCAGGTGCTCGGCGGCTCCCGCCAGGGCGTTCCTAGCACGGCGCCCCGTGAGGGCATCGGGCAGGTAGTCGCCCAGACTCTGCACCACACCGGTCCCGGGGAAGGGGCCATTCTCGGGGGGCCCTGCAGCCGTTTCCCCAGCTGGGCCCCCAGGGGCGGCACAAGCAGACACGGCCTTGGCGATCTCCTCGCTGCTCCGGAGCAGGGCGTCCATCGGCAGGCGCAGCACCGGGGAGGCCTCCGCCTCCCGCAGAGCCGCCTCCAGCCGCTCGGAGAGGCCGGCGTTCCGCAGCAGCACGGCCACCACAGGGCCCCCCACGCTGCCGAAGATCCCCATGGTGGCCTGGTGGAGGTCCCGGACGATGGCCCCCTTCTCCTGCAGCGAGGTGTGGGGGGAGGCCATGCGGGCGTACAGGTCCCGGCTGGCGTTCTTCTGCACGTGTCTGTTGGTCTGCTCCGCCGCGGCGTGCATCTCCCGCGCCGCCCACAGCAGCCGCTCCAGGCTCTCCCCCACGCCGACGCCGCCCCCCACGGGGTCCAGGGACACGCTGGTGTCAAGGTGCTGGCTCAGGATGCGGAGCAGCGTGTGGGTGGCCGAGATGCATCCTTGCAGGGAGTCGAGCAGGGACTGGCTGGCGCGCACGAGCCTCTCCCTTTCGCTCTCTGTGCCGGAGAACAGGGACAGCATCGCGGGGCTGGGAGACAAAGCCGAGAGCGCGGGTGAGGGGGTGAAAGTTTCCCCTCCAGGATCCCCAGCGCAGGGCCAAGGGGATGTGCCATGGAACCGATAGGGAGCCCCGATGAAATGGAGTAGAGGGAATGCTGGTTCACAACAACCCTGGGATCTGCCTGTGGAACCCACTGCCTCAGGATCTCGCTGATGCCGAGAGCCCAGCAAGCCCCAGTAAAGGGATCTGAGATTTACATGGCTAATGAGGAGAGCCAGAATGACATTAGAAAATACATTGTTTTGTTAACCTCAATAAAATTAAACACTCTCATGCTCCAGGGCATGACCCCACCTCTAACTAACGGCTGTCAGGCAGGAACTGCCCCTGCTGTCAGAATCTCTCTAACCTGCTACTGTGGGGCATCTGGGGGCCGATTCCCAAAGCACCCAGCGGTGTTGTCCTCGCCACGGATAGAAGGGTCCTGACCTTCAGAGGTATTTCAGCTCCTAACTCCCTTTGGAATCAGCAGAAAGGAGGAACCAAAACCCCTTTAAGCTGACAGCGCGGAGTCCAAGTTTGGCGGGGGGGGGGGGAACCTCTTGTATCTTTATTGTGACAGTTCTGGCTTCTGTCCCCGGTGCCTGGAGTCCCAAGGGGATGGGGGGCTCCCAGTTACCCCGGCTTGAGGCCACTGACCCAGACTGGGCGGGGGAAGGTCTCCACTCTCCGCAGCCAGCACAGACTGGGGCGGGGTCGGGGTCCCGGCTCTCTGCAGCCAGAGCAGACCGGGGGGAGGAGGTCCCGGCTCTCCGCAGCCAGCACACACAGTGGGGGGGGGGGGTCCCGGCTCTCCGCAGCCAGCACAGACGGGGGGGTCCCGGCTCACACTGGGGGGGTCCCGGAGGGGGGGGGGGCGGGGCGCTCACCTGTCACTCCGCGGCGCGGCTGCTCTCCCGGCCGGCGAAGGGGCGGACGGCTCCCGGCTCTCGCCGCTTCTCCTTATAAAGCTCCGTGCGGCGAGCGAGTGAGAGTTGGCCCGAGCCGAAGCGCGCGGGGCCCTTCCCCGGGGCGGGGCAGCGGCGGGGGCCCGGCCGGGGCTCGCGGGCTCCGGGCTCCGGGCTCGATCGCGGGACGGAGAAACCCGGGCCCTGGACACCGGCCAGACTCGAGTTCCCGGAGCCCACGTGGGGAGCTGGAATCTCAGCGACAGCTGAGCCCCGGGAGCTGCCCCTTTATGGACAATGGGACGCCCATTGGCGCGCTCCTGACCACGGCTGGGCTCCGGGTCCCCCAATGGGATCTCGGGGGGCGACCGGGAAAGTGAAAGCCGGGATCAGCCCCCTATAAAGGGGAGGGGCCCTGCTCCGGGCCGCCCAGAGCCGCAGGAGCCTCCCCGGAGAGCCCAGGCTGCTGCCCACGGAGCGCAGTTATCCTCTGCCCACGAGAACGACTCGTCAGCTTCCCACACGCCCAGCGAGCCGGTAACTCGCCCCAAACGGGCGCAGGGGTAGCGCAGTGAGAGCCGCCCGGATCGCTTGGGAACCGGCCCCTTCCGACAACGGGGGGTTCATGCAGCCCCTGGGAAGGGGCCATGTCTAGGGACAGAGAATATCAGTCACCCCCAGGCTGGGGGGGGGGGGGCGGTGCTGTGAGGGGGCGGGGAGCTGCCCCGACTGTAACCGATGGGAGGCGAGGGGGGAAGTTCTGCTTTCCAAAGGGGACCCTGGCGAGCTGCAACTCTGGGAAGGACCCAGGTGTCCTGGTGGTACCAGCCTCCTGTGAGCCCCCCAGGGGATGCTGTGGCTAAGCGGGCGAGAGCGACCCTGGGCTGGGGAAACTGGTGCACAGCGAGTAGGAGCCGGGGGGTGGGATCCCCTCGGGATAGCGGGGAGACCCTGCCTGGAGACTGCGCCCAGCTCTGGGGAGGAGGCGAAAAACGAAACTATTCCCAGGTGCCCCTTGAAGCCAGAACAAAGCTGCCCAGCTGCGACCAGCTCCAGGCCTGGCCTGTTGTGCAAATTCCTTCACGGGCTAATTTTCCAACAGCCAGAAACTGGAGCTTCTGACCCACAGCGGGGTCCCCCGGGCAGCAGAGGGGAGGGAGCAAGTCATGCACCTGCCGAGAACCGGGCAGTGCCACGGCTGGGGCAGACGGTGGCCGGGTACATGGAGGATGCTGCCGCGCTGCTGGGGTGGATGGATTCGGGGGGCTGGAAGGTGTTGGGGGTAGAGGGGGTTTGGGTGCTGGGACAGAGATCTGGGGAATGTGGGGAGCTAACGTGTGGGAGGAGAATTGGGGGTGTCTGGGGCAGTAGCTGGGACACCGCTGGGGTGGGCGAGGGGGATCTCTGGCAATTTAGGGGCTGTTGGGGAGTGGGGCTGAGAGTCCCAAGCTTGCCTGGGCGGATTCTCCCTCTCCCAGCTGGAGACTCTGGCTGGCTCCTGGCTGCACTTTCCTTCTAAGGCCATGTGGTGCAGGGGAGGGGGGAGCTTGTCGGCAGAGGGGAGAGACAGGGCCCGAGTCCTTCCGCCCTACAACCTCCAAGGTGTTTAGGCGCAGAACTCCCACGGATTGATGGGGAATTAGGCACTCTGCACTAGCTAAGCCCCTAACGCCTCCGTCTTCTTCCTCTCCTGGCAGCTCTCTCGAGAATGTCCTTCAGTGATCTCCTGTACCCAGACAACCCAGCGAGGCGGGAGAGGGTGGCGCGGTTACACCAGGAGGTGATCAACTGCATAGAGCTCAGTTTTGATGCCACCAATGAACTGATTGGAGCCTTAAACGAACACTGGCAGTGCAAGTTGCACCCCATTAAGATGAACATGAACGGCACCATCCGGGAGAACTGCGACAAACTCCTCGCAGCCATCAAGTCCATCCAAGACAAGCTGCAGGCCATCGATGAAAGGCTGAAGCGTGAACTGGAGCCAGATCTCTACCGAAAGCTTCACAATTTCCAGGAGCCAGATGCCAAGAAGATGCAGACCCTGAAAGATGTGGCCAAGGTGATGAGCGGGGTCAGTGCGATCGCCTTGGGGATCTTCGTCAAGCTGGTGTGTTCGAAGGTGACGACCACACTCCTCAGCCAAATGATGACAATCGTGGTCAAGGTCGGTGCCTCTGTGATCGGCGCCATGGTTATTGGCGCGCTCCTGGGCGTGGCTGTCGACTTGATTCTCAGCACGATTCTGGGCGCCATAGAGAGAGACCGACTGGAGACAGCGATTCAGGAGCTCAATGCGCTGGTGAGCGAGTTCAAGCCAGCCTCCAAGGAGTATAACAAAGCCATCATGAAGACCATCTGCATGCTGCCATAGCCGGAGGAGAATCAGCGGCTCAGATGACTGCAGACCAAGCTGCAAGTTACCATTACTTGTGAAAATAAGGCCGTGGGGACCAGCTCCCATCTAGCGTGACTTAGCCCAGCACCATTAAAGCCAGCACAATACATGATATCTAGCTCTTCTGTAGTGCTTTTCATTAGTAGAGCTCAAAGTGCGTCCGGCTTCATTCATGTCTTTATCCTCCCACCACGTCTGGGGATAGGGCAGGGCTATTACCCCATTCTACAGGTGGGTAAACTGAGGCCCAGAAAGGTATTTAAGCACTTAACTTCCACTGATTTCAGAGCAATTGGCTCAGGCTCTCTGCAGACTCAGGCAATGTCCCTGATTTCAGGGGAAGCTAGGTGCCTAAAGTGACTTGCCCCAGTCCATACAAGAAGTCTGTAGTGTAGCAGAGAATTGCCTCAGTTTCCCAAGTCACAGACTAGTACTCAACACCCACTGGGCCATCCTTCCCCTCTAGCTGGTGTTTTTCATCTCCCAGGCTCGGTCATTATGTGAATTGAATCTATTTCCCCTAGTCAAGTATCCTCACACTTTTGTGTCAACTGTCTGTAATGGGCCATCTTGATTATCACTTCAAAAGTTTTTTCCCCTGCTGATAATAGTTCCTCTTAATTAATTAGCCTCTCACAGTTGGTATCGGTACTTCCACCTTTTCATGTTTCTCTGTATGTATAAATATCTTCTTACTGTATGTTCCATTCTATGCATCCGATGAAGTGGACTGTAGCCCACGAAAGCTTATGCTGAAATAAATTTGTCTCTAAGGTGCCACAAGGACTCCTGTTCTTTTTGCTGACACAGACTAACACAGCTGCTACTCTGAAACCTCTTCTGATAATGCCCCAGGGGGACGGTCGGTACAGAGACCTGATGCCAACTATCGCTGCTGCTCTAGAGGAGCTGGTTGATTCCCTGCTCTAAGCACTAGCCCCCACTCCTCTCCCAGAGCTGGGGAGAGATCCCAGGAGTCCTGGTTCCCAGCCCCCTCCAGCAGACCCCACTCCCTTCACCTCCCACACCTGGAGATGGAACCCCGGGGCCCTGACTCTGAGTCGCCGCCTTTCACCGCTCTCCCTGCACTGTCCGGTTCTGTGAGGGAAGAAGCCTGGAGCCTCCTTCCACGGAGGCTGGATGGACTCCGAGGGGCACTGGCGGAAGCAATTGCCCTGGGCAAGGCCAGCCGCAGGTGCTCGCAGGTGGGGCCCAGCCGGATCTTTCTGCCCCGCGTGACTGAAGAGGAAACCAGGACTTGGAAACCAGCCCAACTCGATTTCGTGGAAACCACGCTAGGAAACCGCACCCCAAAGCCCCTCCCCCCCGCCCCACCTCCCTTAGCGGTCCGAAGCATTTGCTTCTTCCAGCAGCCTCCTGCGAGCTCAGAGATCTCCGCTCACCCCCTTCCCCAGAGAGCAGCGGGGGGCGGCTTTGCGGGGTTCCCTGAGCAACAGCTGGGTCCCAGTAGCAGCCTCTTTAAGGCCAAGGCGACGTCCATTGGCACCGCGCTCCTGCTGTTTCCCAAGTCACAGACTAGAGCCCAACACCCACTGGGCCACCCTTCCCCTCTAGCTGGTGTTTTTCATCTGTAGATCTGAAAGCACCTCAGAAAGGTCAGTATCAATACCTTGATTGCACACAGGGGGAAACTGAATCAAAGAAAGGGGCTCAGGCAGCAGGCCAGGAATAGCGCCTGGAATAGATCAATATAATTCATGTAGACTCTCCCCCGCCAAAACTGACACATCCCCACCAAAGATTTCAATTTTGACAAAACAGCCTTTTCCAATGGAAAATTGTTCTATCAAAAGCTTTGCGGCCAGCTCTGTGGCCGGCCCAGGCCGGAGAACCTACCTCAGGGTTTTCTGCTCCAGCCCAGATCTGGGAGTTGAGCTAGAGCGGAGCTCAAAGGTACAGTAACTTCCCCAACCTTTGCTAGGGTCTGTCAGGTGTTTACATTCAGGGCCTCTGATCTGAATCTGAGACTAGATAGGAGGGGGGACTCCGGGACCAGGGTGAGCTGCGACAGTCCGGCCTAGGGAACCAGATGGGAAACGTTACTGTCCTAAAGGGCAGTAAACCCATTCGAGAGCAGGGGGGTCTCCAACTGTTTCTGGGTGGGTCCCACTTTGAAAATATTTCAGTTGTGATAACCCCACTGCCCCCCCCCCCCAAAGTGACAGCAAATCACTGGACGTACTCAGAGGCTGGGCCGTGCTTAGGCACACGCAGCGTACACAGCTATGGAGGGCACCTGAAAATTTGGGGCACCACCCTCGCTGGCCGCAGCGTGGGCTCCTCTCCGGCCCCTCCCCCGCTTTGGGCCAGCGGGTTTCTCCCTGACCCTCCCCTCCGCCCACTCACTCCTCAGCCAGCCTGAGGTCTCTGGCTGGGGCAGGGCATCAGGGGGCCAGGAGCAATATTTGCATGTGAGTGAGCAGGGGGAGCCCTGGGAAGAGAGCAGGGGGAGCTCAGCATGGGGGGTAGAGCCGGGCATGGGAGTTCGGGGAGCAGGGGCAGAGGAGGAACCAGGCTGGGGATGACGGGGGGGGGGAGCTGGCCCAGGGTGGGGAGGGTGCAGGCAAGGCTGGGAACAGAGCGGGGGTGGGGGCACACGGAGGCTGGGAAGAGAGGGGGAGAGCTGAGCTCGGGGGCGTAGAGCTGGGCACGGGACTTCGGGGAGTGGCAGGCGGAGGGGGAGCCGGGCTGGGGAATTGCTGGACTGGGAAAAGAGCAGGGCGTGGGGAGGGCCATAGGAAGCAGAGGTGAGCTGGGGGGGGTGCAGAGCACCCACCGGCAGCTCCCCGCCAGCCCCCCCAGCTCACCTCTGCTCCGCCTCCTCCCCCGAGCGCGCCCCCCCCCGGCTTGCCACGCATAAAACAGCTGATTTGCGGCAAGCCGGGGGGGCGCGGGGGGGAGAAGCGGAGAGGCGGCGGCGCTGGGAGAGGGAGTCTGAGGGCCGCAGCCCAGGAATGCTGTAAAAAAAATTGGGGGCACCGCTTTTTGGCGCCCCCAAATCTTGGCACCCTGGGCGACCGCCTAGTTCGCCTAGTGGTTGCACCGGCCCTGCTCATTGGTGACCCCAGCTGGGCCGGGAACAGACGATACAAGGGAGGGGAGCCCAGTTCGGGGCAGAGCCAGGAGAGAGGAGTGGGAGCCCTGGGGCCTGAAGTCCATGAGCGAGGGAGGTGCCGGAGGGAGCTCTCTGCCGGCACCTGCTGGAGGCAAAGGGACCGAGTGAGGCCGTAGCTCATTTACAATCAGCTGTGGCTGGTTTGGGGACATGGGGGTGAAATGTGGCTGAGTTTTGTACTGGGGCTGATGCTCTGGAGGGTTCCCTGGTGGGAACCAGCTGGGCAAAGGCTGAGCAGTGACTGGGATCAGGGTCGACGTTCACCGAGCGACGCTGGCGCCGGCTCCGTCCTAGCTGCTGAAATCAGCGTCCGAGCCCCAGAACGGCGGAGCGGCCGCGTTGGGTTTAAGGTCCAATGGACGTGTCCCCGCACAGGGTTTAAACCCACTTCTGACATCATCACAGCAGGACGGGGGTAGAGCCCCAGGGACCCTGATTCTCCTGCAGCCACAAACTGAGCGAGGGGCCGGGAGCAGGACAAACTGCATCCACCGCTCAGGGGCCGATTGGTCGGGGCCGGGACAGAGGCGTCCTGAGACAGTGGACGTCTATTAACCATGGCGTTCAGCACTCGCCGGAAAGGGGATTGTGGGAAAGTGCCAGGGGTGATTCTGGGCTACAGAAGATCTCAGATGGAGTGACAACGGTTAGGGGAGTTGAACAGCCCTAGAAGCAAGTGGCCGGGCTTGGCCAGCCTGTTAGCCCTGGGGTCCCCCCTCAGTGCCCCTCAGTCCCGACCCGCAGCCCCCTGCTAGCCCGGCTCTGGGCCCCCCGTCCCCCGGTGCCCCTCAGTCCCGACCCGCAGCCCCCTGCTAGCCCGGCCCTAGGCCCCCCGTCCCCCGGTGCCCCTCAGTCCCGCCCCCCCGTTGCCATTGAGGTCACTGCTATTTGCGTATCACTGAGCAACTGGGGGTTCCAGAACCTGGCTCGGAACCGACACTTCCAGTCCTGTTCCCTGGTGTGGGCGGCTGAGCCATGGGCCAGGAGGAGCTCTGCCTGCTGCTGTGTGTTCAATGGTGGGGTCTGTGGGGCGGGACCCATGGGCAGCGTCCCGTGTGGTACCAAGTGGGGATGGAGCTGGCCCCAGGGGAGACCCCTCTGCAATCCCAGCCGCCCCTGGGGATCGCAGCAGGGGCCCTGGGCTGGCCTGGGCTGGCCTATTGGCCCCTGGCCCTCACCCTGGTCCTAGGTGCCCTGACCATCACAATCCTGCTCCCCCGGTGGGGCCACTCGCCAGAGAAAGTAAGTCAGGGACTGAGTTTAACTGGGTGAGCCCATGGGACTCCCTGCCACTGGGTACATTGTTAGTGGAGTGTGCCCTGTGGGACTCCTCGCCGCTGGATTATTAGTGGAGTGTGCCCTGTGGGACTCCCTGCCGCAGGATTGTTAGTGGAGTGTGCCCTGTGGGACTCCCCACTGCAGGATTGTTAGTGGAATGTACCCTGTGGGACTCCCTGCCTCTGGATTGTTAGTGGAGTGTGCCCTGTGGGACTCCCTGCCGCTGGATTGTTAGTGGAGTGTACCCTGTGGGACTCCCTGCTGCTGGATCACTAGTGGAGTGTACCCTGTGGGACTCCCCACCAGTGGATTGTTAGTGGAGTGTGCCCTGTGGGACTCCCTGCCCCTGGATTGTTAGTGGAGTGTGCCCTGTGGGACTCCCTGCTGCTGGATTGTTAGTGGAGTGTGCCCTGTGGGACTTCCTGCCACTGGTTACTAGTGGAGTGTACCCTGTGGGACTCCCGGCCACTGGATTGTTAGTGGAGTGTGCCCTGTGGGACTCCCTGCTGCTGGATTGTTAGTGGAGTGTGCCCTGTGGGACTCCCTGCCACTGGATTGTTAGTGGAGTGTACCCTGTGGGACTCCCTGCCACTGGATTGTTAGTGGACTGTGCCCTGTGGGACTCCCTGCCGCTGGATTGTTAGTGGAGTGTGCCCTGTGGGACTCCTTGCCGCTGCATTGTTAGTAGGATTAACCTACAAGACTCCCTGCCAGTGGTCTGATAGTACTAGGTTAACCTGTGGGACTCCCTGTTGCTGGCCTCCTGTAGGGGTTCTCCTGCTGGACTCCCTGTCACTTGGTGTCAGCATCCTGACAAGGGCAGCAGGGTCCAGCTTGAGGCTGGGAGTAGCAGCGGAGTCGTAGGCAGGTTCCAGGCCGGGGTCGATACCCAGGGTCAGAGTTCAAGTCAGGTTTAGGGTGCGGGTCAGGGAACGAGGTCAACGCCAGGAGTTCAGGAGCAGGGATGGTTGTGGCGGCTACAGCAGACCCACACTGTTCCCTGCACCCTCTCTGGATCCCCCCTTGGGTGTATAGAGGACGGGGAGCCAATCAGGAGCCAGAAGGCTGCTGCCTATCAGACCCCTTGAGGCGGGACTTCCCCTGGTCTGTGTCTGTAACAGGTTATGGGCAGTGGATCACGACCTGGTTACAGCTGCCATTGGGTGGCAGCATGGAGGTGTCTGGAGACCTTCTGGGCCTTAAACTTGGTCATTAGTGGGGTTAACCAGTGGGACTCCCTGCCAGTGGGTTATTAGAGCGTTAACCCATGGGACTCCCTGCCAGTGGGTTATTAGAGGGTTAACCCATGGGACTCCCTGCCAGTGGGTTATTAGAGGGTTAACCCGTGAGACTCCCCGCCAGTGGGTTATTAGAGCGTTTACCCATGGGACTCCCTGCCAGTGGGTTATTAGAGCGTTAACCCATGGGACTCCCTGCCAGTGGGTTATTAGAGGGTTAATCCGTGGGACTCCCTGCCATTAGAGGGTTTCTCCTACAACGGCTGCCTACCACTTGGTAATTAGTGGGGTTAACCTGTGGAACTACCTGGCAGAGGGTTAGTGGGGTGGTTAACCTGTGAAACTCCCTGCCACTGGACTATTAGTATGGCTAAATGGAGGCCCTGGCTGCGGGATATATTTGGGGACCCCCTGCTACTGGCTTGTAAAAGGGATTAAGACTGGGAATTCCTTGTTGCGAGTACATCCCCTTGGCCTGTTGAGAAGTGGAGGAGTTTAGGGCCCATGGGGAGGGGGAATGGTGTGACAAGGGGTGCCGCAATGATAATACAAACTCCCTTCTATTCGTTTATTATTGAGGTTAACCTGTGGGACTACCCACCACATGACAGTACTGGGATTGGACAGAGCTCAGCTTGTTTGCTATGGGGGTTAAACTGTCCATCTGCCCTCCACATAGAGGCTCAATCCCAGGGATCGGGAGCCTGCAGGGGCTGATCCACAGCCCCCTTCCCCCCGTCTTTGTCTCCTCCCCAGCCCCAGGTGCCACCCAGCGCAGACGGCCCCGGCCCCAGGGGCTCCGGCGAGGCTGCACTGGCTGACGTGCTGCACCTTCTGGACGCCGTGATGGAGAAGATGGGGAGGAGGCTACAGTGCCAGGAGAGGCGGCGACCTGCCCAGTGTTGACAAGGACCCCTGAGCCAGCCAGGACCCCGAGCTGGGCGCCGGCTGGATGGGACCCCCCTTCTGGACTGACTGCAATAAAGAGCCTTGGGAGGTGGAGCCCTGTCCCCGAGTCCTTGTTGCTGGGGAGGGGGGATTCACCCTCATGCTCCAGGACCCACCACAGGAGTCAGGAAGAAAATGTTGAATTCCCCCCGTCCCCAGCATTGAGGATAGTGACACGTCAGGGCGGCAGGGATGGGAGGCTGCTAACTGGGCTAGATCCTCTGAGCCTCCCGAGCCAGCCAGTCCCCAGCCCTGAGGGTTAGGGGGGTGGTTAACCTGCAAAACTCCCTGCCACTGGGCTATTAGTATGGCTAAACAGAGGTCCTATTTATTATTGGGGTTAACCTGTGGGACTACCCACCACATGACAGTACTGGGATTGGACAGAGCTCAGCTTCCTTAGAGGGGAAAGGCCCCGTGTCCTGTTCCCTGCCCCCCTGAGCCAGCCAGTCCCCTGCCCTGGGGCCGGATCTGAACTGGATTTAAAGACACAGCTCGTTGTTTACTAACCCACAAACTGGGTTTTCCGTCCCTCTGGGACTCTCATTTATTAACATTAAAGAAACTGAACAGAAAAAATTACAAATAACTCCACACGTGACTACACTGTTCCACAGCAAAAAGGCACAAAATCGTCCCTTTACATTGTCAAACCTGCCTCTTCCACACATGGCCAAATGACACCCAGCAGGTGTGTCAACCTGTAGAACTACCTGCTGCAGGGTAACAACAGCATGGGCCTGTTGAAAAAGCCCTGGGCCAGGTTGTCAGCTGGGTTTACCAGTGGAACTCCCTGCCACAGGACGTTCCAGAGGTTTAACCCATGGTATGGTGAACCAGCAGGACTCTCTGCTTTAGGACGGTAGCAGAGTTAAACTGAAGTACCCAAAGATATTGTCAGGGATTCCTGAGACAGGCAATCAAGGGGTAACCTATGGGACTCCCTGCCAAAGGATGAGTGACTGGGATTAACCCACAGGAAACTCCCAAAGGCAGGCTGATGGTCTGCGAGACTTCCTGCCACATGGTTTTGGGAGTCTAAGCTTGGGAAGTCCCCTGCCAAATGATATTTGACTGGGCTGTAAACCTTGGACAGACCATTGGGTAGGCAAATCAACAGAATAACCTGCAGAACTCCCTGCCACAGGATATTAGGCTAAATTTTACCCTGTGGAAAACTCGCTAAGGAGGCAACTAGGACTTAGCCCGTGGAACTCCCTGCTACATGATGTGGCTCGGCTTTAACTTACATAAAAAGCCCTGAGGAAGGTCCTTAGGCGGAAGGAGGGTCTTCGGGACTCCCTGCCGCGTTACTGGCAGCCCTGACCTTTGGAACTGCCCGTCACTGGAGAACGGAGCCGTGAGCAGGTTCACTGCCCCCCAGGGGCTCCCCCAGTGTGTCTAGGGAGCTGTGCAGGCTGAGCAGGGCACTGGCGGCCTCCTGGGTGACCATACGGCTGTACTCCGGTTCCACGGCTGACAGGAGGAGCTGGGTCCCGGGCGAGCCCTCCCCGGGGCCACAGGCCGGCGCCTCACACGGCAGCTCCAGCAGGGCGCTGACTGCGTTGTACTCGGCCTGCGAGATCCACTTCATGCCACTGGGAGGCAGCGGGCGGGGAGGAGGAGAGGCCTCACGGACCGACATGATGGGGTCTGGGGTGCTGAGACGGAGACTCTGACAGACCTGGAGGGAACAGACAAGAGGGAGGTTATTTACCTGGGTGAGGGGGGGAAAGTTACCTGTGGAACTCCCTGCCACATGATATTGTGGGGAGGGTTAACTACCGACACCCCTGAAGCACGCCTGAGGGTTAGCCTGTGAGCTGCACGCCACACAACGTGATGAAGGGTTCAACCACAGAACACTCTAGCGGAAGCTATTAGTAGGGTTAACCTGTGGAACTCCCTGCCACATTACCAGCAATGGACTTTAACCCATGGGAGCCACTTGAGCAGTCTCCTGTTGTGGTTAAGCCACAGAAGTGCCCGGTGCGTGATACTAACCTGTGGAACTCATCACAGCAGGGGAAGTCCCAGCCACCTGCTGTTATTGGGATTTAACCCTGTGTAACCCCGGGGCAGGAGAATATTTAGGGTTAACCTGCAGAACTGCCTGCCACATGATATTATGGGGTCTTAAGACATCCAAGCCACCGTTTTTGGCCAACGCTGGGGAGAGGGGACCCACCAGCTGTGCCCTGCCAGCCCCCTGGGGGCATCGTACCTGCTGGGAGGGGCAGGAGAGGAAGTTGTAGACCCGGTGCCCTGGGGGCATCAGAGGATCCGTGTAGAAGAATTCGCTGGAACTAATGGGCAGCAGGAGACCTGGAGCAGAGAAGGGGAAGGTGAGATCGTGGGTGGGGGGCGGGTGTCTCCCCCTCCCTCACAGATCCCTGCCCTTCCCCACAGGGCCCAGGGCTGAACCAGCCACAGACAGGGAGATTCCCTTCCCCCCACTTGGCCTCCTACCTGATCCAATGGCAGGGCCCCCCTGCAGGCCAGAGCCCTGGGGCCGGTCCCCGTGGGGCACTGGATGGGTCCCTGGTGCGGAGCGAGACAAAGCCGCATAGTAGGGGTAGAAGGAGGGATGGGAGAGCGTCCGGGTGGAGAGCGAGTGACCCTGCGGAGGGGAGAGGAGAGAGCTCAGGACTAGAAGCCCCCCCAGCTCTGCCGGTGCCCCTCACTCCCGACCCACAGCCCCCTGTTAGCCCAGCCCTGGGATCCCCCAGCTCTGCTGGTACCCCTCACTCCCGACCCGCAGCCCCCTGTTAGCCCAGTCCTGGGCCGCCCCCACCACTCTGCGGTGCCCCTCACTCCCGACCCGCAGCCCCCCGCTGGGCCCAGGAGGCTGCAGACCCCGGTTTCTGACTCTCCCCTATTCACACATCCCCCCAGTTACCGTCCCGGGCTCCCAGGAGCTCTCGTAGGCAGCCGGGTTCGCAGACGCTGTCGGGTTTGGTGCCAGTCGCGACAGCCCCGCGGGGTGAGCCCTGAGATCGGTGCCTGTCGGCTCACGGTTCAGCCCGGCTCCAGAACGGTGCCCTTTAAACAGGGGGGAGATTCCCCATGAGCGGCGGTGGCCTGGCCTGGCCGGGTCACTTCCCTGGCCTGGCAGTTCTAGCCTAGTGCTGGGCTGCGGCTGCCTCTGGGGTGGAGGCCGGCAACTGTCTACACAGGGGTCTCTCACCTCGCCCTGGAGAACTGCAGTCAGTGATGGGTCTGCGGGGAGAGCCCCCGACCCCACGGCATAGCTCCCTCGAGTGCTGCACTGGGGCCAGCATTGACCGCGAGGGTAGAGCGCCCCCTACCGAGCCCCTGCTCCGCTCCCCGCAGCATCGTGACCCCTACCGAGCCCCCCACCCCGCAGCACCGTGACGGAGCACCTCCACCCCCCGCTCCCCACAGCACAGACATGGACTGGGTAAGACGAGCCCCACATCCCTGACGCCGCCTGCTGCCCCAGCTCACCTGCCCAGCCAGGGAGCGAGCCCTGGCCCGGGGCCGGGTCGTGGGGCCAGGGCCTGCACGGGGAGAGGAGCTGCCGGCGACAGGGCCGAGGCCCCGTAGACTCGTTACACGGATGGGGGAGGCCGTGACCCACCCTGGGCTCCTCCTGCAGCCTGTGGGTGGGAGAAGAGACCTGCTCAGCTTGATGGACCATCTGTTCCCTTCCCCCTGCCGGCTCCATCCTACTGCTCCCCCTGTCCCCATCCTACTGCCCCCAGTCCCCATCCTACTGCCCCCCAGTTCTACCGTCTCCTCCAGACCCAGCTCCCCCCAGCCCCCCCCGCCCCCCAGCCCCAGCTCTCACCAGCCCCTGTCCTCTGCCCAGTCTGACCCCAGCGCCTCTTCCTCCTCCGACCAGCCGCTCTCGCCGTCCTCAGCCCACAGTCCGTGCCGGGGGTCCAGCTCCTCAAACAGCATCCTGCCCCCCCGGGACGAGACCCCCACGTTCCTGAGTCCTGGCGGCGCCTCCAGAGGCCTCGCTCCACCCTGCCCCCGGCCCGGCTCTGCAAGGGGGAAACTGCTGAACAAGCCCCGGTAGCGGGGATGGCGTGGGGCAGAGCCAGGGAACGCAGCTCTGGGCTCCCCCTCTGCTCAGCCGGTGCCCCTCACTCCCGACCCGCAGCCCCCTGTTAGCCAGGCCCTGGGCCCCACCCAGCTCAGCCGGTGCCCCTCACTCCCGACCCTTAGCCCCCTGCTTGTCTGGCCCTGGGCTCCCCACAGCTCTGATGGTGCCCCTCCAATCCTGACCCACAGCAGCCCAGGCCTGGATTTGCCTGGTGTCTAAAGGGCCTACTCACCTCTCAGCCTGCGGGGGGGGCCGATCTCTTTCCCCTCCAGCTCACACTCCCCAGCCCCCAGTCTGGAGACCCCCCCCCCCATTCCAGCCCCCGCCCCCGTTGCAAACAGCAGCCCCCGCAGCCCCTCACCTGTGGGTCCTGCTGCACCCTGGGCTGGGACCCGGCCGAGCCTGCGGGCCGTGGGAGCTGCTCTGGGGCTGGCTGCAGACAGAGAGAGCTCAGGGGCCATGAACCCCCCCCAGCCCCTCCCGCCTGTCCGGCCCCACGGGGTGTGGATCACAGCCCAGTTGGCGCCTGCTTAGCACCATCGGGCGGCTCCTTCCCCTGGGCTCAAAGGGCCTTGGGTGGGGCCCCCTGGCCGCAGGGCTTAATTCCACCGGGAAGCTTCCCAACTTGGGCCACAGAGTCTCCGCCCCGCCCCCGTCCCCCCTGGGGCTCCCCCAATCCAGAGACACCCCCAGCTCCACCGGTGCTCCTCGATCCCGACCCGCAGCCCCCACTGCTCCAGTCAGCTGCCCTGGCTGGCTGAGATCAGGGTCCCCGGGTGCTGGACCCCGGCCGAGATCAGGGCCCAGGGTGCCGGGCGCTGCCCAGACCCCGGCTGAGATCAGGCCCCTGTGGTGCCGGGAGCTGCCCAGACAGAGCAGCCGCTGCCCCAGGTGCTCACGCTCCGACCCCGGCAGGGTTATTTACTCCCCCGATGCCCGGATGGGAACCGAGGCCCCGGGAGATGCAGGATCTGCCCCAGGTCACACAGGCCTCAGTGGCCGAGCCAGGCCCAGGCCCCTCGAGCGCTGGGGCCCAGGCCAGGCCTGGCAGAAACACAACCCGGGGACGGGGGATCAAGGAGCGCTGGGAGCCCAGGGCCCAGCCGGCTCTGGCTGCCAGGGATTGTTGCAGGCGGGGGGGGGGGGGGGGGGGGGGGGGGGGGGGGGGGCGGAGGTGTTTGAAGGGCTGGGGGAGGGGGCTGGAATTTGGATGCAGCCAGGGATGGGTGGGGGTAGGGGGGGCTTTTGATGAGGAGCACGGTCACAAACCCCACCAGACACCCCGGTGCAGGGACACCCCCCGGGAGAGATAGAGACACCCCCACCCCCCCAGCACCCCTCCCCAAGCACACACACACGCACCCCCCAAGCCGGTTCCCATCCCCAGGGGCCCCCTGCCCCAGCACAGCCAGGCTGACTGACCCAGCTGGGGGGCCGGCCCAGCGCCCCCCACGTCCCGGCCCCTCGGGCCCAGTGCAGCCCATGGCAATGGGCGTGTCCCCCACCCTGCGCGGTGCGGAGGCTGCCAGGACCCTGTGGGTGTCCGGCCACGCTGGCCCCACAAACCCCCGGTGCGGGGTGTTACCCGCCCACTCCTGCCCGGAGGGGCTTGAAATCAGCCCCTGGGTGAGGGCTGGGGCCAGCAGCGCAGGCTGAGGGGTAACTAGGCTCAGCTGGGGCCACGCCCCAATCAGGGCCCAGCCGGCCTGTATAAGAGGGCAGTGAGCCGGGAGCAGTGAATCTCTGCCTGCCTTTAGTGGGAGAAGGGCCCTGGCTGCGAGGGGAACCAAGGACAGAGTTGGGAGCAGGGCTGGGGAAAGGCCAGGGGAGCAGGGAGGCCTCAGGCTGCAGGGCCTGGCATAGGGCCCTGAGACATCCTGGGGTTTGGGGCAGCAGGTCTGGCCCCCCTTGCCTGTGATGAGGGGCTAATACACTCCAGTCTGCCCCAGGGCATGGGGCTAGGTGGGGACTGGCAGTAGCCTAGACTGAGGTGAGGTGGGGATAGTGGGTGGGGGTTCCCTGGGGAGGGGAGACCTTGAGACTGAGGGGTTACTGCTGTGGGGGGGGAAGCACCCCTGTGCAAAGGGGCACCAGGGTCTAGGAGGGACTCGGGGGCCACAGGCGAAGCGGATCGCCGGCCGGCACGGGGGCGCTCCGGAGAACTGGGAAGCTAACCCCCCGAGAAGACCCGCAGGAGGCGCTGCCGGGTGATTCTGAGCCATTACAAGTGGTGGAGACAGCCGGCACGTGTGGCCCGGTAGGGCAAAGACTGTTGCCCAGAGACTGAGGAAGGGGACGATGGCTCTGGGGTACACCGGACACAACAGGGACTGTAGGATTATGGGCTAGGGGCCCTCTGAGAGCAGGGTGGCCCAGCGGGCACTGGTGAAACTCCTCTGCCAGGAGTTTAGGGGGAGCTACTGACAACGGAGACTCTGACCTCTGGCTCCAGCCTTTATGGGGCCAGCTGGGCCTGATTGGGGCGTGGCCCCCAGCTGAGGCTCCTCCCCCAGTCAGCCCTGCTGCCTTCTGCTGTCACAGCCTCTCCCGGGGCTGTTTTAAAGCCTAAGGGGGTGACCACCCTGCTGCACCCCCCAATGCCAGCGCACGGCCCAGGGCTCTGCTCGGGCCCAGCCCCACACGGCGACCCACACACAGGCCTGGGATGTTGCACAGGATCCAAGCCTCCCCCTTTGCAAACAGCCCGGCCCTGCAGCCCCCCCCCGGCACCTGCCCCCCTCACCTGTGGATCCTGCGGCCAGTGGGAGCCCTCTGCTCTGGGGCTGGCCCCCCTGGGCTCCCAGCCATGGACAGAGCCCTGGGGGGAACTGAGGGGGGGGGTGAAAACTCCGGTCAATTGCAGAGACCCGCCCCATTGGGCATTGATCGCAGCGTGGTTTAGCGCCACCCCTGGCTGGCTCCCTACCTTGAGCTCCAAGGGCCTTGGGTGAGGCCCTCTGGCAGCAGGATCGGGGCCGTTTCATTCATGTGACCCGGCTGATGGACCGGGCAGCTTCCCAACTGGGGCCGCAGAGTCTCAGCCCTGTCCCCACTGGGGCACCCCCAATCCAGGGACACACCCAGCTCTGCTGGTGCTCCTCACTCCTGACCTGCAGCCCCTGCTGGCTCAGCCCTGGGATCCCCCCCACACCCAGCTGTGCTGGTGCCCCTCACTCCTGACCCGCAGCCCCCTGCTGGCCCAGCCCTGGGATCCCCCCCACACCCAGCTGTGCTGGTGCCCCTCACTCCTGACCCGCAGCCCCCTGCTCTCTGTCTCAGCTGTGCGGCGCGGTGCTGGTCCGTGTGTTGTTGGCGGGCTGGGGCAGAGTCACGGCCAGATCTGCATTTCCACAGGCTGTCAGCAGAGCGCTGTCTGTCCGGCTGTGAGCCCCCCCCCCCCCCACCCCCCCCCCCCCGCCCCGCCTGTGTCAACCACACACACACCCATGTCAAACCCCCACCAACACCACCACACGGACCCCCCAACCCTCACTCAGACCTACCCCCCTGTGTCAACCCCCCACAAACAGACCTATCCATGCCGACCTCCCCCAGAACCCCACCCATGCCAACACCCTACCCACCAACACACAGACCCCCCCGCACCCCGAGACCCAACGACGTGGCAGACGTGCCTGTGGAGCTCCTTGTCCCAGGCCCTGTCCTGTCCCCGCTCAGGCTCGCCTGAGTTCCATGAGCCTGGCTGGTTTTGGGGGCCGGGGGGGGGGGTCGTATTTCCTGGCACCAGGTTTGGGGCCAGTCGCTCTCAACAGCACCGGGAACCTTAAGTCACCTTATCAACCTTGTGGGGCTGTTACTGTCCTTGTCCCCCCACGGCCCCCAGCCCAGCTCTGCCCCCCCCGCCCGCCTCTGGTCCCTTGGCAGGGACCCCTGGGCACAGCCTGGGCTGGCCCAGGATTCGTCCCCCTCTGCTAGCCTGCCCCGCCCATCCCACTGCCCCCCACCCCTGTGCCCACAGATGGCAGGGGAGGGGTCCTGTTGGGGCCCCACAGGCTAAGGGGCTGGGAAGAGGATGCCCTAGCAGGGCAGAGGCTTGCATTGCGGGAGCAGGGACACGTTTTGAAGGGGGTGTGTGTGTGTGTGTGTGCAGGTTTGGGGGGGGGGTCAGAGCTGAAACCCCCAAACTCCCCAGAATCCCCCAGCCCAGCTCAGACCCCCCTCCTTTGCACCCCACACTCCTGAGTTCCCCGTCCCTATGGAGCAGCTGTGGGCAGGAAGAGCCTGGGGGGGCAGGGGAGTTCTAGGCTCTGTCCCCTGAAGGGGGAGCACTGGGGAAGGGGAACCCCAAAGCCCCCCTTGGCCTGGAGGAGCAGCTGGGGGGATAGCAGGGAGGGGGGAGTCATGAGAGGGGTCAGGGCCCAGACAGCGTCACTCACCTTCCCCAGAAGTGTCACTCTGGGGGAGGGGTCCAGCCTCCTGTGCTCTGCTGTGGGGTCGCGGTCAGCCAGGGGGGTCGAGGAAACGGACAGTTTGGAGACCAGCCCTGGACAAAGCTTCACTGACCGGGCTGGGCCCTGCAGAACATGGGCCCCACACACAGTGCTCCCCCCAAATCCCCTCCAGCCCCCCCACTGCTCTGAGCCCCCCACATCCCCTCCAGCCCCCCCACTGCTCTGAGCCCCCCAAATCCCCTCCAGCCCCCCACTGCTCTGAGCCCCCCCAAATCCCCTCCAGCCCCCCACTGCTCTGAGCCCCCCAAATCTCCTTCAGACCCCCCACTGCTCTGACCCCCCACTGCTCTGAGCCCCCCACATCCCTTCCAGCCCCCACACTGCTCTGAGCCCCCCAAATCCCCTCCAGCCCCCCACTGCTCTGACCCCCCTGCCCCAAATCCCCTCCATGCCCCCACCCATCTGACCTCCCACATGAACCCACCTCTTTGCTGCTCCACCCCCCAGGTGAGCTGGGAGGGTCCCTGGGGTGGGGGCTGGACCGTGAACAGGGCGTGTCCCAGCTGGAGGCAGGCGGGGGGAAAACGGGCTGGAAGTGCAGAGCCCCGGCCCCAGATTGGCCCAGGAGTGTGGGGAGGGGGCCCCGCAGGCCCCCCTGCAGAATGGGGGGCTTGGAGTGGTGTGGGGGGAGGGGTCTGTCCGCTGCCAGGGAATGGGCCAAACTCAATGAGGAACCTGGGGGAGGAAACAGCCTGAAAAAACTCCACTGAGGGGTTGAGCTGCCCCATTGACCCCAGGGGAGAAATCAGCCCCTGTCCACTGTCACAGCGCGGGTGCGTCCGGGCCCCGCCCCGCGCGCGTCCGGGCCAGCACAGAGCCAAGAAAGTAGATTTAAAAACAAAAATTCACTAGCTGGATCCCTTCCCAATCCCCGCCGCTGCTGGGTTTGATTTCTGAAAACAGCTGGGCAGACAAAAAGCGTCCAGTCCACCTCGGGCAGCTCCCGGTCAGAGGGGCTGAGGCAGGCTCCCTGCCTGCCCTGGCTCCTTGCGGCTCCCGGAAGCGGGCAGTGTATCCCTGCGGCTCCTGGGGCGGGGGGCCAGGTGTCTCCGTGCGCTGCCCTTGCCCGCAGGTGCCACCCCCGCGGCTCGCATTGGCGGCAGTTCCTGGCCAATGGGAGCTGCGGAATCAGCTAACCCTACTGATAACACTTGATCCCTGGATTCTGATTGGCTCAGCCCTCAATGAGAGAAACAGGGGTGTGACCCGCCAGTGGGCCGCCTCCCATGAAAACACCCCCCGCAGCTTCCAAAATCAATACGGAGCCTATCGAGTAAGAGCTGCGCCCTGTTTCTGAGCCAGTGATCAGCCTGCGCGCTGTACCCGCGCCGAGACACATCGCAATGTGTTAAGCGAGCTGCAAATGTGTGTGTTTGCACCCTGTCTGATGCGGTCCTCACACCCGTGGCTCTCTCACGCCTGGGCCCGTTACTAGCACCGTTGTGTCAGGATGATGCAGGACCCAATGCTGTGTTTGGAAGTTCGCTTTCCCTAGGCGCACATAGGAAGAGAGAAGATTTCTGTTGTGCATGGTTAGCGATGAGGTAGAGGCGGGGCTCAGAGAGGAGCTTCACAGTTAAAAGGACCAAAACCTGGATCAATTAATTAATTCTAATAGGACAAGCATTCCACCGGGTTACGTACCTGGCTTATCGAGGGGATCCCTGTACAACTAGGCCAAAATCCTCTGAGCGCATAGCAGGATCTACCACGCCCCCCCACACCTTCATTCTCCTGCTCAGGAGAGAGGTCCTGACCCCGCCCAGGGCAGAGAGCAGGAGCGAGACCACCTTACGTTTGTAACTGTAACCGTTTATTGAAACGTTGTCAGGCCAAAATGGATACCTGGTTGCTATTGCCTGGGCTTTTCTCCAGAGGGCAGTTCTGAGGAGGGACCCCCTGCTTCGCTCCTTCTCGCTGGCTTTCGAACATCACCTGTGGGTCACACCTGGACTGTGCAAAACTCTAAAGATGTTCCAGGCAGGTCAAAGGCCTGAGGAGTAACAGCGGTTGGGGGAGGGACGCCTGCGGCTTTCGATGTTTGCCCTGATTGCCGTTGCCAAAACAAAGGGCATTTCACTTCTGAACGAGCGCATCCACCCAGGGGCTTGGGGGCTGTAACGTACAGTGCATGGACATCACGCCTTTAGTGCCACACCATGACGACAAGCCCTTAAGAAGGGACGGCAGTAAAGGAAATGGGGGTGGGGGGGAGTCTGAGTCCTTTAGTTTAAAATGTTTTAACTGGTTTCCCTCAGTAAAGGGGGCACAGCGATCCCACAGTCCCAGGCTGCACCCGGCCACTTGGTTAGCCGGGGGGTTAACCGGTGGGACTCCCTGCCACTTGGTTATCAGGGGGGTTAACCGGTGGGACCTTTCCCCACGGGCTGAGTGCTGCACAGACCCGGCCCTGGCCCTGAAGAGCTATGAGAGGCCGAGGGGAGAATCTGGTAACCAGGGTGAGACGCTGAGATGGGGGCCCAGCCCCTCGGCTGTGGTGCTCAGCCCAACGCAGAGCAAGTCCCAGGAGCTGCATTCCTCGTGCCTGTCAGGAGCGGGCCCTGCTTTCCCCGCACAGGTTCAGCCTCGGCAGGCAGGGCAGTGGTGGGATCCATATCCACCAATGTGCCACGGCTGTCTTCAGGCAGCGGTAGCAGAACGTCATGCAGTACTCCAGGCACGCCACCAGGTGGCAGCCTAGCCTGGTGTGGCTCACCAGGGCGTGGCACTCGGGACAGGCCTAGAGAGGGGGGTAGCCATGGACAGACTATCCTGGGGGCCTGGATCTTGGGGGTGTTGTACAGCACGGGGGCCTGTAGGGGGCACTGGAGGTCGGAGCAGGGATTCGCACCAGGGTGGGGGGCATCCAGTCAGTCTCGTAGCTCCAGCAGAAGCAGTACAGCTCCCCCGCCCCCAGGCCTATTGGGGCAGGGCAGGCAGGGGGCACACAGGGTCCTGGGTCCAGGACTGGACGAGGTACTGGCTGTGTGGGCACTGGGTGTTGGAGGGGGGAGAAGATGTGGAGATGTTGACCACTGGGGTACGATAGTCTATTGCCCCGAGCCCTGCGCTCTCAGTATCCCATTGCTGCGGCTCCCAGCACAGCCTGTCGGAGACACCCCCAAAAACCCTATAAACGGGGACTTAACAATTGCAGCCAGTGTCAGAAGGGTATTGGCTGGGGATTTCCTTTGTTTTTGTTTTAATTTAGTATCTGTCTATCCCTCCCTCCCTCCCCATACACACCCACCCATCCATCCCTCCCTCCCTCCCCATACACACCCACCCATCCATCTATCTCCATACACACCCACCCATCCCTCCCTCCCTCCTCATACACACCCATCCATCCCCATATACCCCCATCTCTCTCGGTGCCATCCATTTCAATGACTGATACTTGAACCATTATCCAATCACATCAAAGATGTGAGCTTTGGAATTTCCTTCCTTTAATTGTAACATTAGAAGAGATTCAAGGCCCCTCGTTCTCCCCATCCCCTCACTGCCGATCAGACACAATTACCCGACGATTCCATTACAGTGGGGCGGCACCTACTGAGCCATGCGGGGACCTCACTGTGCCAGGCGCTGCACTGACGGAGGGAGAGGAAGCCCCTGCCCCCGATGCCTGGAGTCCTGACAGCGCTGGTGGAGGTCAAAGCAGCCCCCCACGGGTCTCAGATCCCCCCTCTCCAAAGCCCCTGGCTCCAGCCCATGACATGGGCACTACAGGGCTGCCCCTGGGAGTTGGGGTTACCGCATCCCCACGTCACCCCTGCAGACCAACTGCGGGTCAGCGATGGCGCAGGTAGGCCGGCGTCCCCTGCACAGACCCAGGCAGCGGTAGCAGAACGAAAACCTGCATTCGGGGCAGACCACCAGGGGGACGCCTTGCCCGGTGTGGCTCAGGAGGGCGTGGCAACCGGGACAGGCCCGCAGCGAGGGGCAGCCGTGGATGGACGCTCTTGGGGCCTGGATCTTGGGGGCGTCGTGCAGCGCGGCCTGTAGGGGGCAGCGCGGGGCAGCATGGGATGAGGGGTCCCTCCAGTCCGTGCGGCAGCCCCAGCAGAAGCTGTACAGCCCCCCGGCCTGCTGGGAGCAGGGCAGGCAGGGGGTGCGCAGGGTCCCGGGGTCCAGGCGCTGGAGGAGGTGCTGGCAGCGCGGGCACTGGGGGGCACAATGAGGATGTGTTAGATACTGAGACTCCCCCCCCGGCCCAGATCCCAGCCTGAGCCAGATCCAGAGGGGGGGGGATCAGGTCCCCCTCGCCTCCCCCAGGACTCACCTGGCGGTAGCTGCCCCTGGCCCCCTCCTGCGCCAGGATTTGGGCCTCCAGCGTGGCCTGGTCCCCGTCCGAGAAGAACCCGAGTCTGCACAGCTCCTGCCAGAGCCAAGGGGTGTCTGGGCAGCGGGGGCAGCGGAATGAGGTGATGCCCTGGACGGGAATGAGGGGACCTGGATCAGCAACGAGCTCCCCGCTGCGGCCCCCGGCCACCCACCTACCCCACCCCCATCCCTCCCCAACTGCCCTCCCCCTTGAACCCCCTGAACTCCCCTCCCCTTCCCGTCACTCTGCAACCAATCCCCTTGAACCCCCTGAAACCCCTCCCCTTCCCCATCACCAACTGACCCCTCCCCCTAACCCCTCCCTTTCCCCATCACCCCAACTGACCCCTCCCCTTCCCCTGTCACTCATCCAATCCCCCTGGCACCCCCTAACCCCTTCCCCATCACCCCAACTGACCCCTCCCCCCTAAACACCTCCCCTTCCCCCGTCACTCATCCAGTCCTGGCACCCCTAACCCCTCCCCTTCCCCTGTCACTCTGCATCCAACCCCCCGGCATCCCCTGAACCTCCTCCCCTTCCCTGTCACCCCAACTGACCCCTCCCCCCTAAACCTCTCCCCCTCCCCTGGCACCCCCCAGCAACCCCCCTCTTCCCATCACTCCCTCAACTAGCCCCCCCACACTGCTCTGAAGATCCGGCCCCGCCCCGCCCAATCCCCCCGGCTCCTTCCTCCCGAAGGCCCCGCCCCGCGCCCACCTGCCCCCAGCCGCGGGGGGTTTACCTGGTCCAGCAGCGCCCGCACCCAGCCCCGCAGCCCGGCCGCGCTCACCCAGTGCCCGCAGGACACCTGCCCCGCACCTGCAGGGAGAGGAGGGGGTGAGACAGGGCCCGACCCCCCTGGGAGCTCAGCTGCTCCCGCCCCCCCCCCCCCCAGGGATAACCCCAAAGGGCCCCACAGGGGGAGGGGAAAGGAAAGGCGAGGGGCTGGGGGCGGGGTCTCACCTGGGGCCCCCCCGGGGGGGCAGATCACCTGGAACTGTTCGGCCAGCGCCCGCCACCGCCCCGACGCCATCGCAGGCTGCCGGGATCATGTGTCCTGGGCTGGGAAATCCACCCGCTTTCCCTTTCGCTTTCACCTCCCTGCAGTGCCCAGCCCCCCAGCTCTGCCGGTGCCCCTCACTCCCGACCCGCAGCCCCTCCTAGCCCAGCCCTGGGCTCCCCCACTCCCCAGCTCTGCCGGTGCCCCTCACTCCCGACCCGCAGCCCCTCCTAGCCCAGCCCTGGGCTCCCCCACTCCCCAGCTCTGCCGGTGCCCCTCACTCCCGACCCGCAGCCCCTCCTAGCCCAGCCCTGGGCTCCCCCCCTCCCCAGCTCTGCCGGTGCCCCTCACTCCCGACCCGCAGCCCCTCCTAGCCCAGCCCTGGGCTCCCCCCCTCCCCAGCTCTGCCGGTGCCCCTCACTCCCGACCGGCAGCCCCTCCTAGCCCAGCCCTGGGCTCCCCCACTCCCCAGCTCTGCCGGTGCCCCTCACTCCCGACCCGCAGCCCCTCCTAGCCCAGCCCTGGGCTCCCCCCCTCCCCAGCTCTGCCGGTGCCCCTCACTCCCGACCCGCAGCCCCTCCTAGCCCAGCCCTGGGCTCCCCCACTCCCCAGCTCTGCCGGTGCCCCTCACTCCCGACCCGCAGCCCCTCCTAGCCCAGCCCTGGGCTCCCCCACTCCCCAGCTCTGCCGGTGCCCCTCACTCCCGACCCGCAGCCCCTCCTAGCCCAGCCCTGGGCTCCCCCCCTCCCCAGCTCTGCCGGTGCCCCTCACTCCCGACCCGCAGCCCCTCCTAGCCCAGCCCTGGGCTCCCCCCCTCCCCAGCTCTGCCGGTGCCCCTCACTCCCGACCGGCAGCCCCTCCTAGCCCAGCCCTGGGCTCCCCCACTCCCCAGCTCTGCCGGTGCCCCTCACTCCCGACCCGCAGCCCCTCCTAGCCCAGCCCTGGGCTCCCCCCCTCCCCAGCTCTGCCGGTGCCCCTCACTCCCGACCCGCAGCCCCTCCTAGCCCAGCCCTGGGCTCCCCCACTCCCCAGCTCTGCCGGTGCCCCTCACTCCCGACCCGCAGCCCCTCCTAGCCCAGCCCTGGGCTCCCCCACTCCCCAGCTCTGCCGGTGCCCCTCACTCCCGACCCGCAGCCCCTCCTAGCCCAGCCCTGGGCTCCCCCCCTCCCCAGCTCTGCCGGTGCCCCTCACTCCCGACCCGCAGCCCCTCCTAGCCCAGCCCTGGGCTCCCCCCCTCCCCAGCTCTGCCGGTGCCCCTCACTCCCGACCGGCAGCCCCTCCTAGCCCAGCCCTGGGCTCCCCCACTCCCCAGCTCTGCCGGTGCCCCTCACTCCCGACCCGCAGCCCCTCCTAGCCCAGCCCTGGGCTCCCCCACTCCCCAGCTCTGCCGGTGCCCCTCACTCCCGACCCGCAGCCCCTCCTAGCCCAGCCCTGGGCTCCCCCACTCCCCAGCTCTGCCGGTGCCCCTCACTCCCGACCCGCAGCCCCTCCTAGCCCAGCCCTGGGCTCCCCCCCTCCCCAGCTCTGCCGGTGCCCCTCACTCCCGACCCGCAGCCCCTCCTAGCCCAGCCCTGGGCTCCCCCCCTCCCCAGCTCTGCCGGTGCCCCTCACTCCCGACCGGCAGCCCCTCCTAGCCCAGCCCTGGGCTCCCCCACTCCCCAGCTCTGCCGGTGCCCCTCACTCCCGACCCGCAGCCCCTCCTAGCCCAGCCCTGGGCTCCCCCACTCCCCAGCTCTGCCGGTGCCCCTCACTCCCGACCCGCAGCCCCTCCTAGCCCAGCCCTGGGCTCCCCCACTCCCCAGCTCTGCCGGTGCCCCTCACTCCCGACCCGCAGCCCCTCCTAGCCCAGCCCTGGGCTCCCCCACTCCCCAGCTCTGCCGGTGCCCCTCACTCCCGACCCGCAGCCCCTCCTAGCCCAGCCCTGGGCTCCCCCACTCCCCAGCTCTGCCGGTGCCCCTCACTCCCGACCCGCAGCCCCTCCTAGCCCAGCCCTGGGCTCCCCCACTCCCCAGCTCTGCCGGTGCCCCTCACTCCCGACCCGCAGCCCCTCCTAGCCCAGCCCTGGGCTCCCCCCCTCCCCAGCTCTGCCGGTGCCCCTCACTCCCGACCCGCAGCCCCTCCTAGCCCAGCCCTGGGCTCCCCCACTCCCCAGCTCTGCCGGTGCCCCTCACTCCCGACCCGCAGCCCCTCCTAGCCCAGCCCTGGGCTCCCCCACTCCCCAGCTCTGCCGGTGCCCCTCACTCCCGACCCGCAGCCCCTCCTAGCCCAGCCCTGGGCTCCCCCCCTCCCCAGCTCTGCCGGTGCCCCTCACTCCCGACCCGCAGCCCCTCCTAGCCCAGCCCTGGGCTCCCCCACTCCCCAGCTCTGCCGGTGCCCCTCACTCCCGACCCGCAGCCCCTCCTAGCCCAGCCCTGGGCTCCCCCACTCCCCAGCTCTGCCGGTGCCCCTCACTCCCGACCCGCAGCCCCTGCTAGCCCAGCCCTGGGCTCCCCCCCTCCCCAGCTCTGCCGGTGCCCCTCACTCCCGACCCGCAGCCCCTCCTAGCCCAGCCCTGGGCTCCCCCACTCCCCAGCTCTGCCGGTGCCCCTCACTCCCGACCCGCAGCCCCTCCTAGCCCAGCCCTGGGCTCCCCCACTCCCCAGCTCTGCCGGTGCCCCTCACTCCCGACCCGCAGCCCCTCCTAGCCCAGCCCTGGGCTCCCCCACTCCCCAGCTCTGCCGGTGCCCCTCACTCCCGACCCGCAGCCCCTCCTAGCCCAGCCCTGGGCTCCCCCACTCCCCAGCTCTGCCGGTGCCCCTCACTCCCGACCCGCAGCCCCTCCTAGCCCAGCCCTGGGCTCCCCCCCTCCCCAGCTCTGCCGGTGCCCCTCACTCCTGACCCGCAGCCCCTCCTAGCCCAGCCCTGGGCTCCCCCACTCCCCAGCTCTGCCGGTGCCCCTCACTCCCGACCCGCAGCCCCTCCTAGCCCAGCCCTGGGCTCCCCCACTCCCCAGCTCTGCCGGTGCCCCTCACTCCCGACCCGCAGCCCCTCCTAGCCCAGCCCTGGGCTCCCCCACTCCCCAGCTCTGCCGGTGCCCCTCACTCCCGACCCGCAGCCCCTCCTAGCCCAGCCCTGGGCTCCCCCACTCCCCAGCTCTGCCGGTGCCCCTCACTCCCGACCCGCAGCCCCTCCTAGCCCAGCCCTGGGCTCCCCCCCTCCCCAGCTCTGCCGGTGCCCCTCACTCCCGACCCGCAGCCCCCTTCCAGCCCAGCCCTGGGCTCCCCCACTCCCCAGCTCTGCAGGTGCCCCTCACTCCCGACCCGCAGGCCCTCCTAGCCCAGCCCTGGGCTCCCCCCCTCCCCAGCTCTGCCGGTGCCCCTCACTCCCGACCCGCAGCCCCTCCTAGCCCAGCCCTGGGCTCCCCCACTCCCCAGCTCTGCCGGTGCCCCTCACTCCCGACCCGCAGCCCCTCCTAGCCCAGCCCTGGGCTCCCCCACTCCCCAGCTCTGCCGGTGCCCCTCACTCCCGACCCGCAGCCCCTCCTAGCCCAGCCCTGGGCTCCCCCCCTCCCCAGCTCTGCCGGTGCCCCTCACTCCCGACCCGCAGCCCCTCCTAGCCCAGCCCTGGGCTCCCCCACTCCCCAGCTCTGCCGGTGCCCCTCACTCCTGACCCGCAGCCCCTCCTAGCCCAGCCCTGGGCTCCCCCACTCCCCAGCTCTGCCGGTGCCCCTCACTCCCGACCCGCAGCCCCTCCTAGCCCAGCCCTGGGCTCCCCCACTCCCCAGCTCTGCCGGTGCCCCTCACTCCCGACCCGCAGCCCCTCCTAGCCCAGCCCTGGGCTCCCCCACTCCCCAGCTCTGCCGGTGCCCCTCACTCCCGACCCGCAGCCCCTCCTAGCCCAGCCCTGGGCTCCCCCACTCCCCAGCTCTGCCGGTGCCCCTCACTCCTGACCCGCAGCCCCCTTCCAGGCCAGCCCTGGGCTCCCCCACTCCCCAGCTCTGCCGGTGCCCCTCACTCCCGACCCGCAGCCCCTCCTAGCCCAGCCCTGGGCTCCCCCCCTCCCCAGCTCTGCCGGTGCCCCTCACTCCCGACCCGCAGCACCCTTCCAGCCCAGCCCTGGGCTCCCCCACTCCCCAGCTCTGCCGGTGCCCCTCACTCCTGACCCGCAGCCCCTCCTAGCCCAGCCCTGGGCTCCCCCACTCCCCAGCTCTGCCGGTGCCCCTCACTCTCGACCCGCAGGCCCTCCTAGCCCAGCCCTGGGCTCCCCCACTCCCCAGCTCTGCCGGTGCCCCTCACTCCCGACCCGCAGCCCCTCCTAGCCCAGCCCTGGGCTCCCCCCCTCCCCAGCTCTGCCGGTGCCCCTCACTCCCGACCCGCAGCCCCTCCTAGCCCAGCCCTGGGCTCCCCCCCTCCCCAGCTCTGCCGGTGCCCCTCACTCCCGACCCGCAGCCCCTCCTAGCCCAGCCCTGGGCTCCCCCACTCCCCAGCTCTGCCGGTGCCCCTCACTCCCGACCCGCAGCCCCTCCTAGCCCAGCCCTGGGCTCCCCACCTCCCCAGCTCTGCCGGTGCCCCTCACTCCCGACCCGCAGCCCCTCCTAGCCCAGCCCTGGGCTCCCCCCCTCCCCAGCTCTGCCGGTGCCCCTCACTCCCGACCCGCAGCCCCTCCTAGCCCAGCCCTGGGCTCCCCCCCTCCCCAGCTCTGCAGGTGCCCCTCACTCCCGACCCGCAGGCCCTCCTAGCCCAGCCCTGGGCTCCCCCCCTCCCCAGCTCTGCCGGTGCCCCTCACTCCCGACCCGCAGCCCCTCCTAGCCCAGCCCTGGGCTCCCCCCCTCCCCAGCTCTGCCGGTGCCCCTCACTCCCGACCCGCAGCCCCCTTCCAGCCCAGCCCTGGGCTCCCCCACTCCCCAGCTCTGCCGGTGCCCCTCACTCCCGACCCGCAGCCCCTCCTAGCCCAGCCCTGGGCTCCCCCACTCCCCAGCTCTGCCGGTGCCCCTCACTCCCGACCCGCAGCCCCTCCTAGCCCAGCCCTGGGCTCCCCCACTCCCCAGCTCTGCCGGTGCCCCTCACTCCCGACCCGCAGCCCCTCCTAGCCCAGCCCTGGGCTCCCCCACTCCCCAGCTCTGCCGGTGCCCCTCACTCCCGACCCGCAGCCCCTCCTAGCCCAGCCCTGGGCTCCCCCACTCCCCAGCTCTGCCGGTGCCCCTCACTCCCGACCCGCAGCCCCTCCTAGCCCAGCCCTGGGCTCCCCCACTCCCCAGCTCTGCCGGTGCCCCTCACTCCCGACCCGCAGCCCCTCCTAGCCCAGCCCTGGGCTCCCCCCCTCCCCAGCTCTGCCGGTGCCCCTCACTCCCGACCCGCAGCCCCTCCTAGCCCAGCCCTGGGCTCCCCCCCTCCCCAGCTCTGCCGGTGCCCCTCACTCCCGACCCGCAGCCCCTCCTAGCCCAGCCCTGGGCTCCCCCCCTCCCCAGCTCTGCCGGTGCCCCTCACTCCCGACCCGCAGCCCCTCCTAGCCCAGCCCTGGGCTCCCCCCCTCCCCAGCTCTGCCGGTGCCCCTCACTCCCGACCCGCAGCCCCTCCTAGCCCAGCCCTGGGCTCCCCCCCTCCCCAGCTCTGCCGGTGCCCCTCACTCCCGACCCGCAGCCCCTCCTAGCCCAGCCCTGGGCTCCCCCACTCCCCAGCTCTGCCGGTGCCCCTCACTCCCGACCCGCAGCCCCTCCTAGCCCAGCCCTGGGCTCCCCCCCTCCCCAGCTCTGCCGGTGCCCCTCACTCCCAACCCGCAGCCCCTCCTAGCCCAGCCCTGGGCTCCCCCCCTCCCCAGCTCTGCCGGTGCCCCTCACTCCCGACCCGCAGCCCCTCCTAGCCCAGCCCTGGGCTCCCCCCCTCCCCAGCTCTGCAGGTGCCCCTCACTCCCGACCCGCAGGCCCTCCTAGCCCAGCCCTGGGCTCCCCCCCTCCCCAGCTCTGCCGGTGCCCCTCACTCCCGACCTGCAGCCCCTCCTAGCCCAGCCCTGGGCTCCCCCCCTCCCCAGCTCTGCCGGTGCCCCTCACTCCCGACCCGCAGCCCCCTTCCAGCCCAGCCCTGGGCTCCCCCACTCCCCAGCTCTGCCGGTGCCCCTCACTCCTGACCCGCAGCCCCTCCTAGCCCAGCCCTGGGCTCCCCCACTCCCCAGCTCTGCCGGTGCCCCTCACTCCCGACCCGCAGCCCCTCCTAGCCCAGCCCTGGGCTCCCCAACTCCCCAGCTCTGCCGGTGCCCCTCACTCCCGACCCGCAGCCCCTCCTAGCCCAGCCCTGGGCTCCCCCACTCCCCAGCTCTGCCGGTGCCCCTCACTCCCGACCCGCAGCCCCTCCTAGCCCAGCCCTGGGCTCCCCCACTCCCCAGCTCTGCCGGTGCCCCTCACTCCTGACCCGCAGCCCCCTTCCAGGCCAGCCCTGGGCTCCCCCACTCCCCAGCTCTGCCGGTGCCCCTCACTCCCGACCCGCAGCCCCTCCTAGCCCAGCCCTGGGCTCCCCCCCTCCCCAGCTCTGCCGGTGCCCCTCACTCCCGACCCGCAGCCCCCTTCCAGCCCAGCCCTGGGCTCCCCCACTCCCCAGCTCTGCCGGTGCCCCTCACTCCTGACCCGCAGCCCCTCCTAGCCCAGCCCTGGGCTCCCCCACTCCCCAGCTCTGCCGGTGCCCCTCACTCCCGACCCGCATCCCCTGCTAGCCCAGCCCTGCAGGTGCATTACGTTCCTGGCCCAGAGGCTGAGCAAAGGACTGGGCTAGCAGGGGCTGCGGGTCGGGAGTGAGGGGCACCGGCAGAGCTGGAGGGGCAGGGGGAGCAGGGCCGGCCTTAGAGAAAATGGCACCCTGGGCGAACATGTATTTTGGTGCCCCTGGCTCCCATGGGTGCAGCACCCCCCCCCATTGCCCCTGGCCCCCATGGGCTCCCCCACTTTTCCCCTAAGCCCTGCACCCATGTGGGGAAACCGACCTGGATGCAGGGAGGAGCTGGCATTGCTGCTCCCCCGCCCCTCACTGCTCCTCTGCACACCCCTGGGGGGCTGGGGGGGGGGCAAGGAGTGACATCATGGCGCCCTGCAGGCAGGTCACTTTCCCGGGACAATCCTCTTCAGCACATCACAGCCGTTCCCCTGACGCCGCACGCGCCGTGTCTCATGCAAGCTGCGGCACAGTGATGTCACAATCCTACCACACTGGTGAAAATGGGGTGCAGGGCGTCACGCCCACAGCCTGCGCCTCCATCCCCCCCACCCTGGCCATGGCTCCCCCAGTCCTGATCCCTCCCCGGTCCCCACCATTCTCCCGCCAGGGCCCAAACTTCCCACCCAGGGCTGCCCCCGAAGGTCTCGGCCCATCCTCCCCACCCAGGCCTGGGCTCCACTGTTGCTGGGATTTCCTCGCAACCCCTCCCGTTATCTCTACCCTGCCCCCACCCCCCCCGCCATGATCCACCCCTGCCCTTCTCCTCCCCGCCGGCATCCCACCCCGTCCTGTGCTCCCTGCCCATCTCCCCCCTGCCAGGATCCCCCCCCCATGCTCCCCACCCATCTCCCCCCTGCCAGAATCCCCCCCGCCCTGTGCTCCCCGCCCATCTCCCCCCTGCCAGAATCCCCCCCGCCCTGTGCTCCCCGCCCATCTCCCCCCTGCCAGAATCTCCCCCCCGCCCTGTGCTCCCCGCCCATCTCCCCCCTGCCAGAATCCCCCCCTCCCTGTGCTCCCCGCCCATCTCCCCCCTGCCCTGTGCTCCCCGTCCATCTCCCCCCTGCCAGGATCCCCCCCCGCCCTGTGCTCCCCGCCCATCTCCCCAATGCCAGAATCCCCCCCCCCGCCCTGTGCTCCCCGCCCATCTCCCCCTTGCCAGAATCCCCCCCCCGCCCTGTGCTCCCCGCCCATCTCTCCCTGCCAGGATCCCCCCCCACCCCGGCCCTGTGCTCCCCGCCCATCTCCCCCCGGCCAGGATTCCCCCCCCAGTGGCATAGCCAGGTTTAGAGCACAGGGGGAGCGGCACTATAAAAAGGCACCTCCCCGCTCCCCCTGTACTCACCCGGGGCTCCAGCCGCTGCGGAGCCCCCGGGCCTTTTAAAGTGTCCCCCCCTAGCCCGGGTCCAGCAGCGGGGCTGGGAGGGGCGCTTTAAAGGGCCTGCGGCTCCCCGCAGTGGCAGGAGCCGCGGGCCTTTTAAAGCGCCCCCCCAGCCCGGCTCCGGCAGTGGGGCTCGGGCGGGGATTTAAAAGGCCCGCTGCTCTTGCAGCGAGGGAGATTTGGCGAGTGGGACAGGGGCAGCGTGGGAGATTTGGGGAGCGGGAGGGGGCAGCGTGGGAGATTGGGGGAGCGGGAGGTGGGAAGAATGCAGGAGATTTGGCGAGTGGGACAGGGGCAGCGTGGGAGATTTGAGGAGTGGGAGGGGGGCAGAGCAGGAGGTTTGGCGAGTCGGTGACAATGTGGTAGCAGAGGATGGTTGGTGGATGCACCCTGTAGATGCCCCCGCTGCTCTCTGGGGAAGGGGGTGAGCAGGGATCTCTTGGCTCTCAGGAGGCTGCTGGAAGGGGCAAACACTGCAGACCACTAAGGGAGCCCAGACATGGGGGCCTGCTTCTAGTTCCCCACGTGGTTTCCAGGAAATCGAGTCTGGCTGGTCTCCAAGTCCTGGGTTCCTCTTCAGTCACGCGGGGCAGAAAGATCCAGGAGCCCGTGAGCCCCGGCCGGGCCCCGGGCCCTGCCTGCAAGCGCCTGCAGCTGGCCTTGCTCAGGGCAATTGCTTCCACCAGCGCCCCTCCGAGTCCATCCAGCCTCCGTGGAGGGAGGCTCCGGGCTTCCTCCTTCACGGAATGGGACAGGGCAGGGAGAGGTGAAAGGCGGCGAGAACGGGCGCGTTAGAGCCAGAAAGCTGGTGTCAAGGTGCTGGCTGAGGATGCGGAGCAGCGCGTGGGTGGCCGAGATGCATCCTTGCAGGGAGTCGTGCAGGGACTGGCCAGCGCGCACAAGCCTCTCCCTTTCACTCTGTGTGCCGGAGAACAGGGACAGCATCGCCGGGGCTGGGAAACAAAGCGGAGAGCGCGGGTGCGGGGGTGAAAAGCGGTTCCCCACCTGGATCCCCAGCGCAGGGACAAGGGGGCGTGAGATGGAACTGAGAGGCAGCCCCTTTGAAACGGAGTAGAGGGAATGTTGCTTCATATAATCCCAGAATTTGTCTGTGGAACTCACTGCCACATGATCTTGCTGAGGCAAGAGCCCAGCAAGACCCAGAAAAGGGACCTGACATTTATATGGCTAATGAGGAGAGCCGGAATGACATTAGAGTACAACTTTTTTTAAGTTTGAAAAGATTAAAAACACTCATGCTTCAGGGCATGAACCCACCTCTAACTAACGGCTGTCAGGCAGGAACTGTTCCCGAGTCAGAATCTCACTAACCACTACTGTGGGGTTCTCTGAACCATCTGGTACCATCACTATCAGAGGCAGGTCACAGCGCAAAGGGCCTCTGGGCCGAACCTGTCTGGCCAGTCCGATGGCCCTAGTTATACATAAAAAAATGTTTTGCCGCTGCTCTTCCTGATTTCAATGCACTGAAAGCGCCCAGACAAAGCCAGGAAGGTCCCAGGCCTCATAAGAAAGCCGGCAGCTTATGTGTCTCCAGCTCAGGCAGGTTCTGAGCAAGTTTCAGCACAGAGAGAGGAAAGATCAAAGCATCACAAACTTGCCACAGCGAGTTCTTTCCTGCCGCTCGAAAGCGCTGGAGGCCGATTCCCAAAGCACCCAGCAGCATTGTCTTCGCTACTGAAAGAAGGGCCCCGACCTTCAGAGGTATTTCAGCTCCTAACTCCCTTTGGAACTGACGGAAATCAGGAGCCGAAATCCCTGGACGCTGACAGGGCGAGTTTGGTGTAGGGGAGCCGAGGGCGTCTCTTGTATTTTCATTGTGACGGTTCTGGCTTCCGTCCCCGGAGTCTCAGAAGGATAGGGAACTCCTGGCTACCCAGGTGGCGGTTTGGGTTGAAAGTTTGTGGTTTGGGGTTTTTAAAAACTTCCTTTTTTTTTTTTTTTTTAACAGAAAAGAATTGAAAACCTCAACCTTTTCTTTTTTACTTCAAAACTGATATGAGGGTCCCAGCTTTGCTTCCAGGGTTTTCCCATTTTTTTGCAAACTGCCTCGTTTCATGTGCAAACAGGGAGCCCAGATCCCCTGATATCAGGGGCTTTGTCTTAGACAGGCAACTAACTCCCCCCCACCGCACCCAAAAAAAAAGTGTCCCGTTGTTCACACTCGCTCCCTGGTCCCGTGCCACCTGCCAACGGCCCCGTTGGACCGACCCCCGAAACGTGCTCTCCAAAGAGCCCAGCTCCCCATGTCAAGTGGGGGGGCCGGGGCCGGGGAGGGGGATGTTATCGACTTACGTACATGGGCAGCCCCAGGGCCATTGGGAGATGTCACCCGTTAGAATGCACAACCATTGGGAGACGCCAACTCTTGGCATGCTCGGATGTTGGGAAGTTCCAACTCTTAGAATGCTGGGCGTTGGGGGACGCCAACGCTTAGCATGCTGGGCGTTGGGAGACGCCAACTCTTAGAATGCTGGGCGTTGGGGGACGCCAACGCTTAGCATGCTGGGCGTTGGGAGACGCCAACTCTTAGAATGCTGGGCGTTGGGGGACGCCAACGCTTAGAATGCTGGGCGTTGGGGGACGCCAACTCTTAGAATGCTGGGCGTTGGGAGACGCCAACTCTTAGAATGCTGGGCGTTGGGAGACGCCAACTCTTAGAATGCTGGGCGTTGGGGGACGCCAACTCATAGAATGCTGGGCGTTGGGGGACGCCAACTCATAGAATGCTGGGCGTTGGGGGACGCCAACTCATAGAATGCTGGGCGTTGGGAGACGCCAACTCTTAGAATGCTGGGCGTTGGGGGACGCCAACTCTTAGAATGCTGGGCGTTGGGGGACGCCAACTCTTAGAATGCTGGGCGTTGGGAGACGCCAACTCTTAGAGTGCTTGGCCGTTGGGTAGAGATCTCTGCCGTTGGGTAGAGTGCTTGGCCATTGGGGGAGACGCCACTGCTCTCAGACGCTCCTTTCATCAACCGTGGGTGCCAAGAAGAGTTGATTTGGCACCAGCCATTGGGGATCTGCCAAGCGACACGTCTAAGCCTCGCTCCTGTACCCGACGTGACCCCCACGCGACAGGAACGGCGCCGGGCGAAATGAGGACTACCCACCAATAGCAGGTAGTTAGGCCGGGGAAGGAAGGACACTTTCTGTAGCCCAGAAACCCAGGTCCCCGGTTGGGAGGGGGTTAAACACAGGAGGTTGTTGGGAGAAGGACGAGGCAGGGATGGATGGGTCTGGAGTCTGGACACGACGCCGTTTATGATTGGTGGTGGGGAAAAAGCATCACCCTTATTGTAGGGTACCACGGAAGATTGTGTTACGGCATAGCAAGGGTGTTTTCGCTTTCTCATGCTAGTCAGGGTGTTTTTGCTTTCTCACACTCTTTTAGCGGCCAGCCACTGTAGGTCATGGCCGGCCAGCTGCAATCTGTTTTGAGCTAATTAAAATAGCTTTTGCTTTGCATGGCCTTGAGCCAGGAGGCGCCGGGAGGTGGCCCCTGCTTGCTTATGTATGAGATGTTTGTATATAATTGTATGAGTCCGGCCCTGTTTTTGGACTCCTTACCAGGCCCGAACTTCGGTGAGCTGGGTTCCCCGTCTCCGTGACAGCAACGCCAGGAGTCCCCGTTGCAGATGTGTCACTTTGCCTTCAATAAAGCCAATAACTCACAGAGTGTGTGGGCCTCATTCTTGCAGAGCACCCTGGGTAGGCCCGCAGCCTCCCACGAACGTAACACTTATTATCCCAGCAATGCCAGGAGATGCTATGGGACAGGCAAAATACCAGATGCCCCGGTGATGGGCTGTAGAAGAATCCGTGATAAAAGGGGGAAAGAATGCGTCTCTCTGAGATCAGCGATAAAATTTCCCCAAGTGCCTGTGTGAATTGGGAGACTAAACCCCCTAGGAAGCCAATGGGATTTAGGGTCCTAGATCACTGAACAGCTTTGGGAAATGCTGCTCCTTGTCTGCAGATGAAACAGCCTTAAATTGTGTTTTAAGTCAGTTTAATGAAATCAGAGCAAACCCCTATATGGGGACTTGGATTTTGGTTTCAAAGTGATGTCTTTGGGCTTCACTGAAGCTGATTCTCAGGGACGGGTGAATGGCAGAGGGGTATTTTCCATCCCATGGGAACGCCCCAATGTTTCGAGGGTTGGTTTTGATTCTGAATTGAGGCCCCAAAGTCCAAACCTCGAGTATTTCTGTGGCATGAAAAGTGGGAAATTTTCGACCTGGAAACAAAAAACCAGATGAGTCATTTACTTGACCCCAAGCTTTTCGGCTCAACTCGATGTTTCATTTCACAACCTTGGGGAGGCAGCGGGGCCTACTGGATAGAACACTGCCCAACTGGTGATCGTGGGTGAGTCACGTCCCCCTCTCTGCCTCAGTTTCCCCATCTGCACAATGAGGACAATGCAACTGATAGCCTTCGGAAGGTGCTTTGAGTTAAGCATTTATTCCGGAAACTGAAAAATGGTGTCAAAGGAAATTTTGATTTTGACTAAATTGCACATTCCAAGGACAAAAGCTTTTTCATCAGAAAACATTTGGCCAACCCGAACTGTTCCCAGCTAAACTGGGATCAGCTCCTTTTAACCCAAATTATCTCTTCCTGTAGCACTGCCTGAACTGTGGCAGTTTAAATTCACGCTTTAGGTTAAATTAGTGACACTGTCTGTATAGTGCCACCCGGCAAGCTGGAGTTTGGTCTTGTCAGCCCAAAGTGTTAAAAAACCCCAGCATGAATCAGGCCCTAACAAAGCACCAAATCTAAGCGACAATCTAAGCGCTGTTTATTTTTTTAGTTTAGTTTAGTTGTTTTTTAGTTTTTAGATTTTTGTGGGGTTCCCCCACACACACACTTTTCTCCCTTTTTTACTTTTCCTACAGGGAAAAATGTTCATCTTCTGACCCATTTATGCCTCTGATGTTTGCTGTTTATGAACATTTGAATTTCGTGGGCAGGGAATGGGGCAGGGGGCCTTTCCCCTCTAGGGGGCGCCGGCTGCGATCCAGCACTCGGGCAGGGGGTGGGAGGAGCAATCCCCAGTGAACACTGCCCTTTTCATCTCCCCACCCACAGTGTCCTTCGCAGAGAGCCAGGCCCAGAGGATGCCAGCTCCCCGCCGTGCCATGGAACTGCTGGTCATTGTGCTACTGCTGGGGGCCACAGGTAACAGCTGCCCCCAACTCCTCCCCACATGGGTTCCCTGCCCCCTATCCCTCCGGTTCTCCCTCCCCCATCTCCCCATGCCCCTCCCGCATCCCCCCATGCTCCCTTCGCCACCAGTCCCCATGCCTCTCCATGGCTTTGTCTTCCAGCCGCTGCCCCGGGTGCGGAGAGGATGGTCTGGAGTCACCCCTGCGCAGCCCACTCCCAGCCCTGGCAGGCTGCCCTCTATGCTCCCCAGGGCTACAGGTGCGGGGGGACCCTGATCAGCCCGGAGTGGGTGCTCACGGCGGCGCACTGCCTCACCAGGTAGGTCTGGGTGCGACACCCCTCGGATGGGGAATGAACCTGGGACCTCCAGATCTGACCGCAGGAGGCCATACGGCTTGAGCGAAAAGAACTGTCTGTGTTAGGTAGGGCTGCAACAGGCTTATCAAGCCGTGTACGTGGTTATCCAGGGGTTAGAGTCCGGGAGCCAGGACTCCTGGGTTCTATCCCTGGCTCTGGGAGGGGAGTGGGGGCCAATGGTTAGAGCAGGGGGGCCGGGAGCCAGGACTCCTGGGTTCTATCCCCGGCTCTGGGAGGGAAATGGGGTCTAGTGGTTAGAGCAGGGGGTCCGGAAGCCAGGACTCCTGGGTTCTATCTATCCCCAGCTCTGGGAGGGGAGTGGGGTCTAGTGGCGAGAACAGGGGGGCTGGGATTCAGGTTGACGGCCCTGCAAGGATCCCTGAGGCCTGCTCTTTTGCTCCCAGCCTGACCCAGGTGTACCTGGGGGCTCACGACCTGCGGCGACCCGCCCTGGGCCAGCAGCTTGGGGGGGCCGTGCGTGCCATCCGCCACCCCCGCTACAACCTGCGCACCAAGGACGGTGACCTCCTGCTGCTCAAGCTGGCGCCCCCTGCTGCCATCAATGAGTATGTGCAGCCCCTGCCACTGGTCCACGCGCTGCGTCCCTCCCGGCCGGCGCTGCCTGGTGTCGGGGAGGGGAACAGCCACCAGCCCCCCAGGTATGGGGCTAGCGCTGTGGGGTCGGTGGGTGGGGAATCATTATCGGCTCTCCAGGACCGATTATTGATTATTAATGACACACAATCAGTTGTTCATGACTGAGGCTTGTATCGAGCGGGATTCTAAGTGATGATTCATTATCGATCTTCCAGTCTATTGATCATTCATTACTGGTTATCAATTGCCAGCTGCCCATTGCCTATGATAACGATCATTATTATGAATGCAAAGTGATTAGTTAGTATATGTCAGCCAGACACTGTTACCGACTCAGGTCAGCATTAATGAGAAACTGCTCGGTATCGAATGTCTCCCGCATCGTGTCAATTACAGTGATCGTTATTAGAAAGGATCACGATTAATTATGTTAACATACATATTTGTTATAGGCTATCAATTATCCATTATATTGATCATATTAATTAGAAACAATGCGCTCGTAGGTAAAGCCGTTAAAATTACCCATTAATAAATGGTAATTGGTTATCCACATAGTGATTATTCTCAATTAGAAACGATTTGCTTTTAATTATGGTTGTTAATATTATCTATCAACTAGCTATTATACTGATCACTATTAATTAGACACTATTTTATATTATGGTTGTTAATATTTCCCATTAATTATTAAGTATCCATTTTATTGACCCCTATTAATTAGAAAATATTTTCTATTAATTATAGCTATTAATATTACCTATTCTGGATTATTGATTATCCATTACATTCTATTAATTAGAAACTATTTGTTAGTAATTATGGCTGTTAATATTGCCCATTAGTTATTGATTATTGATTATCCACTATGTTTATCATTGTTAATCAGAAATAATTAATTATGACCAATCAATTACTATCAATTATACTGATCACTATTAATTTCAAAATTATTAGCTACTAATGACATCTATTAATTAGTGCCTATTAATTATGCATTATATTGATAAATAGAGAGTGGAACATTTTAGTTCATATTTATTGATCGGCAATTGTCCATCACCAATTGCCAATTAACCCTTTCTTCTCTGCTTCCTCCCCCCAGCGATATTCTCCGACATCCTACGTTGCACGGACATCAACATGGTCTCAGTGGCAGAGTGTCAGGCGGCATACCCTGCGGGCGTGACTGACAACATGTTGTGTGCGGGGGTGAAGGAAGGAGGTGGGGACTCCTGCCTGGTGAGGTGGGGGTGTTCCCCAGAGGTACCACTGAGGAGCGGGGGCTACTGGGATGTGGGGGGAGTTCAAAACGTTAACAAAAATATATAATTTCAGGTCAGCCCAAACACAGAGATTTTCAAAATTCTCAGCCTCTTGAAAAGCTGAAATAAAATAATTTTGGGTCAATTCGGAGCATTTTTACACTTTTCTGAAATTTTTCATTCAACCGCATGGAAGGGGGTTTTGAAGCAAGGAATTTCGGTTCTTTGCACCAAAAAGTTTGCCCATTCCACTTGGAAAATGTCAAAAGGAAACATTTGGATTGTTTTTGGCAATTGTTTTCTCCCCCTGGAAATGAACAATCTAGCGAAACCAGCACAGATTCACCAGATATTTCGGTGTCACTGAATCTGTATTTTTTGCCAAAAAAAAAAAAAAAGTTTTGGTTGAAAAATCTTACCCAGCTCTAACATTGACTCAGTCGGTGAGGGAGACACACCACTAACTATATGTGAAATTCTCTGGCCTGTCTTATACAGGAAGTCAGTCCAGATGATCACAATCAAAATCTCTGAAGGGGGTGGAATTAAGGTGAAACAGACAGGGGGGAGGAGTTAAGGTGAAACAGACAAGGGGATGGAGTAAGGGATTAAAATGAGACTAGAGTTATTTTAGATCACCATTGAGTAGGAGTAGGCCATTAGGATGATTGTAGCTCACACTTCGAGGTTGGGGGCTGTGTTCTAGAAAGTAGCGACTCTGGAAAGGACCCAGGACCAATGGCCCATGAGCTCCCTGGGTGATGTTGTGGCTAAGAGGACGAGCACAACCCTGGGCTGAAGACATAGGGGAATAGCAAATAGGAGCTGGGAAGTGGGGTCCCCTCTGGATATGGCATCGCGGAGACCAAGCCTGGAGGCACGCCCAGCTCTGGTGGGGACACACGTCAAACAGGACGTTGGGAAATTGGGGAGGGGTCAGAGAAATGTGACAGAAACAGTCTGAGGGCTGGGAAACCTGCCTGAGAGCTGGAGACTGAAGGAGCTCGATCTGTGGAGATTCTCCCTCAGAAGTCTCAGAGGGGACTTGACCCCAGTCTGTCAGCGTCTCCCTGGGGAGCAGATTTCGGGAAGCAGAGGGCTCGTTAACCCAGCTGACAAGGGCAGAGCAAGAGCTGACAGTTTTGGGGGTGAAGTGAGACAAATCCAGACTGGAAACAAGGGGCAAATTTTCCCCATGGAGGGGAATTAACCCTTCGCATGACTGCCTCAGGGATGGGGCAGATTCATCAGACCTTAGAGTCTTCCCATCGAGATCGGGCATCTCTCTCTAAAAGCTCCGCTCTAGCTCAGCCACCAGATATGGGCTTGAAATTGACAAAGGAGCACAGTTAAGGGCGCACATGCACAGGGGCAGAGTTAAGGGCGTGCTAGCTCAATCCCCAGATCTGGGCTGCAGACAGGGATCCCTGTGGGAAGTTCTCCAGCCTGGGGTAGGCAAGAGGGCAGACTGGGTGGTGTAATGGTCAACCCTGGCCCTAACATCTCTGCTTCCCGCTGGGCTGTGTCTCTGCAGGGTGACTCCGGGGGCCCTCTGGTCTGCGACAGAGAGCTCCAGGGCATCATCTCCTGGGGAGAGGTGGAGTGCGGCCTGCACCACAAGTCTGGAGTCTACACCAGGGTCTGCAAATTCCTGGGCTGGATCCGCAGGACCATGCAGGAGAACTGACTGCTGCCCCGTCACAATAAACCCGGGGCAGCAGCCCACTGGGTCACTGCGTCTTCTTCCCTAGCCGTGGCATGGGGCTGCCGGGATGGCAGCTGGGGAATCCAACCTGCTCTGCGCACATCAGAGAGAGTGAGACGTATGGGGAGAGATGGATGGATGGATAGATAGATGGATAGGGTGTATGGGGAGGGAGGGATGGATAGATACATACAGGAGGTTATGGGGATGGATGGATGGATAGAAGGGGTGTATGGGGCTGGATGGAGGGAGGGATGGATGGATAGATAGATGGATCGGGTGTATGGGGAGGGAGGGATGGATAGATACATACAGGAGGTTATGGGGATGGATGGATGGATAGAAGGGGTGTATGGGGATGGATGGAGGGAGGGATGGATGGATAGAAGGGGTGTATGGGGATGGATGGAGGGAGGGATGGATGGATAGAAGGGGTGTATGGGGATGGATGGATGGAGGGATGGATGGATAGGAGGGGTGTATGGGGCTGGATGGAGGGATGGATAGAAGGGGTGTATGGGGATGGATGGATAGATGGGTTGGGTGTATGGGGAGGGAGGGATGGATAGATACATACAGGAGGTTATGGGGATGGATGGCTAGAAGGGGTGTATGGGGATGGATGGAGGGAGGGATGGGCAAGGTCCCCTGGGAGAATAACATGAGGGGGAAAGGAGTCGAGGAAAGCTGGCTGTATTTTAAAGAATCCTTATTGAGGTTGCAGGAACAAACCATCCCGATGTGTAGAAAGAAAAGTAAATATGGCAGGCGACCAGCTTGGCTTAACAGTGAAATCCTTGCTCGTCTTAAACACAAAAAAGCAGCTTACAAGAAGTGGAAGACTGGACAAATGACCAGGGAGGAGTATATAAATATTGTTCAGGCATGCAGGAGTGAAATTAGGAAGGCCAAATCACACTTGGAGTTGCAGCTAGCCGGAGATGTTAGGAGTAACAAGAAGGGTTTCTTCAGGTATGTGAGCAACAAGAAGAAAGTCAAGGAAAGTGTGGGCCCCTTGCTGAATGAGGGAGGGAACCTAGTGACAGAGGATGTGGAGAAAGCTAGTGTACTCAATGCTTTTTTTGCCTCTGTCTTCACAGACAAGGTCAGCTCCCAGGTGGCTGCACTCCGCAGCACGGTATGGGGAGGAGGTGACCAGCCCTCTGTGGAGAAAGAAGTAGTTCGGGACTATTTAGAAAAGCTGGACGAACACAAGTCCATGGGGCCGGATGCACTGCATCCGAGGGTGCTAAAGGAGTTGGCCGATGTGATTGCAGAGCCATTGGCCATTATCTTTGACAAATCATGGCAATCGGGGGAGGTCCCGGATGACTGGAGAAAAGCTAATGTAGTGCCCATCTTTAAAAAAGGGAAGAAGGAAGATCCGGGGAACTACAGGCCAGTCAGTCTCACCTCAGTCCCTGGAAAAATCATGGAACAGGTCCTCAAGGAATCAATTCTGAACCACTTAAAGGAGGGGAAAGTGATCAGGAACAGTCAGCATGGATTCACCAAGGGCAAGTCATGCCTGACTAACCTAATTGCCTTCTATGATGAGATAACTGGCTCTGTGGATGAGGGGAAAGCAGTGGATGTGCTATTTCTTGACTTTAGCAAAGCTTTTGATACAGTCTCCCACAGTGTTCTTGCCAGCAAGTTAAGGAAGTATGGGCTGGATGAATGGACGGTAAGGTGGATAGAAAACTGGCTGGATGGTCGTGCTCAATGGGTAGTGATCAATGGCTCCATGTCTAGTTGGCAGCCGGTATCAAGTGGAGTGCCCCAAGGGTCGGTGCTGGGGCCGGTTTTGTTCAATATCTTCATCAACGATCTGGAGGATGGTGTGGACTGCACCCTTAGCAAGTTTGCAGATGACACTAAACTGGGAGGAGTGGTTGATACGCTGGAGGGTAGGGACAGGATACAGAGGGACCTAGACAAATTAGAGGATTGGGCCAAAAGAAATCTGATGAGGTTCAACAAGGACAAGTGCAGAGTCCTGCACTTAGGACGCAAGAATCCCATGCACTGCTACAGACTAGGGACCGAATGGCTGGGCAGCAGTTCTGCAGAAAAGGACCTAGGGGTTACGGTGGACGAAAAGCTGAATATGAGTCAACAGTGTGCCCTTGTTGCCAAGAAGGCTAACGGCATTTTGGGCTGTATAAGTAGGGGCATTTCCAGCAGATCGAGGGACGTGATTATTCCCCTCTATTCGGCACTGGTGAGGCCTCATTTGGAGTACTGTGTCCAGTTTTGGGCCCCACGCTACAAGAAGGATGTGGATAAATTGGAAAGAGTCCAATGGAGGGCAACAAAAATGATTAGGGGTCTGGAGCACATGACTTATGAGGAGAGGCTGAGGGAACTGGGATTGTTTAGCCTGCAGAAGAGAAGAATGAGGGGGGATTTGATAGCTGCTTTCAACTACCTGAAAGGGGGTTCCAAAGAGGATGGATCTAGACTGTTCTCAGTGGTAGAAGATGACAGAATAAGGAGTAATGGTCTCAAGTTGCAGAGGGGGAGGTTTAGGTTGGATATTAGGAAAAACCTTTTCACTAGTAGGGTGGTGAAGCACTGGAATGGGTTACCTAGGGAGGTGGTGGAATCTCCTTCCTTAGATGTTTTTAAGGTCAGGCTTGACAAAGCCCTGGCTGGGATGATCTAATTGGGTTTGGTCCTGCTTTGAGCAGGGGGTTGGACTAGATGACCTCCTGAGGTCCCTTCCAACCCTGAGATTCTATGATTCTATGATTCTATGGATAGAAGGGGTGTATGGGGCTGGATGGAGGGATGGATAGAAGGATAGAGGGGTGCAGATACGGGTGGGTTTCACGGAATTTCCATCACTGGAAATTGGAGATGAGAGACGCTCTTGTTCAAGCCCAGCTATTGGAAATCACTCTCAGCCGTTCTCTGGGGTCAGACTGGATGGGCCCTTCTGGCCTTAAATGGTATGAATCCATGGAGGGGGCAGAGTTAAGGGCAGACACACCAGGGGTGGAGTTATTGAGGGGATCAGCGAGAGGCCTGGGGTTCTCTCTGGTGAGGCGGGGCTATGTCTTTACCCCTACCCCGGCAGGCGGCTGACACCTCCAAGACCTGCAGCGGGGCCCAGCGTGCTCAGTGGGAGCCAGCGCACGCCGGGCCAGGCAGAGCTTTGGAGGCTGTGAAGTCCAGGCAGCCGGGTGCTTCCCGACAGAGCGTTTTTCCACCAGGAAACGCTGACTCGCTTGGCAGAAAGGAGTGAATGTCGATCAAATGGCATTTTGGGCTGGGGTGGGGTGGGGTGGGGTGTATAAAGGAAAAACAAAGAGCCTTTTGCTGAGAGGTAGGACGGTCCAGTGGTTAGTGCAACAGCCTGGGATTTAGCAAGCCCGGATTCAGCTCCCTGCGCTGTCACACACGGATGACCTTAGGCCCAATTCCATGCCTCAGTTTCCCCATCTGTACCAGAGGGACAAGAGCCCTGTCCTTCCTCATGGGGGTGTCATTAAAGAGGGCTCAACTGATCTGGGAACGGGGGCCAGAGAAGCACCTATGTTAGCTCAACCGACCCTTGGCCCTGGCGTGGGCTGAAAGTCGCTGCCCCATGTAATTCCTTCCCCGGAAAGCGGGGCTGGATGTATGAGTAGGAGGAGGGAGGAGAGATTTCCCCTCTGTTTGGGCAGACACAGCCTGATCTGGCGGGCGGGGGGGGGGGTGTGAGAAAAGAAGGTGGGGCTCGTCTAAGCTCCACCCACTAAATAAGCTCCTCCCACCCGAGACATCATAGAGTCCAACTGTTCAAATTACCACGGGGCAGCTCTGCAGTTCGGGGTTGGCCTGGGCTAGGTGGGGGTTTAGGGAGCTCGCCCCCCTCCCAGCAATGGACTCAGGCTCTCTGCAGCATCGCTGGGTTGGTCACACTCAGGGCAGCTCTCCCCTTAGGCCTGGTAGATGCTTTGTCCCCCCCCTCTACCTCCAGATCTCCCCCCCCACCCCCGGGGCAGGGGGATCTCAACCCAGCTCCCTGGCGGCGGTGGGAATTTTCTCTACTATTGTTCCTGGCCTCGGGATCAGTGGCCTCCCCAGGAATTGAAATTATGGGGGGGGGGGTCACTAAATTGGCATGTAACTAGTTCACAAAACTGGGGGGGGGGTGTAGGGAAATCACTGCTCGGGATTGCTCCCCAGCGGGGGCGACTGAACCCCCCCCCCGGGACTCCTCCCCCCGGCCATCGACACCTAGTGGGGGGGGACCCCGATGGCAGAGGGGTGCCAGGCAGGCTGGGCGATGCAGCTGGCACAGAGCCCGAGGGAGGGGGGGGTCAGAGCTCCGGGGGGGGGGCGAGAAGGACCCCCGGGGGGGGGGGCTGCCCCACTGCAGCGGGACCCTCCCAGGGCGCCGCACCCAGCAGTCGTGGGGGAGGGGAGGCCTCCGGCCCTGCAAGGGGGGGGGGTATGCAAATGAACTCATTAGATCAGCTACAGGCCGGGGAGGTGGGGGCGTGACGTGGAGGGGAGGGTGGGGTTTGATGAGGTCAGCGCGCGCGTGTGTATCCGGGGAATGGAGCGCGTGAGCCAGGTAGGCGCTGGGGCCCCCCCCCCTCCCCCTCCCATTGCAACCTCTCCCCCGCCCCCCAGGAACCCGCCTGCCCCCCTCCCATTGCAAACTCCCCCCCACCCCTCCCCCTCCCATTGCAACCTCTCCCCCCGCCCCCCAGGAACCCGCCTGTCCCCCTCCCATTGCAACCTCCCCCCCACCCCTCCCCCTCCCATTGCAACCTCTCCCCCCGCCCCCCAGGAACCCGCCTGCCCCCCTCCCATTGCAACCCTCCCCCTCCTTCCCCCAGGAACCCGCCTGCCCCCCTCTCATTGCAACCTCTCCCCCTCCCCCCAGGGAACCCCGGGCCACCCCCTCGGAGAGCTCTGCTTCCTTAACATCCAATATTACCAAACCCCAACATCCAAATATTAGCCCCCCCCCCCGTCCCCCAGGGAACCCCGCCCCGCCAGGAACCCGCCTTCCCCCCTCCCATTGCAAACTCCCGCCCCCGCCCTCTCCCATTGCAAATTCCTCTCCTCCTCCCAGGAACCCGCCTGCACCCCTCCCATTGCAAGCTCTCCCCCGCCCCGCCCGGAACCCGCCTGCCCCCCTTGCATTGTAAACCTCTCCCCCGCCCCCCAGGGAACCCGCTTGCCTCCCTCCCATTGCAACCTCCCCCCCCAGCCCCTCCCATTGCAAACTTCCGCCCTCCCCTCCGCCCCCTCTCTCCTGACGCCTCTTCTGGCCTCTCCCCAGAAAATGTCCGGCCTCCAGCTCAACCTGGGCCCCCTGAAGGAGCCGTTGGGGTTCATCAAGGTCCTGCAGTGGGTGAGTGTGGGGGGGGGACAATGGGCGGGGTGCGGGGAGGGGTGGGGGTGCCAGTGGTTGGGGGAAGGGCTGGAGGTGAGGGGGCCTGGCAGGGAGGTTGGAGCTGGGGGGCAGGGCTGGGGGCTAGGTGTGTGGGGGGCCGGGTGGAGCAGTCGGGGTACGTGGGAGGGGTAGACAGCAGGATGGGACAGGGGAATGGGGAAGGCAGGGCGTTGGGGGGGGGTCCAGTGAGGGAGGGGGTGGGGAGAAGTGGGGGAAACTGCTGCTGCTCTGGACTGGTCCCACAACCCCAACCCCCTGCCCAGTACCCTGGTGCCCCCGACTTCAAGGGGGCTCCGGCCCGTGGGGGTCAGGCCCCAGGGCTAATGGCTCGTGAGGGCGTTTCCTGACCTGGCCAATGACAGATCTTGCTGTGAGCCGATTTCTGGTGCATCCTGGATTTGGGGTATAAACCCCCCAGATGAGATCGGGGCCCCACTGTGCCAGGCACTGCCCCAGCTGAGTTTGGGGCCCCATTGCGCCGGGCGCTGCGCAGGCGGCAGTCCCTGCCCCAAAGAGTTTCCAGTGCGAATAGACAAAGAGTGGGAGGGGAAACTGAGGCACGGCGTGAAAAAGGGAGTGGCAGAGCCAGGGATAGAGCTCAGGAGTTCTGGCTCCCAGCCGCCTGCCCCGCTCTAACCATTAGACCTCACTCCCCTCCCAGAGCTGGGGAAAGAACCCCAGAGCCCAGGCTCCCAGACCCTCCCGCCCTCACCCACTAGCCCATATTTTGACCCATAGATGATCTCTCTGTGCACCCCCAGGTAGTTCAGCTGACTCCCCCCTGCACTGGCACGGATGTGGCATTTACACCGTGCTGGCTTTGTGCAGCCCTGATGTCAGGGGGATGGACTTCCTTCCCTGAGCTGGGCAGAGAACCCAGGCGTCCTGCCTCCCACTCCAGTTCCTTGTCTGCTGGGCCGTGCCGCCCTATCCTGGGGCACTTTCACCAGGGCCGGCTGGGAGGGGACCGCAGAGAGGAGGCCCTGATGCTGTAGGGGAAGTCGCGTCCGTTTGTGGGTTTCCAGTGGTTTGGTAATATTGGATGTTAAGGGAGCAGAGCTCTCCGAGGGGGTGGCCGGGGGTTCGGTGGGGAGGGCAGCGCTGGGTAGCAGCTGGACCCTTCCTCTGCTGCACTCGTTTGCCTGGGAGCCTGGATAAGGATCTCGAACTCGACCCCCAGATATGGGCTGGGAGCCAGGGCTCCTAGGTTCTGTCCTTGGCTCTGGGAGAGGAGTGGGGTCTAATGGTTGGAGCAGGGGTGGCTGAGAGCCAGGGCTCCTGGGTTCTGTCCTTCTCTCTGGGAGAGGAGTGGGGTCTAATGGTTGGAGCAGGGGCGGCTGGGAGCCAGGGCTCCTGGGTTCTGTCCTTGGCTCTGGGAGAGGAGTGGGGTCTAATGGTTGGAGCAGGGACGGCTGGGAGCCAGGGCTCCTGGGTTCTGCCCTTGGCTCTGGGAGAGGAGTGGGGTCTAATGGTTGGAGCAGGGGTGGCTGGGAGCCAGGGCTCCTGGGTTCTGTCCTTGGCTCTGGGAGAGGAGTGGGGTCTAATGGTTGGAGCAGGGACGGCTGGGAGCCAGGGCTCCTGGGTTCTGTCCTTGGCTCTGGGAGAGGAGTGGGGTCTAATGGTTGGAGCAGGGACGGCTGGGAGCCAGGGCTCCTGGGTTCTGCCCTTGGCTCTGGGAGAGGAGTGGGGTCTAATGGTTGGAGCAGGGACGGCTGGGAGCCAGGGCTCCTGGGTTCTGTCCTTGGCTCTGGGAGAGGAGTGGGGTCTAATGGTTGGAGCAGGGGCGGCTGGGAGCCAGGACTCCTGGGTTCTAGTCCCAGCTCTTGAGCGTGTGTGGAGAGGGCCGTTATTCAGTCTTCCCTCCTTGGTTTGCCTAATCCTGAGTGGTTTAAAAAAAACAACCACCCCACACTGCCTTGGGAGGTTGCGCGATTGTGTCCAAATCCGGCTGATTTGCCTGTTGGCCTCCGAATCCTTTCCTGGGCCCCCCCCAGCTGTTCTTCCCCATCCCGCGAGGGTGAGAATCGAGACCCGTTCTCCTGGCGACCCACGATGGCTCCCGGCGCTGGGGATCGAGCGGGAGCTGCAGACGTGGCAGGGGTCTTCAGGGCTGCCACGGTCGGCTAATTGCACATGGGGCCAGGGGCCCGACCTGCTAGGTTTGGACCCAGGCAGAAGTTGGCAAAACCCAGACCAAGCTGGTAGACTCCCCAGGCTGAGATTAAATCCCTGTTGCGCTGGGCGCTGTACAGACCTGGAACAAAAAGACACTTGTCCCCCACAGAGCCCATCTCTAGCCTGATTCTGCAGTTTTATAGCCCCAGTCTCGAATCATCTGATGCCAGCCACCCCTGGGTGTTTTTTCCACACTCCCAGATTTGGGACTTTTAGATGATTAAACGGTAGCCTCTGCTGTAGTTTTCATTGCTGTTTCTCCAGGGTTATTGTCCGCCCTTGTGCTGTCAGAGGGAAAGTTGGCGTTAGTTTCACTTTCTTTCTCCCGCAGCGTTGGGGAAACTGCCCTCGCTGAACAGCCAGGAGGAACGGGAAAACATTTTCCCCTGTACGGTGTTGAAACGTTGAATCTAAGGCCTGCTCCTGTCACACCTTGGCGGCGCCCTTTAAAAGGACCCCGGGGAAGGGGGAAAAAAGCCAGGGCTCGCTGAGCAGCGCCGGCCGTGTCCAGTCTAAAATCTGCCCTCCCCAAATCCCCGTGTCCAGTCCAAAATCAGCCCTCCCCCACTACAAAACAGCACTTGTGTTTTGTAGTGGGGGAGGCTGAATCTTTGCCCCCCGTTTCTGACTCGGAGCAGCCACGTTCCCCAGGTTAGCTCCCCAAAGCCGGAAGCCTGAGTTTCAAGGCGAAAGCTGGGGTTGTGTCCTGACTCCGGGAGCTGGGGATTCACGAAAAGCCCCCCAGGAGTGAGAGGTTTGCGAGAACATCGCCGGAGACGGCAGAGTTGTCATTTTGCTGATTGAAAAACATAAGCAGCTCTCCCCTCCCCACCCCCCTCCGCCCCAATCTGTGCAGCGCCTGGCCTGACGGGGGTCCTGATCTCGGTTGGGAGGGGGGGGAAGGTGTCTGTGCAGCACCCGGACTGATGGGGGTCTCGGTCGAGGGGAAGGGGGTCTGTGCAGTACCTGGTCTGATGGGGGTCCTGGTCTCCGTCGGGGCAGGGTCTGTGCAGTACCTGGCCTGATGGGGGGGCCCTGATCTCGGTTGGGCGGGGGTGTGTGTGTGTCTGTGCAGCACCCGGACTGATGGGGGTCTCGGTCGAGGGGAAGGGGGTCCGTGCAGTACCTAGTCTGATGGGGGTCCTGGTCTCCGTCGGGGCAGGGTCTGTGCCGTACCTGGCCTGATGGGGGGGCCCTGATCTCGGTTGGGCGGAAGGGGGTCTGTGCAGCGCATGGCCTGACAGGGGGCCCTGATCGCGGTTGGGCGGGGGGTGGGGAGGTGTCTGTGCAGCACCCGGACTGATGGGGGTCTTGGTCGAGAGGAAGGGGGTCTGTGCAGCGCCTGGCCTGACGGGGGTCCTGGTCTCCGTCGGGGCAGGGTCTGTGCCGTACCTGGCCTGACAGGGGGCCCTGATCTCGGTTGGGGAGGGGTGAGGGTCTGTGCAGCGCATGGCCTGACGGGGGGCCCTGATCGCGGTTGGGGGAGGTCTGTGCAGTCCCTGGCAGGACGGGGACCCCGATGCCTGCCTGGTGCCACGCTTCAAGGAAGGGCAGGGCCGCGGTGCCACCTGGCTGAGTGAAGCCGCTCTATGGAAAGCGGCAGCCGCGCTGGCAGAAGGCAACGCCCCCCGTAGCTAGCTCCAGCCCGTGCGGTGCCCTCGGTGCCTCCGGCTCTGCCCGGCTTCCCTTCCCACTCTGCCCAGCCGGCTGGAGACAAGAGCCAGCAACGCCCAGTACCCACCCTGCCCTTCTGCTTTGGCACCCGCCCCACCTGTGTGCCCATCACTGGGCATATGGCTGCTCCCGCTCCCTGGGCCCAGCCACCCCCGGCAGAGCGGCGCAGTGGGACGTGCGGAGACCGTGGGTCAAATCCTGGCTTGGCCCCCCACCCCGACCTGGGGCAAATAGTTTCAGCTGTCCCGTGCCTCAGTTTCCCCAGCTGCAAAGTAGGGTTATGAGCTGTTCTGCAGTTGTGGTGCTAGGTGCTGTACAAACAGAGACAGAAGACCCGGCCCTGTCCTAGTGGGATTTGGACAACTAGACAAAAGCCCTGATGAATACCTAGATTGATATCTCACCTGGCCGATTGGCGCTAGCTGCTGAGGGCACGGTGTGCTGGCATCTCTGGGCAGTTGGAAACCATGCCCACAGGAAGTCTATGCCGCCCCCACCCCCTCCGCTCCATCTTTGACCCACTCTGCTGGACGTAAACTGCAGCCGGGGTATTTATAGCCTCTAACGTGATCCAGAAGGAAAAGACATTCAATCTTTTCCCATGGCGGAATCTGGTCAAAAACTCCCTCACCATGGAAAAGTTGGGGGAGGGGGGTTACAGGAAAGGGTATTTTTTGCAAGCAGGCTGTTTGCAATCCTCAAAAACATTTGATATCTGTCGTGTGTCTCTCTCCCCCCCCCCCCCCAAGTTTTAGTGTTTTCATCCCCATTTGTATTAATCAGAAAATCTGCAAATTTTACTGTTTTGGCCCCAAATTTTGTCCCGCAGTTTGACAGTTTTTGGGCCCAATTTTTATTCATTGGAAAATCTGCCCTTTCCACTGTTTTTCATCCCCTTCTTTTTCCCAATGGACGGATTGCAAATTTGGCCGTCTCATCCCAATCCGCGGAGCAGAGCGCTGGCCGCGAGCGCCTCCCCGCTAGCCTGCGGACGCGGCGTTGCCTTTCCGCTCGTTGCCGCGTGGGGGCTGGACCAGGGGCCCGGTGGGGACGTGATCTGGGTTGGCGGTGCGGACGCAGGCAGCCGGCTTCTTGTGGCTGCTTCCTCGACGCTGCGTGGGGCGTGGCGGGGCTCGTCTGTCCAGGAGGAGTGGGGGGGGCGGGGGGGAGTTTGTGGGTCGGCTGGCTCTCCTCCCACCTCCCCAGCCCTAGCGTGATGAGACTCCATTAGCCTTGTGCTTTACCTCATTCTGAGCCCTCCGTGGTGCCCACTTGCCGTGCCCCGGGCATCCTCTCTCCCTTCCAGACTGGACCATCCCTCCTAAAGCAGGGTGCAAAGAGGTCCCTGATCTCGGTCACGTGGGGGGGAGGGGAGGGGTGTGCAGTGCCTGGCACGAAAGGGGCCCTGATCTTGGTCAGGTGGGGGCAGGGAATCTGTGGCACCTGGTATGACGACGTGCCCGATCTCAGTCTGGCATGACGGGGTCCCCGATCTCGGTTGGAGGGCGGGAAATCTGTGTGGCGCCCAGTGTGACATTATCCTTGACCCCAGTTGAGGGGGTGTGTCTGTGTGGCACCCAGCGGGAAGGGGACCCCCCCCCCCCATTCCCGGTCAGGATCTGTGTGGCACTGAGCACAACGGGGGACGACTTAGCTGCTGGCATCGAAATAATAACCCTCGCTTAAAGCCTCCAGCCGGGCCTCTGATCGCTGAGCCTTGCAGTGAATTCCACAGAACAGGCACTGCTCTCTGTAGTCGCTGCACTCGGTTTCCCTGGCTCCCGGCCAGGCCTCACGTCGGTGGGGTCCTGGCCGGCTTAGCACCCCCCCGGGCACCATCAGCGCATGGTGCCAGCAACTCCAGGTTTGCAAGGTTTCTTAAGGAGGAACCACACCGAGTGGGACAGTGTCCGAAACGCCCCTGTGCTCACCCAGCCCGGATTTGGAATCTGCCGCTCCTCTAGCCGCTAAACCTGGCCGTGACCTTCAAGGCCCGGAGCCAGATCCCCTGGCTTTTTGTCCCTGCTTCGTTCACTTGTGTAGCGTTACTCTGCCGCTACGGGGTGTCTGCCAGCTGTACAGGCAAGGGATGGAATGATCCAAAAATGCTTTCCTGGGGAAAGTTTGCAAATTTGTCCTAGTTTTGTTTGTTTTTTAAATCTTCAAAATTTCGCTGGAGAACCTGGCTGATTTTTCAGCCTCACATGGTTCCGTTGTGGAGCATGGCTTGTGGTAAAATGTCCGAATTTTGTTAAAAATCCAACTAAATAAACACGGAGGGTTTTAGTTTTTGAAAAACGGTGTTATTGAAAATGTTCCCGAGATCGGTTTTTCAAAGACACCGACTTCAATTTAACTCAAACTGGAATTAACAAACAAAATCTGATTTCCCCAATCTGCAAATATTTTGTTAACTGCAAAAATGAAGTGTGTGTGAATTTTCAGAGTGCAAATTTTCAGCTAAACCAATAATGTTTTAGGAAAAAATGTTTTCCCAAGAGCAGTTTTTGGCAAAAAAACGTGGTTTTGAAAAGTAAAACTCAATTTTTAAGAACAAAACCAGAGCATTTTTAGTGCAAACTGAAGCCTTCACCCCAAACTGCAAATTTTAACGTAAAACTGTGGGGGGTTTTAACTAACGATGTTTACTGAGAATAGATTTCAGTTCAAAGTTTTGATTTTAGAAAACTTGAACTCAACTTTTAAACCAAACCTTAATGTTTTTACTGGAAAATTTTTTTGTAGCCTACAACTGACCATGTTTGTGACACACTTTTAGGGGGCGGGGGGTGGGTTAATCAATGTTTATCTGCCCCGTGATCAAAATAACTTTTCATTTTCCGTAGCAGTGAGAGTAATTACTCATTGAACACATCGCCAGGGGTCGTGGTGGAGTTCCCAGCGCTGGCAATTTTTAAATCAAGATTGGAGGTTTCTCTAAAAGCCCTGCTCTAGGAATTATCGTGGGTCATCTCTCTGACTTGTGTTACACAGGAGGTCAGACAAGATGATCACAATGGTCCCCTTCTGTCCTTGGAATCTGTGAATCATTAAAATTTCCTTCTTAGATGAAATGTCATTTTTCATGGGGAGGAAAAATGTTTTGATGAAAATATGCCAATCAGCGTAAGACCCTTGGGAAACAAGCGAGACAGAAGTGGAACTCAAGCTGTGTGTAACTTCATAGACTTGTTTGTGTTTAGCTTGTGAATGGGCACAGGAATGAGCAATAGCTCCAGATGTTAGCAGCTGTTAAAGAGGAGGGGCTGTGGTCCGCTGAGTGACTTGCAAGTCACGGTGACGTTCTCTGCCTCAGTTTCCCATTGGTGATAATGTTGTGTGCGTTCCTTGCCACAGCCCTTTGAGATCTGTCCATGGAGAGCACATGAAGGTGAGGGATTATTTCCAGACTCTGGCAAGGTCTGCGGAAGCCAGGAGGGGGGTTGAGAGAGGTGTTTCATCTCCAGTTAGCTGTGCCAACAGAAAGCGGTGTGGTCTTTGGCCCAGATAGTCAGTGAGGCCAGATCCCCATTGGAGTCAGTTTTCCCCAGCTCATGATCTGGCTTCTTCTGCTTTCAATTTTCATTAGAACTGTTTTTAATGGGCCAGGTGGCAGCAGAAAATTGACCCTGTTACGATCAGAATCGTGGTGCATACCAACCCAGCTGCTGTTCTGCAGGGCGAATGCCAGCGGAGAGCGCTGGGATCAGCTGATGCGAATCACGCGCACTGCTGGCGTTCCTTAACTGGATCCTTCTGACGCTGGCTGGAGTGCGTGTGCCGAGCTTGAAATGGAGTTGGGGCATCGAACAGATTGGGGCTAGCTCAACCACCAGATAGGGGCTGAACGCTGGAATCCCTGGGGGCGGTTCTGGGCTCTGCAGGAGGGCAGGTTGGATGGGCATGAATTCTGGCCTTGAAATCTACGACTCTAATACTGTGTCTCTCCATATCTCTAGATTTTTTCCATCTTTGCTTTTGCCACCTGTGGAGGGTACAGTGGCCATACCTCCATTAAAGTCAGATGTTTGGACGCTAAAAATGAGACCCTGGAGGCAGCTTTTGGCTATCCGTTCCGGTGAGTGTAGCCCCAGGCGAATAATCGGCTGAGTCTGTCCTCATGATGGGATGCGGTGGCTAGCGGGGCTAACGTGACCCCGGGACACGGAGCAGAGAGGTTATTGTACCTGCAACCACTGCTGGAATCCTATGTCCGGTCCCGGTGCCCACGGTTCCCGGAGAATGGTGTTCACAGGAATTAATTCAGGGACATTCTCTGGCCAGTGTGATGCCAGGAGGCCTAATCACAGAGGGCCCTTCTGGCCTTAGAATCGATGAATCATTTCCACGTGATCCTTGCTTCCTCCTTCTCTCCTATGCATTCTCCCAGCCCCTGGGAACGAAACACCCTTGGACTGGCTTAAACATCACAGGTTGTTTGTAACACGCAACCAGTGTCAGGCTGGGTCCGTTCCCCTCCGGTTTTTTAGCTTCTAGGGGCCTCATTTCCTATCCCCCCGGCCCCAACTCTGAAGACGAGAAAAGTCATTTTAATAGAGAGTCTCCCAGCAATGCCGTGACTCCGGGAGCTGGAGATGGAAGGAAAGGAAAAGCCCCAACGTTCACGAGCAGTAGATCGGGTTGGAGCTAAAGGGTTGTGTCAGTGGTGGGGGGTGAAGTCTCAGTACGGCATTGAGACAATGACTCAAGACTGCGCCCACCTCTTGGGGGCCGCCTGTCAAAACAGGACATCGGGGAAATCGGGGAGGGGTCAGAGAAGAGCGACGGGAACAATCTGAGGGCTTGAAAACCTGCCTGAGAGCAAGACATTAATGGAGCTCAATCTAGTGAGTTTCTCCCAGAGAAGATTCAGAGGGGACTTGAACTTGGTCTGTCAGTACCTCCCTGGGGAGGAGACTTTGGGGAGCAGCTATACCTATCTCATAGAACTGGAAGGACCTTGAAAGGTCATCGAGTCCAGTCCCCTGCCTTCACTAGCAGGATCAAGTACTGTCCCTGACAGATTTTTGCCCCAGATCCCTAAATGGCCCCCTCAACGATTGAACTCGCAAGCCTGGGTTTAGCAGGCCAATGCTCAAACCACTGAGCTATCCCCCTCCCATCTCCCACTGGTCTAACCATGCCGTGTCTAGAAGCTGGGCTCACCTGTCCCCAGGGGCTGGGATTGGTCAGAGTCACACTTGTCCCTGTATCCATCCGCCTGGCATCTCAGTGCCGTGCCAGGGTCCAGCTGGGCTCTTTAATCTAGCCAACAAAGGCAGTGCGAGAGCCGACGGCTGGGGGATGAAGCCAGACTGGAAATAAGGAGGTAAATTCTTAACGAGCAGAATTGGCCCTTGGAATGATGGGGCAGATTCTAAATCCCTTGGAGGCTTTCCATCAAGATCTGACATCTCTTTAAAAGCTCCCCACTAGCTCCACTATCAGATATGGACTTGACATCTACGAAAGGGCAGAATTAAGGGGATGCGTGCATGGGGGTGGAGTTAAGGGCACCCAACTCCTAGATCTGGACTAGAGGCAGGGATCCCTGGAGGAGTTTCTCCGGCCTGGGCTATGCAGGAGGGCAGAGCAGGTGGGTAGATATGGCTCTTTCACCCCAGAGGTCCAGCACTTCGTCTCGCGGGCATCAAAGTGAAACGCTTCAAGCTTCTCTGTCTCCCCTGGCAGGCTGAACACTGTGGTGTTCAAAAACCTGGATACCAAACTATGTAACAGCACATTGCCCCAGACCCACCTCCAGGGCGACTTCTCCTCCTCGGCCCAGTTCTTCGTCACCTTCGCCGTCTTCGTCTTCCTCTACTGCATGGGGGCGCTGGTGCTGTACGTGGGGTATCTGCATCTTTACCGTGGCGCTGGCAAGCTGCCCATGATCGTAAGTGACATGTAGCGCTTTGCTCTTAATGGGGGCTGGGAGGGAAATTGGGGGCAGAGGGGGAATTTCCCTTGGAGAACTTAGACAAAAATTGAAATCTTCATTTGTTTTCGCGGTGGGAAAATTTTGACATTTCACTGAAATATTTTGACCGAAACCTGGAATATTTGGATTAAAAATGACATTGCAGTGCTTCATGGAAGCTGTAGTCCTGAATTCCTCGGGGTCCCATTCTCTCTTATGGGCTGGGCTCTTTGGCTGGACTGCATTTCCCATGATGCACCACTTCCACCTCTCTTGCTGAGTCACTGTGGTGCATTATAGGAGTTGTAGTCTTGGGTGCTTCATGCTCAGTTCTCTGTGGGCCAGGATGCACCACCTCTTCGTGGTCAGGAGAGGGGTTGTGTCATGGGTGTCCGTGGCTGCGATGCCTCATGAGAGTTGCAGTCCTGGGTGCCTCGTGCTCTCATTCTTCTCTATGGTCCAGGTTCTCTGGCTGACCTACAACTCCCATGATGCACCATGTCCAGAGATTCCTATGACACAACCCACCCAAAGGGTGAAGAGTGGCGCATCGTAGGAGATGTAGTCCAGCAAGAGAGGAGAATAGGAACATGAGGCACCTGAACTACAACTCCCATCATGCACCATAGTGGATCAGCAAGAGACGAGAAAGTGGTGCATCATGGGAAATATGGTCTAACCAGAAAGCCCAGCCCATAGAGAAGAATTGGAACACGAGGTATTCAGAACTACAGCTGCCATGACGCACCACTGTATCATTTTGAATCGAAACATTTCGGTTTTCGGACAGTTTTCACTAAAAAGTTGAAATTCTCCGTGGGAAGCAGATGTATGTCACAAGTAATTATTGTGTTGAAATCACAATTGTCTATCAAAAAACAGCTGTGACACAGGATTTTCAGTGAGCTCTACTCTTAAGCCAGGTGTGTCCTGTAACCTAGATCTCCAAGCACTCCACAGACCGAGTCCTGGTCAGAATCTTGTCATTGCCAGGTTTTTTGGGACCGCAAAAAGATTAACAAACTTTTTTTATTGGCCAGTGTGAACATTTTCATGGGAAAATCTTTGATCAAAATTTTCTTGCCGTTCAGCTAACTTTTTTGCCCTTTTTTTTTTTTTTTTTTTTAGTGGGGAAAACCTCCCGTTTTCCTTTTTTAAACCATTTTTTTCCCCTTAAAAAGAGGAAACAAAATGAACTAGTTGCAATGAAAAGGGTTTTGTGCAATACGCATCTCGGCTTTCTGAGGTCGAGTTACAACGCAGGAAAATATTTTGCTTCCTTAAAACGTTCTGCTCGACGGGTTTTGTTTTCTGATGACATTTTCCAACAATTTTTGTTTTCCCAAAACACCAAGCTTCTGTCAATCGGCCGTAGCTCCATTGGAGTCAATGGGGCCAGATCCCAGCTGGGGTCAATGGGCCGTAGCTCCATTGGAGTCAAGGGGGCCAGACCCCAGCTGGGGTCAATGGGCCGTAGCTCCATTGGAGTCAATGGGGCCAGATCCCAGCCCGGGATCAATGGGCCGTAGCTCCATTGGAGTCAATGGGGCCAGATCCCAGCCCGGGATCAATGGGCCGTAGATCCATTGGAGTCAATGGGGCCAGACCCCAGCTGGGGTCAATGGGCCGTCACTCCATTTAGTCCAGTGGATCTGTGCTCATTCACCCCAGCGAAGGCTCCGCCCAGCTGTTCTTGTGGTGATCTGGGTAATTCCCGGCTCGCCCACTGGCTGGATCCTGGCTCTATTAAGAGGCTGCGAGACCTGATCGTTGGCGCAATGCCCTGGCGCCGTGCTGGCGTGCGAACCAAAGCCCCCCGGCTCTGGAAGGCAGAGGGGTTCCGAGCGGGAGACGATTATTGTAACTTGATAAACAGTTGCCCCTTTTCTCTTCTCTCCCTGCTGCGCCGGCTCCCCAGAGGGCTGGGAAATGCGGTAAGTGCCCGGGTGTCTCCTGCCGGTCCCACATCGGTGCTGACCTGCTCGTTGGATACGTTATTCAGGAGTAATTGGCAAACCCCAGCTGCCAAGCGTGGGGTGAGGGGGCTGGGGAGAGGTGGGGGGGAGCGGAGGGAAAATCCAAATTGCATCAGAGCTCTGGGGATGTGTCCCCAGAATAGGGGGGCGGTGGTGAGATCTGTGGGGCACTGCCCCCCCCAGCGTTCTCTAATGCCGCTCAAGTTGCAGTGAAATCAGGGTTTGCCAGGAATAGCGTCCCTTGTGAGCTAGCAGTTAGAGAGATCCAGCGGGAAGGCAGGAGACCTGGGTTCAACACTCTGCTTTGGAAAGGGCTTGGGTGAGTCATGTAGCTGTTCCGTGCCTCAGTTTCCCCACCTGTAACATGGGGATCGGGATCGTTTCATTGCCTGCTTACGTTGTAACTTCTTTGGGGCAGAGACTCTTTCTCGCTGTGTATCTGGGCAGCGCCTGGCACAACGGGGCTCTGATCTCCGCTGGGTTCATTGGGTGCTACCATAACAACACTGTCACGAGTTGTGCTCACCACTGTGGCACCTCCTGCTGGTTGCTCCGGGAATTAGCTCTGGCCATCAGCGGGGTGCTCTCCCCTGTGGCGTCTCACTCACCGTCACTGCTTCTCCACCGTCTCCGCTGTCTGTGGGGACCCGCGTCCTCTTCAGGGCACAGCCCTGCGGCTGTGCCCCAACTCCGTTGTCTCCCCACTGCCGGAGGAACCGGCAGTCCTTTGCCCGGCCTCTTGCCGCAGTGGTGAACTGCAGCCCCTAGTCCAGCTCCTCGCTCTGGGGCAAACTCCAGTCCTTTGGCTGGCCACTTCTCTTGGCGGCCAGTGGGGCAAAGTCAGGGACAGGTCCATCCTCTGCTGCTCCCTTCAAGCTCCAGGGAGCGACTGACTCCTCTCTGCCCTGCAGCCTTTCTTATAGGGCCCAGCCTGGCCCTGATTGGCTGCTTCTCAGCCTTCCTCTGATTGGCTGGGTTCTGCGCCGCCACTCCAAGGACCGCTATTAACCCTTTGCCAGCCAGTGAGGGGCAGCTGCCCCAGTCACAAACACCTAAAAAACAGTACTGCCGAGAAGAGAAGTGATGCAATGAATCCCTTCACTTTTGTGAGTGGAGGAAGCGTTTGCAACGAGTGGCCTTTTCCGCCCGGCCTAGAGCGTCGTTTAGTGGCGGGATTGCCGGGGGAATTCAGCGCTTTGTGCAACCCTTTGGGAGTCCAAGCCGAGAGCCAGAGTCTAGACCCGGGGCTCCATGCCTGTAGCGGGGTGGGGTGGGGTGGGGTGGGGAGAGAGAGCTCAGTGGTTTGAGCATTGGCCTGCTAAACCCAGGGTTGTGAGTTCAATCTTTGAGGGGGCCACTTAGGGATCTGGGGCAAAAATCTGTCAGGGGACAGTACTTGGTCCTGCTAGTGAAGGCAGGGGACTGGACTCAATGACCTTTCAAGGTCCTTCCAGTTCTAGGAGATTGGCATATCTCCATTAAATAAAAAAAAAAAAATTTAAAATAGCTCAGGGGTCTACCTCCCGTGTAACAGAGGAGGGTCCGGCTTCTCTGCTGGGCTGCTTGTGGGAATGGGTCGGACTCCGCCCTGCGGTGTCCAAAGAGCCGGCTGGATTGTTTTGGGTGCCCGACTCATGACACGGGAAAAGGAGATGGGAGGCAGGCAGGCAGGACCCCCCTCCCTCCGCCCCTCCTGACTCAGACTGGGGGCCCTCGTCGGGCTGGGCGATGCGCAGCTCCCCGCCCCAACCGGGCTGCCCAGGGCCCACATCTCAGCTGAGTGGCCCCAAGGTGGAGTCGACACTTATGTGAGTTCAGTGGCGCATGAGGCTGTGCGAGGGCGTGGCCTTGTGTGTCCGTCGCCTGGTGTTATAACACTCTAGTCGTTAAAGCCAGTGGGGCTAGACCCACAGCTAGGGTCAATGCGCCGTAGCTCCATTGGAGTCAATGGGGCGAGATCCCAGCTGGGGTCAATGGGCCGTAGCTCCATTGAAGTCAATGGGGCCGGATCCCAGCTGGGGTCAATGGGGCCGGATCCCAGCTGGGGTCAATGGGCCGTAGCTCCATTGCAGTCAATGGGGCCGGATCCCAGCTGGGGTCAATGGGCCGTAGCTCCATTGCAGTCAATGGGGCCGGATCCCAGCTGGGGTCAATGGGCCGTAGCTCCATTGCAGTCAATGGGGCCAGATCCCAGCTGGGGTCAATGGGCCGTAGCCCCATTGGAGGGTTGGCCTCAGCGTGTCCATTGTACATGCCTGGGAATCTGTCCCCTCCATTGTGTATTTCTGTCCTGGTGGCCTTGGGCTAGTAACTCCCCGTCTCCCTCTCGTGCAGGACTTTGTGATCACCATGGTGGTCGCACTTCTCTGGCTGATCAGCACTTCGGCGTGGGCCAAAGCCCTGACTGACATCAAAATCTCCACTGGGCCTGAGATGGTGTTGGATATAGGGTTCTGCCATTTGCCCCAAACCCCCTGCCAGTTCGGTGCAGTGAGCAGCATGGGGTCCCTCAACGTGTCCGTGGTATGTATGGCCGGTGCCCTCCCCTCCCCTCCCCTGCGCTGCTGAGACGCGGGGCGGGCCTCCCTGGAAACTCGGGGGCGTGTGCTTGGCTCCGATCCGGTGTTCGGCGATCTTGTCTACATGGGGGCGCGCGGGGAAGTGAATCCAAATTAAGAGCTTAAATGAGGGCTGTCCAAAAATTTAAAAAATTTATCGCCATTTTAATCGCATCATTAAACAACAATAAAATACCATTTATTTAAATATTTGTGGCTGTGTTCTACATTTTCAAATATATTGATTTCAGTTACAACACAGAATACAAAGTGTACAGTACTTGCTATATTATTTTTGATTACAAATATTTGCACTGTAAAAAAGATAAACAGAAGAAATTCTTTTTCAGTTCACCTCATACAATCTCTTTATTGTGAAAACGTAACTTACAAATGTAGAATGGAAGCATGTCCTCTGGAATGGTGGCCGAAGCACGAAGGGGCATACGAATGTTTAGCATATCTGGCCCATAAATACCTTGCAACGCCAGCTACAACCATGCCATGCGAACGCCTGTTCTCACTTTCAGGTGACATTGTAAATAAAAAGCGGGCAGCCGTATCTCCCATAAATTTAAACAAACTTGTTTGTCTTTGCGATTGGCTGAACAAGAAGTAGGACTGAGTGGACATGTAGGCTCTAAAGTTTTACATAGTTTTGGTTTTAGTGCGGTTATGAAGCAAAAACCAATAATCTACATTTGTAAGTTGCACTTTTACTATAAAGAGATCACAGGACAGTACTTGTATGAGGTGAATTGAAAAATACTATTATTTTTTTTACTGTGCAAATATTTGTAGTCAAAAATACTAATATAAAGTGAGCCGTGTACACTTTGTATTCTGTGTTGTAATTGAAATCAGTGTATTTGAAAATGCAGAAAAACATCCAAAAATATTTATAATAAATGTCAATTGTTATTCTGATTGTTAAACAGTGCGATTAAAACTGTGATTAATCTTTTTAATCGAGTAAATTGGCTTTGAGGTAATCGCTGAAGTTAAGTGCAGTTTAATTGACAGCTCTTGTTTGAAATGGATTGGTTCCCATAGGGCGTCCGTTGGTTGGAGAGGGATCAGAGCCGGAGGAGAGAGGTTATTGTACCTCTGGGTTTGGCACTGGTGCGACCGTTGCTGGAATCCCGTGTCTGGATCTGGTGTCCATCATTCGAGAAGGATGTTGATCAATTGCAGAGGGGTCAGGGAACAGCCACAAGAATGATCAAAGGATTGGAAAACCTCCTTTATAGTGATAGACTCAAGGAGCTCAGTCTATTTCTCTTAACAAAGAGAAGGTTTCAGTGGTGACTTGATCCCTGTCTGTAAGTCCCTACATGAGAACAAATATTTGATCATGGGCTCTTCCGTCTAGCAGGGGAAGGTCTAACTAGGTCCAATGGCTGGAAGTTGAAGCTAGACGCAGACTGGAAATAAGGTGTAAATTTTTAACAGTCACAGTGATTCACCCTTGGACCAGTTTACCAGGGAGTGTGATGGATTCTCCCTCGCGGGCACTTTTTAAATGAAGGCTGGATGGTTTCCTAACTGATCTGCTCTCGTTCAAAGGGGAATTAATTCAGGGAAGTTCTCTGGTCTCCGTTAGACAGGAGGCCAGATGAGCTGATCGCAGGGGTTTGTTCTGCCCTTAGAATCTATGAATCTAGGCGAGTGGGTCTGAGACCAGATTGTGGATTTGATGGAAACTCGGAACTAGTTGAAATATGGATGTTCTCCTTCTGAATTAAAGTCACCTTCATTCAGTGTAGCTCAGTTCACAGTGATTTAAACTCAACTCAATTAGGGCCACTTTAATTCAGAATGAGAGCATCTACGATGTGGTGTAGCTAATCCACTTTAAATTCACACCGGTGAGTACTTGTCTACACTTGAAATTTAATTTGGATTAAGTCTGGGTGTGAATTTAAAGCCCTAATTATTCCTGGTTAACTCCGATGTGTGGATGCTGTTGTTCTGGAGTATGAATGGCCTGCCCTGATTTGGCTGAATCCACCCCGGTATCCACCGGGGAAACTCTTCAGGAGTAGCAATGGGTGAAATTTTCCAGATAAAACTTCTTTCGGCAGAAAAGGCAGGTTTGGTTTCCAAACATCCATTCGTTTTATTTAAAGAACCCCCAATAAAAAAGTTTCTAACGGGTCAAGCAAAGTGGGTTGGACCAACACCATTTTTTCCAACTTTTCGTTCTGCCAGCAATTTTGAAAAATGTTATTAGTTTTTTCTCCTTTTTGAATTACCGGTGAACTGAAAAAAATCTCTTCAGGAACTGCTATTCTGGAGTAACTCTGTGTGTGGACAAGCCCTCAATTAATTCAGATTAACTTTCCTGAGTGTCCCTATGTAACCAAGCCCATAGACTGGCAGCGTCTGGGGCAGAGACTGTTTTGTTTTGTTTGTACAGCACCTGATGCAAGGGGTCTTAGCCATGTCTGAAGGTCCCATTGCTACCATAGTACACCTAATAAACGAGATCATAAACACTTGTTAAATGAAGGAGTTCGATCTATTTAGTTTCTCCCAGGAAATGTTCAGAGGGGATTTAATCCCGGTCTGTCAGCACCTCCGTGGGGAGGAGGTTTTGGGGAGCAGAGGGCTCTTTAATCCAGCCCACAGAGGCAGAGTGAGAGCCGACAGCTGGGGAATGAAGCCAGACAGATCCAGACTGGAAAGAGGTGAATTTTGGTCACGCAGCGGAATTGTCCCATAGCTCAACCACCAGATCTGGGTTTGAAATTTACAAAGGGGGCGGAGTAAAGGGCATGCATGCAAGGGGGCGGAGTTAAGGCGCTCTAGCTCGACCATCAGATCAGGGCTGCAGGCAGGAATCCCTGGGGAAGGTTCTCCGGCCTGGGGCTATGCAGCTGGGCAAGCTGGGTGGGCAGAAATGGTCCATGTAGAGCTGGAGAGGGAGTCTCCCAGCCGAGCCAGAAGCTGACCCTGGAAGCTAGATACTGGAGCTAACCCCTCCTCCTTTGGACCCCTTAGGTTTTCGGCTTCCTGAACCTCATTCTGTGGGCAGGCAACGCTTGGTTCGTGTATAAGGAAACCAACTTGCACAGTTCCCCAGAAGCCCCGGTTCCAGCCCCGGGCGGCACTCCGGCTCCCGCAGGAATGTAAACGGCCCCGCTGGGACGCACCAGCGCCACGCACGACCCCTGGGCCTCAACTTGGTGTCAGCGCGGCTCATCTGTCCTAATTGTAGTCACCATTTCAACCGGCAGGGGGCGGGTGGGAATTGCAAAAGAGCTCTGCTTTCAATTCCAAGCAGGGGCCTTTGAGTTTTGAAGGCAGCGGTGCTTTGGCAGGGTGTGGCGGTGGTGGGTTGGTTTTGTTTTGTGTTTGTTTTTTTTGCTTTATTCTACTGAAATATTACCCTGGGGTGTTGGCAAGGGAGAGAGGCAGCTTCTTCGCGAGAATGGTGGCCCGGCAAAATATCTGCAGCGTCTAGGGCTGTGGTTCTCGAACTTTTGTGTGGGTGACCCCTTTGACCTCTGAGTGCGACCCCCCCCCCTTATAAATTCAAAACCCTTTTTTATATATTTAACACCATTATAAATGCTGGAGCCGAAGCGGGGTTTGGGGTGGAGGCTGACAGCTTGCAACCCCCCCGTAATAACCTCGTGACATCCCTGAGGGGCCATGACCCCCAGTTTGAGAACCCCTGGTCTGGGGTCCTAGCCCCCGGCTGGCGTGACCCAGCAGCGCTCTGCTGAACCAAATAGCGCCGTTGACAGCAGATTGGCGTGGAGCTATTGATTGCGGATACAGCTGGTGCAGCAAGTGACTGATTGCAGAGAGCAACTGAGTTTCAGACCGGCCCAGAGAGCGATTTCTTGGCCAGCTGTAATCAGTAGATCTGTGCTAATTGGGATAGATCTAGAGCGTCTGCTTGTCAGGCTCAGCATGTTCATTGCAGCAGATTGCTGCTGATTTCTCTCAGCTGAGTGGCCGCCCCTGCATTTCAAGAAGTGCCTTTTTTCTTTTCCGCCTCTCCGAGGGGGGAGGGTTTGTATCCGGGGCTCATGGGGGGGCGGGGGGTGCTGCGTTTGAAATACACTACTCTCACTTTGTACATGACACACACAACTTCTCTTGGTTTGAAAACCTGCATTAGCACCAGGCTTCCTCGGCCGTTGGCCCAAACCGATTCTTCGTTGCAAAGACGCGCTTTGGAATCTCAGCGTTCACTCCCCCAGGGCAGCGCCGATCGGGAGTCTTTTTGACAAACCGTGTTTTCCTCACTGAAAAATGCAGACTCATGGAAACGGAAACTTTTTCGAGTTGGGAGATTTGTCCGAAACGAGCCGGATACGCCACTATCTGGATTCGGAGGAATCTCCTGAGGCGGAAAATATATCGGCGGGCAGAAAGTTTAGAAATTGTCCACACCTTCAGCATGAAAAGGTTTGGGGGTGTTGAGTCGACATCTTTGGTTTGAAATTTTAGTGAGAGTGGGCTTAAAAAGAGCTGACCTCAAAACCACACTTTTTAAAAAAAATCCTGGAAATGAAATGTTTTGACCCCAACTGAAATTTTTTCCAGTTTTTCAACTTGCCAAAATTGTCGAGATCTGCGTTTTTTATCCCAATTCAGGCCAAGAAAATGTCTTAATCTCAAAAATTCCCTCCTCTCTCTATGAATCTAAACCGGTTTGGAGAGTGCTACTGCATTTTTATTTTTGGTTCAGTCGCTCTTGTATATTTCCCCTCCCACCAGTAGCTTCTAGGCTTCCCATCCAGTGCTGGTTTTTAGCAGACGTTTTCCCTGGAGTTTGGACGTCACACCTGGCTGATTTGAAAGGGAGCTCTTGGCCCAGCATGTCTCTGCCTGCTAGTAAAATCTCCTTTGCATTTATTTCTTGTTTTATGCTATGTAGCTGCTTGCAAGATGTACACCCTGTAAAGCAAAAGCCTTCTCTGCATTTTTTTTCTCAGCAGGAGACAAGAAATCCATCTCTGGAGTTAATTGCGTTTGAGTCTGATTGGTAGACAATGAAAAACTATAGAAGGAAGGCTATAGAAGGGGGGAGGAATAGCTCAGTGGTTTGAGCATTGGCCTGTTAAACCCAGGGTTGTGAGTTCAATCCTTGAGGGGGTCATTTAGGGATCTGGGGCAAAAATTGGGGATTGGTCCTGCTTTGAGCAGGGGGTTGGACTAGATGACCTCCTAAGGTCCCTTCCAACCCTGAGATTCTATGATTATAAACCTGGCAGCTCCTCAAGGAGTGTAGATTAAAATAACTCCACAGTAAGTGCCAGTTTAGACCTGTGAGAATCTCACTTTGCTAGCTACCGTTTTTCATTAGCTTGGTGTAGCATATTTGAAGAAATTTGTGAGCAGAGTTAAGGGGGCTCTAGCTCGACCCCCAGATCTGGGCTGGCGGCAGAGATCTGTGCGGGCCATTCTCTGGCCTCTGCTATGCAGGAGTTCAGACTGGATGACTAGCTGAATTAAGAGCCGGTTGGAAAACTTTCCGCTAAATGGCTTTCGGTTGGAAAATGCGGTTTGCCCGGAACGGAATTTTTTTTGCAAAATGGTAGCGATTTTTGGACACAATGTTTAGATTTGAAAAAAAACAAAAAACACTGAGGGCAGTTTTGCAAACGTCAAACCTTCCTGTTGGGTCATGTCACAACATTTCCATCCTTCGTTTTGAAGCAACGTATTCTTTTGAAATACGTGTGAGAGATTGGACAGAACCCCAAGGTCAGAATCGTTTGGAGCGAGCTCAAATGAGTGTTTTGCGCCCAGAATTTCGTTGCGTGAAGAACGTGGAAATCTTGGCTTTTGGATGGAGGGGAGGGAATTGAAAGGTTGAAAATTTTCGCAGGAGGGAAAAATCTCTACCAACCAGCCCTTATGTCTGTGATCCAACACATCACTTTGGCAAAGCGGCCAGGCCATGGGATGCGCATGGGATTCTTTCACCCTCCTCTCATCGCTGGTTTGTATTTGCCTGGGATCGAGGTTCGACGCTTGGCTTTACGGTCCTGACAGGTGGAAGCTGGGCCTGGCTTTTTATTTTTTTATTTACCCTTTTTCTTACGAATTGTTTGCGAAATATGTATGTCGTGTATGCCACCGACTTGATAATAAAAACCAGTTATGTCAGCGGAGTTTTTTGAGCTGCTGCCCTCAGCCCTGGGGCTGGAGCTAGCTAGGAGCGGGGTGAGGTTAAATGCATTAAAGAGGTCGAGATGCCCAGACACTGTGGGGATGGGAGCCAGGTAAGGACTTAGCTAGAAAAGTCTTGGTTGAAAAAAAGCTTTGGAGGGATAATTTCCCCACTCGCTGTAGTTCCTGCAAACCTGGAAGGTGTTTATACGTATAACAGCTGGTGGAGCAGGGGGCGGCGGGTTGGGATTGAGGGGCACCGGCAGAGCTGGTGGGGATCCCAGGGCTGGGATAGCAGGGAGCTGGGGGTCGGTCGTGAGGGGCACTGGCTGCTTTTAGACCCAAGGGAGAGAAACTTCCCTGCCATGTCAGTGTGTTAGGCACTGGTTGCGGTTCAAGGGGGGGAAGAAACGGGAGCCGTTGGCCGGGTTCTGCTTGGTGGAAGCTGGGTCCAGCCACTCCCAGGGGGCCAGGAGATAAGACACAGACCCTTCTGCTCAGGCTTTATTATGGTTTCTGCCCCCCACCCCCCGGCACCGTCCTCAGTTCATCTGGATCACGCTGCGGATCCACCCGACGTAGTTGCAGACCTTGGTGTAGACGCCCGGCCTGTTGGGCTGGGCGCAGGTTTGCAGCCCCCAGGACACGATGCCCTGGAGCTGCCCCACACAGAGCAGGGGCCCCCCGGAGTCACCCTGTAGAGAGACAACAGCTGGTGTCATCACGGCCCCCCTTGGCGGGGCTGGGGGTCGGGATTGAGGGGTACTGGCAGAGCTGGGGGGAGTGGGGGAAACCCAGGGCTAGGCTAGCAGGGGGCTGGGGGTTGGGATTAAGGGGCACCGGTAGACCCAGTCCATGGTCCCCTGCCCTGAGGGGAGCTAGCGAGATCTGGGGGGCTGCAGTCCCCCCGCAGCTACTCCCCCTCCCCACCGGGTCCCACCCCCATCCTGCCTTTTGCCATGACAAGTGGCAAACCATGGCTCTGAATCTGGGCCGCCTCTCCCCCCACGCCGTGGGGCAGGCCACTCCTCCCGCAGTGTGTGCTCCCTGCTCCTTCCCCCTCCAGTGGGTGCTGCCCATGTGCCCCTCTTCCACCTCCCCCCATGTGGGGGGGGGGGAAGAGTCCACGCTCCCCTCCACCCCCATGGGGCAGTGCTCGCCTCTCCCCCCAACTACTCCCCATCCCCTTCCACATCCCCACTCCGAGACCTCCCTTCCCGGGGTCATGGCAGAGACCCAGGGGAGTGGGCTGAGCCCCCCACCCCTGTGGTTCCCTGGCGCCGCCCCCTCACCTGGCAGGAGTCGATGCCCCCACCTATGACGCCCGCGCACACCATGTTGTCGGTGACCCGGCCGGGGTAGGAAGCCTTACAGCTCTGGGCCGAGATGAGCCGGACGTTTCCGCACTGCAGGAGGCTGGTGAATGTGGCTGGGGAAAATACCAAGACAGTGGGGTCACTCCTGAGTGACACCGGATTTCAAAACCCCAGGGAGTCACTCCTGAGTGACACCAGATTGAATCAACCCCAGGGGGGTCACTCCTGAGTGACACCGGATTGCAAAGCCCCAGGGAGTCACTCCTGAGTGACACCGGATTGAATCAACCCCAGGGGGTCACTCCCGAGTGACACCGGATTGCATAAGCCCCAGGGGGTCACTCCTGAGTGACACCGGATTGAATCAACCCCAGGGAGTCACTCTTGAGTGACGCCAGACTGAATCAGCCCCAAGAACCCACAGGGAGTCACTCCTGATTGATTCACTCTGGTGTCAGCCCCAGGGACACATAGGGAGTCACTCCTGAGTGACACCGGATTGAATCAGTCCCAGAGACCTGCACAGGGTCACTCCTGATTTAATTACCTTGGTGTCAGCCCCAAGGACATATAGGGAATCACTCCCGATTGACTCAGGCCCTGGGAGTCACTCCCGATTGATGGTCCCGGTCCCGCCCCGGCCCTACCTTGGGGGGTGGTGACAGTGCCCCAGCCGGAGATAAGGCAGGGGGTCCCGGCGGGCGCGCAGGCCATGGGCAGCATGACAGGGCGGGCGGTCGGGCCGATGGTGACCGGTTGCTGCAGCTTGAGCATCATGAGGTCGTTGTCCAGGGTGTAGCGGTTGAAGCCGGGGTGCAGGACGGCGCCGGCCACGACTCGGTCCTGCTCCGGCCCCTCCTGCACCCGCAGGTTGTGCTCCCCGAGCCGCACCCGCAGGCCGCTAGCCGCCAGGGACAAGAGGGAGCCGTGTCAGAGGCGTGGCCCCACGGGCCACCCACCGCTGCCGCCCTCCTGGGAATGGGGGAGAGACTGGACAGAGCAGAGCCCATCCCCTCCAGCAGGGGGCGACAGGGACACCCCTCCCTCCCCCCCCAGCTACGCAGTGCAGGGCTCAGCCCCTCCAGCAGGGGGCGACAGGGACACACACACAGAGCAGAGCCCATCTCCTCCAGCAGGGGGCAACAGGGACACCACTCCCTACCCCCCCCCCCAAGCTACGCAGTGCAGGGCTCAGCCCCTCCAGCAGGGGGCGACAGGGACACACACACAGAGCAGAGCCCATCTCCTCCAGCAGGGGGCAACAGGGACACCACTCCCTACCCCCCCCCCAAGCTACGCAGTGCAGGGCTTAGCCCCTCCAGCAGGGGGCGGCAGGGACACACACAGAGTGCAGGGCTCAGCCCCTCCAGCAGGGGGTGGCAGGGACACACACACACACACACACACACACACACACACACACACAGACACACACACACACACACACACACACACACACTCTCTCTCTCTCTCTCTCTCTCTCTGCAGGGCTCAGCCCCTCTAGCAGGGGGCAGCAGGGACACACACAGAGTGCAGGGCTCAGCCCCTCTAGCAGGGGGCGGCAGGGACACACACACACACAGCGTGCAGGGCTCATCTCCTCCAGCAGGGGGCGGCAGGGACACACACACACACACACATAGAGTGCAGGGCTCAGCCCCTCCAGCAGGGGGCGGCAGGGACACACACTTACACACACACACTTACGGTCTGTAGCAATGGGCGGCGGAGAGCACCCAGCTCCTGTCGACCAGGATGCCCCCGCACTGCAGCGGGCCGTAGACGTAGGCCTGCCAGGGCTGGGAGTAGCGGGGACACGTGTACCCGCCGATGATCCGGCCCACGTCTTCCTGGGCAGACACTGCAGCACCTGTCGGCAAAGCCCACGTCAGCACCAGGGGCCCGGCGGGTGGCGGCGGGGGGGAGATCGGGGCAGAGCTGCTGCAATGGGCCGTGGGGCTGGTTCCAGTGATTGCAGGGCAAGGGGCACCGTGTTTTGTCTGGGTCTTAAATCCCCAGCTGCCGGAGTCATGGGAGAGGATCCATTGATCGATCTATCAATCAATCCCCAAACAGGCCACTATCTATCCAGCCCCACAATCCCCTCCTGTCTGTCTATCTATCTATCTATCTATCTCCACACCCCCTCTATCTATCTATCTATCTATCCACACACACGCCCTCTATCTATCTATCTATCTATCTATCTATCTCCATTCTCTAGCCAAGGCCCAAGTGACTCATGCATTAAGATGCATCAGTCCTGTTTAGTCCCCACTTCCAACACCCCCCCCCCCCCTGCGGGCGAGGGTCAGGGCCACCCGCCTCAGAAATTACAGCTGTGCACAACCCTCCCCACACCACACCTCCCCCTCCCCCCAATCTCCTCCCTGTCCCCCACCCTCATCCCCCACAACCCCTCCCTGCCCCCATACCTCCCCATCCCCCCACAACCCCCTCCCTGCCCCCACACCTCCCCAATCCCCTCCCTGCCCCCATACCTCCCCATCCCCCCACAACCCCCTCCCTGCCTCCACACCTCCCCAATCTCCTCCCTGCCCCCATACCTCCCCATCCCCTCACAACCCCCTCCCTGCCCCCACATCTCCTCATTCCCTGACAACCCTCTCCCTGCCCCCCACCCCCATTCTCCCACACCTCCCCATCCTCCCACAATCCCCATCCCTACCCCACACCTCCTCTTCCCCCTCCACATACACAATCCTTCCCTGCACACATGCACCCCCCAACACCCATTTCCCCCACATGGCCCCTCTGTCCCTGTCTGCGCACACAGCCTCCCCCCCCACATGCGCACACAACCCCCTCCTCCCTGCACACTCTCTTCCCCTCCCAGAGCCCCCCCCACTCATATCCCCCCCCCTCACCTGCAGTCACCAGTAGCAGCGCGATAACCATCAGCTCCATGGGGCTCAGGCGCGGTGATGCACGGGGCTAGCGTCTGGGAAAATTAAAGGGAAAATTAACACGTAACTTAGCTCCACCCCCTCCACACAGGCTCCGCCCACTGACACCCACCGCCTGCTCTGGGTTTGATGCCACTTCATCCCCAAACATGTCCATCCATCCACCCCCATGGAGGTCCGTCCATACATTCCTCCATCCCAAAACACATGCGTCCATCCATCCCTCCACCTCCAAACAGGTCCATCCGTCCATCCCCAAACACGTCCATCCAGCCCTCCTTCCCCAAACACATCCATCCATCCATCCCCATACACATCCATCCATTCACCCATCCACCGCTCCTTCCCCAAACAGGTCCATCCATCCACCTCTCAACCCCCAAACACATCCATCCATCCATCCCTCCAGCCCCAAACACGTCCATCCATCCCTCCATCCTCATACACATATATCCATCCATCCATCCCCATACACATCCATCCATCCACCCCTCCTTCCCCAAACATGTCCATCCATCCATCCACACCTCCACTGGCAAACTCATAAAGCCATCCACCCCTCCAGCCCCAAACATGTCCAGCCATCCACCCCTCCATCCCCAAACACGACCATCCATCCATCCCCCTATGCCGCCATTCCTGAACACCTCCATCCCTCCATCCCCATACAGGTCCACCCCCAAACATGTCCATCCATCCCCCTGCATCCCCAAATACATCCATCCACCCCTCCATCCCCATCCATCACCACACACATCTCTTCCTCCATACGCATGTATCCATCCCCCTCCATCCCCATACAAACACATTATCTATCTATCTATCTATCTATCTATCTATCTATCTATCTATCTATCTATCTATCTATCCCCATACACCCCCTCTATCTATCTATCTATCTATCTATCTATCTATCTATCTATCCTGTCTCAGTGTTCAGAGCTCTCTAGGGGAGTTAGGCACACATCTTGGAGAATTCGATACCTCTAACAGGATAGACCCATCTAACCCCCCTAGGAAGCTCTGAAAGTCTCCGACAAAGGTTTCACCCGGTGCCCAACACCCAGCTCTCGGGTCAGCCCCCAGGACTGCAGCAGAAGAGGGAGCAGCGTCTCGCTGGGCCGCGCCCTCCCGGTGGGCTGGTTCCTGGAAAGCTAAGCCAGAGGAGTGGCTGTTGCGTCTGGTTCTGGGTGGCATGGCCTGCCGTGACTAGCTTGTGCCCAAACGAAGGTCAGGTCTGGCCCAAGGTGTGGGGATCTCCCGAGTCCATGGCTCAGACGCCTGCCAGGCCGACCCGTCGAGCCTCCAGAAATCCCCAGGTGGGGCTCCCAAAGCACGGGAGCTGTGGGGCAGCCTCACTGGGGGTCGAGCTCCTGCGCCTTTGGGAGCTCGCCTGCCCCAGCCTAGCACCCGAAAACCCCAGGGAGAGAGAAACCACGTCTCTCCGGCAGAGAACCCCGGCCAGCGCGGCAGCCCCGTCGGGGCAGAAAACTGACCTGCGTTGCCGGAGGGGGTGCATGCTTTGGAGCTTGTGTCCCCCCAAGCTCACCAGGGGCAGCTCACAGCCCCCCACGCACCTGGAGCCACCTCCCATCTCCTGCCATGTCAGGGACCCCTACAACCTCTTCATGCTCTCCCCCATGCCTGGGGCTCTGTGTGTTCCTAATCCTCCTCCCACCATGCCTGGAGCTCCGTGTGCCCCCATTCCCCTCTCCCCATGCCTGGGGCTCTCTGTGCCCCCATTCCCCTCCCCCCATGCCAGGGGCTCTGTGTGTTCCTAATCCCCCTCCCCCATGCCAGGGGCTCTGTGTGTTCCTAATCCCCCTTGCCCCATGCCAGGGGCTCTGTGTGTTCCTAATCCCCCTTGCCCCATGCCAGGGGCTCTGTGTGTTCCTAAGACCCCTCCCCCCACGCCTGGGGATCAGTGTGTTCCTAATCCCCCTCCCCCCATGCCAGCGGATCAGTGTGCCCCATTCCCCTCCCCTCATGTCAGGGGCTCTGTGTGCCCCCATTCCCCTCCCCCCATGCCAGGGGCTCTGTGTGCCCCCATTCCCCTCCCCTCATGCCAGGGGTTCTGTGTGACCCCATTCCCCTCCCCCCATGCCAGGGGCTCTCTGTGCCCCCATTCCCCTCCCGCCATGTCAGGGGCTCTGTGTGCCCCCATTCCCCTCCCCTCATGTCAGGGGCTCTGTGTGCCCCATTCCCCTCCCCCCATGCCAGGGGCTCTGTGTGCCCCCATTCCCCTCCCCTCATGTCAGGGGCTCTGTGTGCCCCATTCCCCTCCCCCCATGCCAGGGGCTCTGTGTGCCCCCATTCCCCTCCCCTCATGTCAGGGGCTCTGTGTGCCCCATTCCCCTCCCCTCATGTCAGGGGCTCTGTGTGGCCCCATTCCCCTCCCCCCATACCAGGGGCTCTGTGTGCCCCCATTCCCCTCCCGCCATGCCAGGGGCTCTGTGTGCCCCCATTCCCCTCCCCTCATGTCAGGGGCTCTGTGTGCCCCATTCCCCTCCCCCCATGCCAGGGGCTCTGTGTGCCCCCATTCCCCTCCCCTCATGTCAGGGGCTCTGTGTGCCCCCATTCCCCTCCCCCCATGTCAGGGGCTCTGTGTGCCCCATTCCCCTCCCGCCATGCCAGGGGCTCTGTGTGCCCCCATTCCCCTCCCCCCATGCCAGGGGCTCTGTGTGCCCCATTCCCCTCCCCCCATGCCAGGGGCTCTGTGTGCCCCCATTCCCCTCCCCCCATGCCAGGGGCTCTGTGTGCCCCCATTCCCCTCCTCCCATGCCAGGGGCTCTGTGTGCCCCCATTCCCCCTGGCCCCATGCCAGGGGCTCTGTGTGCCCCATTCCCCCTCCCCCCATGCCAGGGGCTCTGAGTGGCCCCATTCCCCTCCCCCCATGCCAGGGGCTCTGTGTGGCCCCATTCCCTCTCTACAAACACAGCCCCAACGAAGGCTCCCTGCCCTTGCAGTAAAATCTAGGAGTTCTCCCTTCCTGCCATGCCTCCGGGAGCTGGAGATTTAGGAAATCTCTAAGTATTACGAGGCTTGTGATAAAAGAGCAACAGCAGGCGACACTGAGATAGATTCTTCCCAGCCCTCTGCTTGCCGCCAGTGGAGTATGGAATAGAAATGAAAAGCTACTTACGAAAGACTTTTGGAGCAAACAATGTAGAAGCGGCTTTAGCTGTCAGCCAATAGGGGTTCCCTGTTCAACAGGCCGCTGACAATTAGTCCAACCACTGGAGATAGTTAAAAAAAATTAAAAAATCAGAAATTTTGGGGGAAATATCAATAATTTTGAAAAAAAAATGTCAAGTGTTTTGAGGGGGAAAAGTTGAAGAATTTTGGGGGAAATAGCAAGACGCTTGAGCAAAAAAATCAAGAACTTTTGGGGGAAATTTTCAAGAACCTGGGAGAAATTTTCAAAAACGTTGGGTGGAATTTCTAGAATTTGTGGGAACTGTTGAAGAATTCACAGGAAATGTCAAGAAATGTGCAGGAATCATTTCAAAACATTGTGGTGGGAAATTTTCAAAAACAATTGGAGACCATTTCAAGAATTTGTAGGAATATATCAATCATGTGGGGAAATTTCAAAATTTCATTTTGAGACGTTGTAAGAAAATTTCAAATATTGGGAAAAATTCAAATATTTTGGGGAAAGTTTCAAGGAGTTTGCAGAAAATTTCAAGAATACACAAAATGTTTAAAAAGGGGGGAAATCAGGAACATTGGGGAAATTGCAAAATGTTTTGTGGAAATTTTAAGAATTTAAGTGACATTTTCAAAATTTTTGGAGAAAATGTCAAGAATTGGAGGAAATTTTGCACATTTTGGGGGGGAATTTTCAAGAATTTGTGGGACATTTTAAATTTTTTTTGGAGGGGGAAATGCAAGACGTTGAGTAAGTTTTGAAAACTTGTAAACAGTTTTCATGTAGTTGTTTTTTTTCAAACTGGAACAGTTTTGCCTCATTTGAAACCTTCCATGAAAATTTTTAACTGAAATTTAGTACCAACTTTTTTTTTTTCATTTTTAAGCATTTCTTGACTTGTTTCCAAGATAAACAATTTTCAAAATAGATTTTCTGGGTGTCTATTAATTAAGCAAAAATAACAGGAGTACTTGTGGCACCTTAGAGAATAACAAATTTATTTCAGCATAAGCTTTTGTGGGCTACAGTCCACTTCATCGGTTGCATCTGATGAAGTGGACTGTAGCCCACGAAAGCTTATGCTGAAATAAATGTGTTAGTCTCTAAGGTGCCACAAGGACTCCTGTTCTTTTTGCTGACACAGACTAACACGGCTGCTACTCTGAAACCTATTAATTAAGCAGCAATTTCAAAACCACATTAAAAAAATAACAATATCAGAAACTTTCAAAATGGAAAAGTGTTAAAACCAAACCATTTTCAATGCTAAAAGGCTTTTTGCATGTTAGTTAAACGGTTCCTTTGTTTGCTTTCAAAGCAGAATGATTTTTTCAGCCCCCCATTTTGTACAACATGGTTTCATTTGCCCAGATTATTATTGGTGTTAAATCTCATGATTTTTCATGCCGATCTCACGATTTTCCTAGCTTCGCCAATTATAAAACCAGATGGTAACCTATGTGATCAGCTGAGCTGACCCTTCATATTGTTAACCGAATGCCAAACACAAATCCACAAGCACGCCCTTGTTTATGGCTTCTCCATCAGCGGCAAGTTTGCAGGCACGATGGGCGGTTTTCACCAAATGCTCTGTTCTGGTTCCACCAGAAATTAAGTGAGGGAAGTTCTCTGGCCTGGGTCATACAGGAGGTCCAGCTAGATGATCACAACGGTCCCTTATGGCCTTGGAGTCTACGAAGCCGATGACAGAGCCGGGTCTGTGGAGACAGTGCCCCGGAGCGCTGGGCTCGGAGTTCTGTCAAGAGGAGGCCACGGGAATCATCCATCGTGTGGTTCCCCTCTTGAATGAACCGAGATGAAGCAGAGGTGGCGTTGCCCTTCACCGATCTGTACCGGTCACCGAGTCGTCCTGGTGTCCCCCTCCACTGCAGGCCCCCCAAACTGGCTCAGCCAGAAATCTGCCCTCACCGGAGCTGGGTAATCCATGCACTGGGTGGAGGAACTTCCCCGGTCACCTGGGCTTCCCCAGCAAGCGGCGACGTGTTGCCTTGTGCCCACAGACTCCTCTCTGCTGGATCCTCCGTGTCCTTGGCTTATAACCCACCTTCGGCCCTGGAACCGGCTGCCCCCGAGGCAGGGCTGGCCCGGCCTCTCAGCCTGTCATTAACCCCACGAGGCCTCTCTCACCCTGCGTCGGCATCAAATAATGCCTGGGTGTCAGCGGCAAAAGGGATCAGGGGTGGTGCCACGTTGTGGGGCCCATGCGAGCTGGGGATTAGGGGCGCTCACGTGGCCCAGAGGCGGGGGAGGGAAGCCGGAGCGGTCATGTTTTGGGGATTACACCAGGCGAAGCAGGGATAATTTGTGTAGGTCTCGCTGAAATTAGAGGGCACGCCAGGCCGATGCTAATGGAGCTGCTGGCTAGTTGCTAGCAGGAATGTTAGAGAATTAAGCAGGGTGCATGCTGTCGGGCAAGTGTGATTGTGTGTTTGTGGGTCGGGAAAGGGACTGGCCCTCGCTGTGTGTCTGGGCAGCGCCTGGCGCGACAGGGCCCTGATCTCAGCCGGGGCAGGGCCTGTCTCTCGCCGTGTCTGGGCAGCGCCTGGCGTGACAGGGCCCTGATCTCAGCCGGGGCAGGGACTGTCTCTCGCCGTGTCTGGGCAGCGCCTGGCGCGACAGGGCCCTGATCTCAGCCAGGGCAGGGATTGTCTCTCGCTGTGTCTGGGCAGCGCCTGGCACACTGTGACCCTGATCTCAGCCGGGGCAGGGCCTGTCCCTTGTTGTGTCTGGGCAGCACCCGGCACACTGTGACCCTGATCTCAGCCGGGGCAGGGCCTGTCCCTTGTTGTGTCTGGGCAGCGCCCGGCACACTGTGACCCTGATCTCAGCCGGGGCGGTTACCGTAATGCACGGAAGAGACGCTGCTCACGCTGGGGCAGGCCAGCTTGGCACAGTCTCCGAGTCCTCGGCTCTGTCCCGAGGCTCAGCGGCATTTTGCTCCCAGGCCCGAACGCACTGCACAGCGCGGGACTCGGGCCCCGATCCCACCCCGCACCTCGCTCATGTTTCCCCTCCCCTTCCCGTGGGCCCCGGAGGGCAGGGCTTTTATCCCCCCTTACAGAGAGGGAAAGTGAAGCACATAGGGGGAAACTGAGGCACGGTGCGGCTAAGTGACTTCCTCGAGGTGGCACAGGGAGGCCAGCAGAGCAGGGCCTTGACTGTGACCGCTCGGCTACTGCTCTAACCGCTGCCCCGCCCTTCCTTTCCGCAGGCCCAGCTGTGCCACCTTCTGGCTGGGGCGGCCTTGCTTGGTTTTGGCCCAGGGAGCTGCCCCTTCGGCTGGGGAACGGTGCCGACTTGCCAGGGCATCCCTGGGTGGGGATCGAACCATGGCCCTCCAAGCAGGCGCCTCCCCGGCCGGAGCTAAGGGCCTGCTGGGTTAACCAGGCCCATCACCGGCTCTGGGGCCCAGTAGGGGGAGCCAGCGCTCCACCCCAGCATGTGCAGGGTGAACACCAGGCGGAAAACTTCCCTGCTCCCCTGACTGTGTGTGTGTGTGTGGGGGGGGGGGTGTTGTTCTTGGCTCCTGACCCCCCTGAGCTCTCGAGGGGCTCCATGGTGGGGACCCCCAGTATCCAGGAGGCTGTGGGGCCAGGATCTAGGCCAATTGGTGTGCGATAGTGGGTAGGGGACAGTGGATGGAAGGTAGGGCTGGGAGTCAGGACTCCTAGGCTCTAGCCCAGCTCCGGGAGGGGAGTGAGGTCTAGTGGTTAGAGCAGGGAGGGGCTGGGAGCCAGGACTCCTGGGTTCTCGCCTGGCTCTTGGAGGGGAGTGGGGTCTAATGGGTTAGAGCGGGTGGGCAGGGAGCCAGGACTCCTGGGTTCTATTCCTAGCTGAGGGAGTGGGGTCTAGTGGTTTGAGCAGTGGGTCTGGGACTCAGGACTCCTGGGATCTATCCCCCAGTGTGCCATGGACCCGCAGTGCCGCCTCCCCTTTCTGTGCCTTTGTTTACCCTCCCGGCCTTTGTATGCTCCAGGTAATTACCCCGTGAATTCTCCAGGATGCAGAGCTCTCCCACGGGGCTCAGCACAATGGGGCCTTGGGGCATTGTTGCAACAGAAATAATCGCTTCTGCCCAGCCAATGTTTTGTTTGAACATTTGAAACAATGTGTGTTACGCACACGCAGCACATGTGCCTCGCGCCCCCCCCTCCCCCCGAGGACCTGGAAACTGAAGTTACCTAACAGGACAGCTCTAGCTCGCACCTTCCCACAATGAGGTATTACAACCTTAACTCTGCCCCCACAAACTTAACTCTTCCGCCTCAACCTTAACTCTGTCCCCTCAACCTTATGTCTACTCCCTCAACTTTAACTACTTTGCCTCTGCCCCCTTAACCTTAACTCCACCCCTTAAACCTTAATGCTGCCCCCTCAATCGTCCCTTTGCACATCCTTAACTCTGCCCCCTATGGCACGGGGTGGTAGTGGGGCATGTACCAGGTAGGGTCCATAGCAGGGGAGAGGCTAGTGGGGGAACATACCAAGTGGGGTCCATGGCAGAGGGAGCAGTGGGGGATGTACCAAATGGAATCCATAGTGGAGGGGCGCTTGGGGAAGTATCAAGTGGAGTCCATAGAGGGGAAGGGTAATGGGGGGACATACCAAATGGTGTTCATGGCAGAGAGGAGCAGTGAGGAATGTACCAAATGGGATCCAAAGTGAGGTTTTTCACCTTGTTATGTTGCACGTCTTACAGTCCTATACTAATACTGTGTGTGCCTCAGTTTCCCTGTGTGCTGCACCAATGCCTAGGTGGTAGGAATTGGGTGCATGACTTTTGCTGAGGCCCTCAGGGAAGGTGAGGCTGCCTGCAGGTAAGGTATGGCCGATGCCCTTCATAACCTGAGACCAGGAGCGGGAGGCGACCAGGTGACACTTTGCCTGGGATGCAGGACAAAGACCGGAGGAGGAGAACGGGCGTGTTGGAGGCCAGGCAGCGGGGTCCAGGGCAGTCTGCTGTGGGGGACTGGAAGAGGGGGAGTCCAGGGCGTCTGGCCCGGGTTCCCCCAAGATGGACTTGGCTGAAAGTCACTGATTTCTGTGCTAACAAGCTCTGTTCTACTCTATGTCCCTGTCGACTAATAAACCTTCTGTGTTACATGCTGGCTGAGAGTCACGGCTGGCTGCGGAATTGGGGTGTGGGGCCCTCTGGCTTCCCCAGGGGTCCCACCCAGGCGGACTCACAGTGGGAAGCACGTGCTGAGAACAGGGATGCTGAATGCTCCCACGGCGTGCTCAGAGAAAGGATCGACCAGTCCTTCTTGGGGACCAGAACCACGGGAGAGGCTCAAGAGCTGGAGAACGGCTGGATCTCCCCTAAAGCCAGATGTCCTTGACCTCTCTCTCCAGGGCCTGGGCAGTTTTCCCTGCGATCTGAATGGGGAACACCTGATGGGAGGGTTGGCTCCCGTCTCCACCTGGTGGACAGCCAGGTCAGTGAGCCGAGGCCGGTGGGAAAACAGCTGCTGGTAGGAACTAGCACCTCTTTGATCTCTGCCTGCTGGGCAGGGGGTTAGCTGGGCAGAGAGGGGGATTGATTCCAGTGAGGGGCCGGCCCCTGTCTCAGGGAATAGATCCACCAAGGGATCATCTCCCTGTTCCTCCCACGGGCCACACGCAACCAGCATCAGCCTCTCCCTTTCACAGTATGGCTCCATCATGTTGGGGCACTCGGGGGCGGTGAGCCCAGTTAGACAGTTTCACCACATCGTTCACCTTGTTTACCTGCCTGATGACCTTCAAGGGCCCGTCCCATTCAGCTTGTTCTTCCTCACGGGGATGAGGAGCATCACCTGGTCCCCGGTGGCATAGGAGAGGGCCCGCGCAGAGCGGTCGTACCAGAAAAGGATTGGGATATCCTACAGGAAGATCTGGATGACCTTGTAAACTGGAGTAATAGTAATAGGATGAAATTTAATAGTGAGAAGTGTAAGGTTATGCATTTAGGGATTAATAACAAGAATTTTAGTTATAAGCTGGGGACGCATCAGTTAGAAGTAACGGACGAGGAGAAGGACCTCGGAGTCCTGGTTGATCACAGGATGACTATGAGTCGCCAATGTGATGTGGCCGTGAAAAAAGCTAATGCGGTCTTGGGATGCATTAGGCGAGGTATTTCTAGTAGAGATAAGGAGGTGTTAGTACCGTTATACAAGGCATTGGTGAGACCTCATTTGGAATACTGTGTGCAGTTCTGGTCTCCCATGTTTAAGAAGGATGAATTCAAACTGGAACAGGTACAAAGAAGGGCCACTAGGATGATCCGAGGAATGGAAAACCTGTCGTATGAAAGGAGACTCAAGGAGCTTGGTTTGTTTACCTTAACCAAAAGAAGGCTGAGGGGAGATAGGATTGCTCTCTTTAAATATATCAGAGGGATAAATACCAGGGAGGGAGAGGAATTATTTCAGCTCAGTACCAATGTGGACACAAGAACAAATGGATATAAACTGGCCATCAGGAAGTTTAGACTTGAAATTAGACGAAGGTTTCTAACCATCAGAGGAGTGAAGTTCTGGAACAGCCTTCCAAGGGAAGCAGTGGGGGCAAAAGACCTATCTGGCTTCAAGATTAAGCTAGATACGTTTATGGAGGGGATGGTTTGATGGGATAACATGATCTTAGTCAAAGGTCAATTAATTGCCATCAGTGGTAAATAGGACCAATGGTCAATGATGGGATGTTAGAAGTTACTACAGAGAACTTTTTCCTGGGTGTCTGGCTGGTGAGTCTTGCCCACATGCTCGGGGTTCAGCTGATCGCCATATTTGGGGTCGGGAAGGAATTTTCCTCCAGGGTAGATTGGCAGAGGCCCTGGAGGTTTTTTGCCTTCCTCTGCAGCATGGGGCACGGGTCACTTACCGGAGGATTCTCTGCATCTTGAAGTCTTTAAACCATGATTTGAGGACTTCAATAGCTGAGACATAGGGGAGAGGATTATTCCAGGAGTGGGTGGGTGAGATTCTGTGGCCTGCATTGTGCAGGAGGTCAGACTAGATGATCATAATGGTCCCTTCTGACCTTAAAGTCTATGAGTCTATGAGACCTTCTGCTTTCCTTGGGCCCTGGCTAGGTTTCCCTTGGCCAAGCCCATGAGCTCTGCGAGCTTCTCCTGGAAAGTCAGTACATGCTCCACCATGATTCTCCATTGGGAGAGGCCTTCCCCTCCCATCCGTCCCTCACCAAGTCATGGGGTCCCCTCACTCTCCTCCCATACAGCAACTCAAACGGGGAGAACCCTGTGGATTCCTGGGGCACTTCCCGGTATGCGAACAGCAGGTGGGGTAAATACTTGCAGGTGCTGGTCCATAAAGGTCTTCAGCATCCTCTTTAAGGTCCCATTGAACCTCTCCACCAGCCCGTTGGACTGAGGGTGAGACGCCAAGGCCCAGGTGTGCCGGACACCCCCCTGGAGCAGGGCTGACATGACATTGGAGCCCTGGTCTGTAAGGACCTCCTCAGGGAACCCCACTCTGCTGAAAAGGGTCAGCAGCACGTCTGCCACGGTGTCTGCCTCGATAGAGGACAGGGCCACTGCCTCGGGGTAGCGAGGAGCGAAATCTACCCCCACCAGAATGTATGTCTTCCCTGCCCTGGTCGCCCTGCTGAAGGGCCCCACTATGTTCACGGCCACCTTCTGAAAAGGCTCCTCTATGACAGGCAGGGGCTTGAAGGCTGCTTTACCCTTATCCTGGATCTTCCCCACCCTCTGGCAGGGGTCGCAGGACAGCTTCAAAGACTCCAGGCCAGTAAAAGTTCTGTAGCAGCCTCTGCCCGGGCGCTGGATCCCCTGGTGTCTTGAGTGTGGGGCATCGTGGGCCAGGTACAGCAGCCTGCGGGTATACTTCTGGGGGACCACTAGCTGCCTCCTGATTCCCCCCGGTTCCACTTCCCCTGGGGGAGCCCATTCCCAGTACAGGAATCCCTTCTCCCACAGGAATCTTTCCTGGCAGCCTTCCCCAACGGGGTTTGCAGCACTGGGGCCAGCAAGTTCCCTCCGCTTCTCCAAGGAGAGATCCTTCTGTAGCTCAGTCTGGAATTCAGCAGCTGGAGGGGGGAGTGAAACCAGTTCGCTCTCGGATCACTGGGACTCAGTCTCGTTGGGTGACGAGCCCCCATCTTGATCTCGGCCACCCTCTGACCAGGCATCTGTCACCAGCAGTGCCCATTTCGCTGCTTCCCTCTGCCCTGGGGTCTCTTGCCCCGCTGGACAAGGCAGCCCTGGTTGGCAGCCGTCCCGCCCTGGCTGTGGTTCCCCACACTCAGCTGGGGTCTCCGATCCCCCCAGGCTCAGCTTTGCCCCTGCTGTCCCAGTGGGGTTAGGCAGCGAGCCGCCAGCGTGAGCCGGGGGCCGGGGAGCATCTCTCTGGCTCACTCGGCTCCAGGGCTCCAGGGTTCTGGTTACAGGCAGGCAGGTATCCTGAACCTAGCAGCTCCTCCTCCCTGCCAGCCAGGTCATTTGCATTTACACTGACTTCTTCAGTCTCAGCCGATTGGTTCCCTGGATTCAAATTCGAATCCTCGGCGGTTACAGGAGGAGGGCCTGGATCCTGTCCCAAAGAGACACAGTCACCCCACAACAGGACCTCACTGCCGATACCTTGGAGAACCCCAACCACCAGCCAGCCAGCCCGACCCCTCCTGTGTCTGCACAGGGATCCGGGCCATAGGCAGGGCGAGGGGCTTAGAATCATAGAATATCAGGGTTGGAAGGGACCTTAGGAGGTCATCTAGTCCAACCCCCTGCTCAAAGCAGGACCAATCCCCAATTTTTGCCCCAGATCCCTAAATGGCCCCCTCAAGGATTGAACTCACAACCCTGGGTTTAGCAGGCCAATACTCAAACCACTGAGCTATCCCTCCCCCCATCCCTGGGACCTTCCCCAGGTCACACAGCCCCTCAGCATCTGGTGAGGCTGCACCACTCGGGGCCTGACAACAGTTCTCTCTGTCCCAGGGTCTCGCCACCCCAGGAATGTCTCCCCATTGACCACCACCTTCCGCTCCCACTGGGGGTCTGAGGAGCCTGAGCCCAGGAGAGTCCACGCAGCCGTATATGCTGGGTCCGGGAGTGAGAGCCAGTCAGCCACCCTGCCCATCTGGCTACACAGCTCTATGGCCTTGGGACCCAGGAAGGAGGCTAGACCCTGGAGCCTTTCCGCAGGGTCAGCCTGGTTCCAATTGCCGGCCTTTCCATTGGCCACGAGACAGGCATCTATATCTCCCCGCTCCTTAACCTGGGCAGCTATTTAGTGCCGAGGTTCCCTGTGGAATTGGCACCCCAGGGTCCATCCCCACTCACCCCGGGACGGGTCCCTCTGCCTCTCAGCTCAGCCATCGCCAGTTCCTGCTGCCGCTGTCTCTCCTGCTGTTCTGCTTCATGCCTTCCCTGTCTCTCATGGTCCTCTGACTCTGATCTCAGCTCCAATTCCATCCGTCTCAGATCCACCGACGGGGAACCCAGTGGAGACCCCCCGGCTGGTCAGGGACACGGGTCTCTGGAACACGCGGCTGCTCCCAGCCTCTCTCAGGCCCCCATCTGGGTCAGGACCTGGTGCGGGCCCTGGGGCTGCCTGGCTGCTCCCAGCCTCTCTCGCGGCCCCCATCTGGGTCAGGAACCAGCTCCTTAGAGCGATCCTCCTCTTCCAACTGAGGAATCAGCTGTGCCTTAGTGAACTTTCCAATGCGCAGCCATGTCTCTGCACAGCTCTGTAATGTTCTTCTTAAGGAATGGTTATAGGCCATCTCCACGACGTTCCCAAGTGGTCACGGACTCAGAGGCCTGTGCTCTCGGCTCCCCATGGTCCCTGGGAGGACCCCTTCAGTGCAACAGCCCTTCTCGGGGGTCCTCTCTCTCTCAGGGTTAAGCCATAGGGTCCTTCGCCTCCTGGAATCGCACTTCTCTGAGCCTTCAGCCTGCCTGTCTCTCGCTAATCCCCCTTTGTTTTACTGCTCCCCAGCCACTTACTCCACCCACGGGGTGCAGCTCATCCCACTGCTGACACCAGTTGTTACGGAGTCACAGGACCAGTGCTCTGTAACTGCTCCATACGAAGCCAGTCAGGGCTCAGGTTACTCGAGGGGATGGAGAATTTTGCCCTGGCATATATCGATGATATCTGTGTTTTCAGCCAGACCTGGGAGGACCATGTGTCCCCAGTTAAACAAATGCTGGACCAGCTCCAGGAGGCTGGGCTGACTATAAAAGCTGGGAAGTGCAAGGTGGGGATGGCAGTGGTGTCATACCTGGGCCAAAAGGTGGGGGGCAGCTGCCTGAAACCAGAGCCGGCCAAGGTGGGGGCGATCAGAGACTGGCCCACTCCCCAGTCTAAGCAACAGGTCCAGACCTTTATCAGGATGGTGGGGTACTACCAGAGGGTTGTGCCCCACTTTCGCTCCATAGCCGCCCCCATCCCTGAGCTATGTAAGATGGGAAAGCCAGGCAAGGTGGTCTGGACCGAGCAGTGCGGGAGGGCTCTCTGTGCTCTGAAGGAGGCTCTGGTCAGGGGGCCCAGTGCTGGTAAACCCAGACTTTGACAAGCCCTTCCTGGTGTTCACTGACGCCTCAGACACAGGGCTGGGCGCGGTGCTAATGCAGGTTAATGAGAAGCTGCTGCCCCGGGAGCAGCACTATGCAGCCATCGAGACGCAATGCCTGACCGTGGGGTGGGCCCTTAAAAAGCTGCAGCCGGATCTATTTGGGTGGCACTTCACTGTGGGCTCTGACTGCTCTCCCCTGACGTGGCCACACCCAATGAAAGGGGCTAATGCCAAGCTCCTGAGGTGGAGTCTCCAGATTATGACATGGAGGTGCTCCACGTTAAAGGGAGTGCCAATGTTATAGCAGATGCTTTGACCCGGAGACAGGGGCCAGGACTTCCCCAGCCCACTGCTCAGTTTGGTCTCGGAGGGGGGAGAGATGTGACGAAGTGGGGTTTTATTCACCTTAAGTCGCATGTGAGTCTTACAGTCCTATACTAATACTGTGCGTGCCTCAGTTTCCCTGTGTGCTGAACCAATGCCTAGGTGGTGGGAATTGGGTGTGTGACTTTTGCTGAGGCCCTCACGGCAGAGGGCATGTACCAAGTGGGGTCCCTAGCAGAGGCCGGCCATGGGGGGGGAATAGTGGGGGGGAATAGTGGGGCATGTACCAAGTGGGGTCCATAGCAGAGAGCGGCAACGGGGGGCAATAGCAGGGGGGAATAGTGGGGCATGTACCAAGTGAGGGCCATAGAGCGGGAGGGTAGTGAGGGAACATACTAAGTGGGGTCCATGGCACAGGGGAGGCCTTATTGGAAAATCTGGGAAGTTGCGCCCGCCCACTTCTAAAGGCCCCTCCCCCAGCCTAGCAGGAGGGACCACTGGACCCAGGAACCAAATGAATACGGGGGACAGCTAATGAGAGAACAGGGAGCGGCGTGATGGTCACAGGTTCAAAACAAGGGTACCGGATGGGGACACCGAGCAGAGGACCCCGGCCGGCGCCCGCTGCTCCTCAAAGGCGTCTAGGGAGCCAGCGGACGCTCCTGGCGTTATAGATGGAGACTTTGGCCAGGGCCAGGAGGAGGGTGACGAGGTCTCGCGACTTCGTGGGGCCACGGCCGGGGTGTGCGGAAATGAACAGGTGTGGGGAGAAGTGCAGCCAGAACCTCCACAAGGGGTTCTGCGCCAGGTTCTCCCGCACGCCGCAGAAGGGGCAGGGGTCGGGTACGGGGGGTGAACCGCGCCAGAGACACGCTCCGTGAAGGAGCCGCCAACTGATGTCCCCGGCGGGCCGTGGGACCGAGGTGGAATAGAGGCTGGCCCACCGGGGCGCCTCACCCTCCACAGGGGGTAAATAGTCCCGGCACTTGGTGTCGGGGCGGGACACGAGGGTGAGGAAATAGAACATGTTGAAGCTGGGGGGGGGGGCAGAGGGAGACAGTGGGGGCACGTACTAAGGGGGCACCATAGTGGACGTACCCTATGGGGGTCAATAATGGGGGGGCAGCGGGGCATCATCTGTGCCTAGTCGAGGAGGCTGCTAGGAGGCAGGAGTTGCTGGGCAGAGGCTCATGGGAAGGAGTCTAATGGGGTGGGGGCACACAGAGGCCAGAATTTTAACCCGCTCGGGTACATCACAGCCCCAAGCTGCCCAAACCCAGCGAGAAACGCCGCCTGCTGGGGGGCGAGGGAGGGGCCGGCGCACGCGATGGATACAGATCCCAGTGGATGGGCACGAGACCTTCCCCGCCTGGCTCAACCGAGAGCCCAGCCAGGCCAAGACCCAGTGCGGCCAGGCAGGCGATGCAAAGGGCCTGGAGCGTAGCCCTGCGTGGCATTTCACCCCGAAAGCCCTCCCACTTGGGGCCCCCATTGTAAGCAACGTTTCGAAGGTGGCCCTCTGACGGTGGGGCTGGGACTGGATAGGAGCCGGCGCCCCCTAGAGGGGAAAGGCCCTGGGTCCCATTCCCTCCCCCGCCCTCCGAGCCAGCCCGCCACCCGGCCTAGGGCTGGATTGGAGTTGGCGCCCCCTAGAGGGGAAAGGGCCCAGATCCCATTCCCTGCCCGTCCCCGAGCCAGCCAGCCTGCTGCCCACCCTAGGGCTGGATTGGAGTTGGCGCCCCCTAGAGGGGAAAGGCCCCATGTCCCATTCCCCAGGCCCCTGAGCCAGCCAGTCCCCGCCCGGGGCCAGGGGCTACAGTCAGATGCTGCCCTATTCGAGCGGCCCTTGCAGAGCAGCCAGGGCAGGAGAGGCGAGTTCCAGCTGATTTATTGCATTTCCGTCACTCCCGAACCCGGCTCCAGGCTGGGCTCAGTAATTAGCCCCTTCGCCCCACCTGGCCCCAGTCCCGGCCCCCCGGGGCCATCACTGCCTGGCCATGGTCTCCTGGATCCAGGCGAGGTATTTGCAGACGTTGGTGTAGACCCCAGGCCTGTTGGGCTGGGCGCAGGGGTGATCGCCCCACGAAACCAGGCCCTGCAGCTTCCCGCTACAGACCAGGGGGCCCCCGGAGTCGCCCTGCGGAGATGTCACAGAAAAGGCAGAGGTCAGCCAGAGCCTGTGGGGCCGCGGAGACGCAGCCAGGCCATGCTCCGGAGACAGCCCCACCGTGCCACACAGAGCCCCGGCCCACCATGGAGCCACTTCCACGCCTGTGTCCCCAGCCCTCGTTCCCCATCTGCCCCTGCCTCCGGGATGGCCCCAGGAGAAGCCCCCCCTCACCTGGCAGGAGTCTTTGCCCCCCTCCAGCACCCCAGCACAGAGCATGTTCTCAGTCATTTTCTCGGGGTACGCGTCCAGGCAGATGGTGTCGGAGACAATCCCGACGTCCACGCAGTGGGGGACATCTGGGTACGTCTCTGGAAGGGAAGGGGCGACAGTTTCCCACGAGGGCTGGCCAAGGCCGTGGGGGAGGGAGGGTGGCACGCCCCTCAGTCCCTACCCACGGCCCCCTGCTATCCCAGCGCTGCTGCCCCCCAGCTCTGCTGGTGCCCCTCACTCCCGACCCGCAGCCCCTACAAGCCTAGCCCTGGGCTCCCCCCAATCCCTCCAGCTCTGCCGGTGCCCCTCACTCCCGACCCGCAGCCCCTACAAGCCTAGCCCTGGGCTCCCCCAATCCCTCCAGCTCTGCCGGTGCCCCTCACTCCCGACCCGCAGCCCCTGCTAGCCCAGCCCTGGGCTCCCCCCAATCCCTCCAGCTCTGCCGGTGCCCCTCACTCCCGACCCGCAGCCCCTACTATCCCGCAGCCTGACTGGGGTCTGCTACCGCTGGGGCTGGTGGTGGTGCCCCATCCCATGACGGTGCAGGAGGTCCCCTGTGGGGGGCAGCTGTCGGTCAGTGCCAGGGGCTGCACGTAGTTGGTGTAGACGGCCGGGGGCGACAGGCGGAGCAGCATGATGTCGTTCTCGTAGTCCCGGCTGCCGGGGGTGAGGGCGTGGAACTCGGGGTGGGGGACGATGGTCTGGGCGGCGGAGAACTGCTCGTTCCCCGAGCTCGTTCCACGGCTGTGCTCCCCCAGGCGCACCTGGATGTGACTGAGGGCAGAGACCAGAGAGTCCTGGGCTGCCGGCCGGGCCCAGCCCCCCAGGCCCCAGAGTCCTCCCCAGCCCCCCAACACCCAGCCCCTGCAGCCCCCAGGGTCCTCCCCAGCCCCCCAACACCCAGCCCCCGCAACCCCCAGAGTCCTCCCCAGCCCCCCAACACAACACCCAGCCCCCGCAGCCCCCAGGGTCCTCCCCAGCCCCCCAACACCCAGCCCCCACAACCCCCAGGCCTCAGAGTCCTCCCCAGCCCCTAAACCCTGAGGCCCGGAGACCCCCAAGCCCCACAGCCCGCCTAGGCTCCCCTCAGACCTCCCCACCCACCTCCCTTCCGACTGACCCACCTACCTCCTGAGTTGAAGGATAATGGGTGTCTATGGGGCTGGCTGTGTAGGGGGCTGGTAGAAGGATGATGGGTGTCTATGGGGCTGGCTGTGTAGGGGGCTGGTAGAGGGCTGATGGGTGTCTATGGGGCTGGCTGTGTATGGAGCTGGTAGAAGGATGATGGGTGTCTATGGGGCTGGCTGTGTAGGGGGCTGGTAGAGGGATGATGGGTGTCTATGGGGCTGGCTGTGTAGGGGGCTGGTAGAGGGATGATGGGTGTCTATGGGGCTGGCTGTGTACAGAGCTGGTAGAGGGATGATGGGTGTCTATGGGGCTGGCTGTGTATGGGGCTGGTAGAGGGATGATGGGTGTGTACTGAATGTCTATGGGGCTGGCTGTGTACGGAGCTTGTAGAGGGATGATGGGTGTGTACTGGGTGTCTATGGGGCTGGCTGTGTGCAGAGCTGGTAGAGGGATGATGGGTGTCTATGGGGCTGGCTGTGTATGGGGCTGGTAGAGGGATGATGGGTGTCTATGGGGCTGGCTGTGTATGGGGCTGGTAGAGGGATGATGGGTGTCTATGGGGCTGGCTGTGTACTGGGTGTCTATGGGGCTGGCTGTATAGGGGGCTGGGGAGCCAGCTCTCCTGTGTCCATTGGGATGTCACTGTCACCCCAGGAACGCTGTGCTGGGCTGTGAGTTCAATCCCAGCCGGGAAGCTGAATGGAGAATCGATGGGTACATTGGGGTGCCCTGAGCTGAGCTTCTGCACAGAGCAGCTTCCCCGCGCCTGCCCCCGCCCCGGCCCCGCTCCCTGGGCCCCGCCTCTTTCCCCCACCTCCACCCCTCTGCCTTGCCCCCACCTCAATTGGCAGTGGGCAGCAGTGAGCACCCAGTCCTGGTTCAGCAGGATGCCAGAGCAGTAGTGCTGGTCAAAGTAGTAGAGGAGAACCAGCCAGGGGTGCCCCAACTCTGGGCAGTCGGTACCCCCAATTATCCGATCTTCTCGGGGAGAGGCTGCAGGGTGGGGGGCAGAGATCAGTGGGGGGTGGGGATGGCAACGGAGCTACGGCCGATTGACCCCAGCTGGGATTTGACCCATTGACTCCAATGGAGCTACGGCCAATTGACCCCAGCTGGGATTTGACCCATTGACTCCAATGGAGCTACGGCCGATTGACCCCAGCTGAGATCTGGCCCCATTGACTCCAATGGAGCTACGGCCCATTGACCCCAGCTGGGATTTGCCCCATTGACTCCAATGGAGCTATGGCCCATTGACCCCAGCTGGGATCCGGCCCCATTGACTCCAGTGGAGCTACGGCCCATTGACCCCAGCTGGGATCCGGCCCCATTGTCTCCAGTGGAGCTATGGCCGATTGACATTACACAAAAGAGATACTCATGTACGCACTCAGAAGCACATACGCACTGTGTGGCCGACACAAACACAATACGGACACAGTGCACTCTCCCCGCCCCCCGCCCCCCAGATGTACTCACCTGGGTGGGAATACACAGACATGGGATGACAGCCATGTACCGGATTCACACACACACAGAGCACACACTCAACCACCCAAACAGCGAGGACACACACGTACATGCAGAGAGATGCAGCAGCCATACACATGGGTACAGGGACACAGCGATGCGCACCCGTGTTAGCACACACTCGGCTGCAGGCCACCTGCTCCTATGTCTGTGCTCATTGAAACCCATGCAGACATATGCACCCCCAGCAGTACACACACACACACACACACACACACACACACACACACGACAGCTGGCACAGTCGCTGTACACCTGCCCTCACTACACAATCCTATGTAAACACACAGCCGCGCTTACACACACACATGGATTGAAAACACAGTTACACAGGCTTATGCTAACACACACACACGCAGCATTACCCACACATATGCAACACACACTATATAAACACACCCACCCTTTACACAAAAAGGACACACGCACCATGCACACACAGACAGGCACGACACACCAATATGCACGCTCATATGCACACACACAACGCTCACACCTGCACGCATAGCCCCCCATGTGCACAAACAGATGTGCACATAATCACGACACCCTCCACAACTCTGCACACACACACACACATGCACACACTCACACGTGCATGCATGCACACACGTACTCACACGCATGCACAGACATGTACACACACACGTGTGCACGTGCACACACATACTAACATGCATGCACAGACATGTACACACACACTCACAAGCACACACTCACACGTGTGCACACACACACTCACACATGCATGCACGCACACACACACGTACTCACGCACAGACATGTACACACACACACAAACACTCACACGTGTGCACACACACATACTAACATGCATGCACACACACATACTCACGTGTGCACACACACTCACACACTAAGATGTGCACACACACGTACTCACATGCACACACTCACACGCGTACACACACATACATACTCACACATGCGTGCACGCACACACACATACTAACACACATGCACACACACATACTCCCATGTGTGCTCACACACACTCACACGCACACCCAGGCCCTCACCTGCGGGCAGCAGCAGGAGCAGCAGCGTGAAGCCGGCCCGCTCCATGGCGTTCAGGGCAGCAGATGCTCCAGCTCGGACTTTCCCGTGCCCTGGACACCTGGTGCTGGGGGCGGGTGGTCAATGATTAATGGGTCACGAGGAACCAGCCGCCTTCCCCGGCTGCCCACGGTGCCCCGGCTTGTTTGGACACCGCAAAGGTCGCGCGGCAGGTGGCAAATTCTCACCCCCCTGCCCAGCCCTCCCGCTGGGCACCCCTCGGAGGAAGTGCGCAGCCACCGCTCTGAAGCTCACCTGGCCAGCTCATGCTCAGCCCATCCTCCCAACCTGCTCCCGAGCCAGCCGGTGCCCCGCCCTGGGGCCGGATCAGAGCCGGGGCCCCCTCGAGGGGAAAGGCCCCGTGTCCCATTCCCCACCCCCCTGAGCCAGCCAGTCCCCCGCCCTGGGGCCGGATCAGAGCCGGGGCCCCCTCGAGGGAAAGGCCCCGTGTCCCATTCCCCACCCCCCTGAGCCAGCCAGTCCCCCGCCCTGGGGCCGGATCAGAGCCGGGGCCCCCTCAAGGGGAAAGGCCCCGTGTCCCATTCCCCACCCCCCTGAGCCAGCTAGTCCCCCAGTCCTGGGGCCAGATCAGAGCCGGGGCCCCCTCGAGGGGAAAGGCCCCGTGTCCCATTCCCCACCCCCCTGAGCCAGCCAGTCCCCCGCCCTGGGCCTGGATCAGAGCCGGGGCCCCCTCGAGGGGAAAGGCCCCGTGTCCCATTCCCCACCCCCCTGAGCCAGCCAGTCCCCCGCCCTGGGGCCGGATCAGAGCCGGGGCCCCCTCGAGGGAAAGGCCCCGTGTCCCATTCCCCACCACCCTGAGCCAGCCAGTCCCCTGCCCTGGGGCCGGATCAGAGCCGGGGCCCCCTCGAGGGAAAGGCCCCGTGTCCCATTCCCCACCCCCCTGAGCCAGCTAGTCCCCCAGTCCTGGGGCCAGATCAGAGCCGGGGCCCCCTCGAGGGGAAAGGCCCCGTGTCCCATTCCCCACCCCCCTGAGCCAGCCAGTCCCCCGCCCTGGGTCCGGATCAGAGCCGGGGCCCCCTCGAGGGAAAGGCCCCGTGTCCCATTCCCCACCACCCTGAGCCAGCCAGTCCCCCGCCCTGGGGCCGGATCAGAGCCGGGGCCCCCTCGAGGGAAAGGCCCCGTGTCCCATTCCCCACCCCCCTGAGCCAGCCAGTCCCCTGCCCTGGGGCCGGATCAGAGCCGGGGCCCCCTCGAGGGAAAGGCCCCGTGTCCCATTCCCCACCCCCCTGAGCCAGCTAGTCCCCCAGTCCTGGGGCCAGATCAAAGCCGGGGCCCCCTCGAGGGGAAAGGCCCCGTGTCCCATTCCCGCCCCCCTGAGGCAGACCTGGGGCCGGATCAGAGCCGGGGCTCCCTCGAGGGGAAAGGCCCCGTGTCCCATTCCCGCCCCCTGAGGCAGCCAGTGCCCCACCCTGGGGCCGGATCAGAGCCGGGGCCCCCTCAAGGGGAAAGGCCCCGTGTCCCATTCCCCACCCCCCTGAGCCAGCCAGTCCCCCGCCCTGGGGCCGGATCAGAGCCGGGGCCCCCTCGAGGGGAAAGGCCCCGTGTCCCATTCCCGCCCCCTGAGCCAGCCAGTCCCCTGCCCGGACGCTGGATCGGAGCCGGGCCCCCCCGGCGCTGTGTACTTACGCCCGGTTCTCAGAAGCCACGTCACTGCGCAGCTATTCCGGAGCAGCTTCTCCCAGGGCTCCTTTGTCAACACGGCCAAGGCCCTTCGCATTCCTCCCGCCTGGCACGGGGAGCCCCGTCCCGGGCACTGCAGGGGAGGCAGCCCCGGTCCCTCCTCCAGGCCTCTCCTCGGCTTGGCAGCCGATGGCACAGGGTGGGGGGCTGTGTCTTCTGGGATCTGCCATGTGGCCCCCATGCCATGGACCCATGTACTGGGTTAGAGCGGGGGAGGGGGGGAGCCAGGTCTCCTGGGTTCTCGCCCCAACTCTGGGTGGGGAGTGGGTTCTAGTGGTTGGAGTAGTGGGGGGGTGGGGGCTGGGAGTCAGGACTCCTGGGTTCTATCCCAGGCTCTGGCCTTCTGGGTGAGCTTTGGCAAGTCATTTCTGCCTCCCCTTGCCTCAGTTTCCCCATCAATCACATCCCATTCTTTTCTAAAGCGCTCTGAGCCCTGGGTGGCATTACTGTAATGCTACTTCAAGAAGCGGGAGCCCGGCCGACATATCCCACCCAGGGACATGGCGCTCCTAACCCGGCAGGGGGCAGGGACAGAACCTAGGAAATCACCCGGGGAGGATGGTCCAGTGGTTAGAGCGCTTCTCTGGCACCGTGGGACAGTGGACACGTGTCTGAGCCTCCATTGCCCAGCTGTGAAATGGGTGTGGAGCGAGATGCCGCGGTAACAGGCGCTCGGTAGGTACCTCAGAGCAGCAGCCTGCATTGCCAGCTGGGGGGATTGAACCCGCGGCCTCTCGATCGAAGCCCGTGAGTAAGGCTACGATTTAGTCAATTCCAGCGACCTCCGTGACCTCAGCCTGCGGCAGTCGGGAGCTCTGGCGGCCCCCGGAGCTCCCTGGTACCCCGCATTTCCCGGCAGCCACGGGTGGCGGGGGGACCCCTGGAGCTCCAACACCCAACCCGCGCGGGGGTCGCCAGAGCTCCTAGCCACGGTGCAGCTACCCCAATGCAGGCGCTGTGGGGACCCGCAGATCCCCATTTTGTCACGGACATTTTTCTTAAAGGTCACGGCCAGGTCACGGCGTCTGTGAATTTTTCTTTCTTGCCCGTGTCCTGGCCGTAACCGGGAGCCTGGGTTTGCTGGTGAAGCGTCTACCGCTGCCTGGCTCCCGGCTGCCACTAGGGGGAGACAGAGTGCCATGGTGCGTCCCAAACCAGGGCTCTAACCCACTGACACCATGCAGAGGTGGGGATAGGACCCAGGAGTCCTGCCTCCCAGCCCCCGCCCCCACTCAAACCACTAGACCCCACTCTCCCCTCCCAGACACGGGGATAGAACACAGGTGTCCTGCCTCCCAGCCCCTGCCCCCACGCTAACCTGGACCCTACTCTAACCACTAGACCCCACTGTCCCCTCCCAGAGCTGGGAATAGAACCCAGGAGTCCTGGCTCCCAGACCCCTCTTCTCTAATGACTAGACCCCACTCTCCCCTCCCAGACACAGGGATAGAACCCAGGAGTCCTGCCTCCCAGCCCCTGCCCCCACGCTAACCTGAACCCCACTCTAACCACTAGACCCCACTCTCCCCTCCCAGAGCTGGGAATAGAACCCAGGAGTCCTGGCTCCCAGACCCCACTCCCCTCCCAGAGGTGGGGATGGGACCCAGGAGTCCTGCGGTGATGAAAATGGGAGTTGTCGGGGTTATTTTTATGCACTCTCTGTATGACTTTGTGCATATCCCCTTGGCATCGCGGCCCGTTGGGGAAGCGGGCGGGGGGGGCATAATTGATGGGCTCCCTAGGACATGGGAGATCAGGTTCAATTTTGGGGAACCCCCCCCAATCAGGGTTCTCTGGCTGCCCACCGTGCCAGGCAGGGCTGGTGTGTCGCTTCGGCACTGCGGGGACGTCTACATTGCGACCCCAGCCCCGCAGCTGGCCTGGGGCAGCCTGCTCGGGCTCCCGGGCCTCGGCCTGCCAGGGGATGGCGTTGCAGTGCGGACATCTGGGATTTGGGCTGCATCACGGGCCCTGCGTCCTCTCCCCCCTTGTGAGGGCATCTCTGATCCTGGGCCCCAGCCCGAGCTTGACTGTCCAGGCTGCAAATTCATAGCCCCCCAGCCTGAGCCCTGTGCCCCCTGAGTCTGCCGTGGGGCTGGCACGGCAGTGCAGACGTCCCCTAGCCCCCCATGTCACTCCCCCACACTGCCTCGGGGCCCCCTGCGATTGCTCTGGGAGCGCTCGCTGGGGGCAAGCTAGCGGGACAGAGCTCCAGAAAGAGAGCGGGGCTGGGCATGGCTCAGTGTTACCCTGGCCCGGCTGGGCTGAATTCTGCCTTCGAATCATCGAATCAGAGAATCTCAGGGTTGGAAGGGACCTCAGGAGGTATCTCGCCCCACCCCCTGCTAAAAGCAGGACCAATCCCAACTAAATCATCCCAGCCAGGGCTTTGTCAACCCTGACCTTAAAAACCTCTAAGGAAGGAGATTCCACCACCTCCCTAGGTAACCCATTCCAGTGCTTCACCACCCTCCTAGTGAAAACGTTTTTCCTAATATCCAACCTAAACCTCCCCCTCTGCAACTTGAGACCATTACTCCTTGTTCTGTCATCTTCTACCACTGAGAACAGTCTAGATCCATCCTCTTTGGAACCCCCCTTCAGGTAGTTGAAAGCAGCTATCAAATCCCCCCTCATTCTTCTCTTCTGCAGACTAAACAACCCCAGTTCCCTCAGCCTCTCCTCATAAGTCATGTGCTCCAGCCCCCTAACCATTTTTGTTGCCTCCAGTGGACTCTTTCCAATTTTTCCACATCCTTCTTGTAGTGTGGGGCCCAAAACTGGACACAGCACTCCCAATGAGGCCTCACCAGTGCCGAATAGAGGGGAATGATCACGTCCCTCGATCTGCTGGAAATGCCCCTTCTTATACAGCCCAAAATGCCATTAGCCTTCTTGGCAACCAGGGCACACTGCTGACTCATATCCAGCTTCTCATCCACTATAACCCCTAGGTCCTTTTCTGCAGAACTGCTGCCCAGCCATTCGGTCCCTAGTCTGTAGCAGTGCATGGGATTCTTCCGTCCTAAGTGCAGGACTCTGCACTTGTCCTTATTGAACCTCATCAGATTTCTTTTGGCCCAATCCTCTAATTTGTCTAGGTCCCTCTGTATCCTATCCCTACCCTCCAGTGTCTCTAAACTCCTCCCAGTTTAGTGACATCTGCAAACTTGCTAAGGGTGCATTCCATGCCATCCTCCAGATTGTTAATGAAGCTATTGAACAAAACCGGCCCCAGGACCGACCCTTGGGGCACTCCACTTGATACCAGCTGCCAACTAGACATGGAACCATTGATCACTACCCGTTGAGCCCGATGATCAAGCCAGCTTTCTATTCACCTTATAGTCCATTCATACAGCCCGTACTTCTTTAACTTGCTGGCAAGAATACTGTGGGAGACCGTATCAAAAGCTTTGCTAAAGTCAAGGAATAACACGTTCACTGCTTTCCCCTCATCCACAGAGCCAGTTATCTCGTCATAGAAGGCAATTAGGTTGGTCAGGCCTGACTTGCCCTTGGTGAATCCATGCTGACTGTTCCTGATCACTTTCCTCTCCTTCCCCGTTCCTCTCGTGTTCAGCTGCTGCAGGCCAGGGGACTGAATGATTGTTCCCTGGTTGGGAAAAGGCCGCTTGGGGTCATTGCCACTTCCTACTCCGAGACTGGCATGCTGGAGGGGTCAGGACAAGCTTCTGCCCTGGAGCAAGGTGGGGAAGGCTGGGGCCCAAAGGCCCAGTTTGGGAGTTGTGGAGGCCATGGGACCTGCCCCATGGGAGCTGTGTGGGGCCCTGGGGTCCGGTAGACTGAAGGGGCATAGCCCAGATCCTGTGAACGTGAGATGCCTGTCTCCCAGCCCTCCCTGCTCTAACCACTAGCCTCCACTCCCCTTGCCAGGGATAGAACTCAGGAGTCCTGGTTCCCAGCCCTCCCTGCTCTAACCACTAGACCCCACTCCCCTCCCAGAGCTGGGGATGGCACCCACGTATTCTGCCACCGCTCTGTGGCTCCACTCGTGACTTAATTGTTCCCAGCTCCCAGCAGCCGCCCTAGCTGGCTGAGCCAGTTTGCAGCGCCTCAGCCCCACTTGCCCTACTCGGGACAGGGGGGGTGTTGCTCCCCGATTCTTGGAGGCTGTGACCCCGTTTGCAACACGGCCAAATCGCTGAGCCCTGCTGACTCACCCCGAGAGCTGCCTGGCGCCTGGCATCCGCCCTGCTCTCCGACCTGGGCCTGGCCCCATTTGGGCTCTGCCCCCCCCCCACATCCCTCTGCTGAGTGCAGCGACCCCCGCCCCAGAGGCCCAGCCACACCCGCGGGGGCCACTAGAGCCCAGCATCCAATTTACCAGCACCCCATTGTGCTAGGCGCTGTACATTATTAGGTGTATTACGGTAGTGCAGGAGCCTCAGGTATGGACCAAGATCCCATTTGTGTTCGGTGCTGTATGTTATTATTGCTCTTTATTAGATGTATTACGGTAGTGTCTAGGAACCCCAGTCATGGCTCAGGACTCTGTTGTGCTTGGTGCTGTGCATTATTAGTGCTCTTTATTAGGTGTTTTACGGTAGTGCCTAGGCGCCCCAGTTATGGACCAGCACCCCATTGTGCTAGGCGCTGCACATTATTAGGTGTATTACGGCAGTTCTGAACCAAGAGCTCATTGTGTTCAGAGCTGTATGCTATTATTGCTCATTATTAGGTGTATTATGGTAGTGCCTAGGAGCCCCAGTCATGGACCAGCACCCCATTGTGCTAGGTGCTGCACATTATTAGGTGTATTACGGCAGTTCTGAACCAAGAACTCATTGTGTTGCTCTTTATTAGGTGTATTATGGTAGTGTCTAGGAGCCCCAGGCCAGAATCCCGTTGTGCCAGGAGCTGTACAAACACAAACTAAAATAACGGTCCCGGCCCCCCAAAGTTTACAGGCTGAGTTCTTTGAAAATCAGACCACCTAGCCCCATGCCCAGGACCCCCGCCTCTGGAGGTGTAGGACCACGCGAGAATCTTGAATGTCCTTTGTTAAAAAATGAGATTTTAGCCCTTGCAATTGGGGAGAAAAGCTCAGAAAACCCTCCTCAGTGTGCCTGGCACTGCCTGAGTCTGCCGAGAGCCTGAGCCCATCGCTGGGGGAGAGGGGAGCTACCTTGAGTTAAAAAGTAAAGAAAGCTTCTAGCCACCCCAGTGGGGGTGCCAGGAGGTGGGGAGGGGGATGCAGGAAAACATGGTGCTTAGAGTGTCGGAAACCAGAAGGTGAATAAACCCAACCCAGGTGTGGTGACTTGTTAATAACATCTCATGATTTTTAGAGCCACTCTCGTGATTTTTGCGTGGCCCAGCTTTGGGCTTTTCAACACACGGACCTGATGACAGTGCAGCAGTAGCATCTCTCCTCCTTCCTGGGGTCCAGCCCCAGCTGGGCCGCCGATGCAAGTCAGCCCCTTGATGCCTCAGTTTCCCCATCTGTTGAAAACGGGGGAGATAATCCAACCCTTCTTCAAAATGTGGGGAGGTTGTGAGGATGCTTTGCAGTGTGTGTGTGTGTGGGGAGGGTGGTTGGGGAGGCAGAATTTGGGTGTCCAAGCCACTCTCAGGTGACATTTCTTTGCTTAGACACTGGAGGGGCGGGGGTGGTTCTGAGACTCCATTTCCTCTCCCGCTGAGCCACTGATAAGCCGCACCAGTTGGGGCTGGCTTCCTAGATAGATCCCTGGAAAGTCACAAAAGGTTCAGCCTGGCCAGCCCTTGGGCAAAAGCTGAATAAGCCACATTATAGCCAGCCCAATTACTGACAGAGTGTTATTAGTGTTACCGCAGGACCCAAATGAGACCTGGGATCCATTGTGCCAGGCGCTGCCCAGACACACAGCGAGAGACCGGCCCTGCCCTGGCTGAGATCAGGGGCCCCGTTGTGCCGGGCGCTGCCCAGACACAGCAAGAGACCGGCCCTGCCGTGGCTGAGATCGGGGCCCCGTTGTGCCGGGCGCTGCCCAGACACAGCGAGAGACAGGCCCTGCCCCGGCTGAGATCGGGGCGCTGCCCAGACACACAGCGAGAGACAGGCCCTGCCCCGGCTGAGATCGGGGCCCCGTTGTGCCAGGCGCTGCCCAGACACACAGCGAGAGACAGGCCCTGCCCCGGCTGAGATCAGGGCCCCGTTGTGCCGGGCGCTGCCCTGACACACAGCGAGAGACCGGCCCTGCCCTGGCTGAGATCGGGGCCCCGTTGTGCCGGGCACTGCCCAGACACACAGCGAGAGACAGGCCCTGCCCCGGCTGAGATCAGGGCCCCGTTGTGCCAGGCACTGCCCAGACACAGCGAGAGACAGGCCCTGCCCCGGCTGAGATCTGGGCCCCGTTGTGCTGGGCTCTGCCCAGACGCAGCGAGAGACAGGCCCTGCCCTGGCTGAGATCTGGGCCCCGTTGTGCTGGGCTCTGCCCAGACGCAGCGAGAGACAGGCCCTGCCCCGGCTGAGATCTGGGCCCCGTTGTGCTGGGCTCTGCCCAGACGCAGCGAGAGACAGGCCCTGCCCCGGCTGAGATCTGGGCCCCGTTGTGCCGGGCGCTGCCCAGACGCAGCGAGAGACAGGCCCTGCCCCGGCTGAGATCGGGGCCCCGTTGTGCCGGGCGCTGCCCAGACGCAGCGAGAGACAGGCCCTGCCCCGGCTGAGATCGGGGCCCCGTTGTGCCGGGCTCTGCCCAGACGCAGCGAGAGACAGGCCCTGCCCCGGCTGAGATCGGGGCCCCGTTGTGCCGGGCGCTGCCCAGACGCAGCGAGAGACAGGCCCTGCCCCGGCTGAGATCAGGGCCCCGTTGTGCCGGGCACTGCCCAGACACAGCGAGAGACAGGCCCTGCCCCGGCTGAGATCGGGGCCCCGTTGTGCCGGGCGCTGCTCTGACACACAGTGAGAGACCGGCCCTGCCCTGGCTGAGATCGGGGCCCCGTTGTGCCAGGCGCTGCCCAGACACACAGCGAGAGACAGGTCCTGCCCCGGCTGAGATCGGGGCCCCGTCGGGCCAGGCGCTGCCCAGACACACAGCGAGAGACAGTCCCTGCCCTGGCTGAGATCGGGGCCCCGTTGTGCTGGGCGCTGCCCAGACAGTGAGAGACAGGCCCTGCCCCGGCTGAGATCGGGGCCCCGTTGTGCCGGGCGCTGCCCTGCCCCAAAAAGCTCAGAATCTCAATTGCCAAGAGGCCGGAGGAGAAACAGAGGCATGGAAGGGGGTGGTGACTTGCCTGAGGTCACACGGAGCCTAACAGAGCAAAGAAGAGAACCCAGGTGTCCTGACCAAGAGATGGAACGTCCCACGCACCCCTCTTCATGCTGATCCAATGTTCATTCCCCTCCCACTGAAGAATCCTCTTTCTTTCTAATCTGAATTTTGCAGACTTCCTACGCCAACGGTTGGCTTTTGCTCTGCCTGGGTCCTGTCTGCTGGGTTCAAAGCCATCTGCTCCCCAAAATCTCCCCCCCCCCAGGAGGGGTTGATGGTCACCCCTTAACCTCCTTTGGGAGAATCAAAATTGATTGTGCTCCTCTTACATGTTATGTCATTTCCTCTCGCTGCGATTATAACATGCCCTGGCTCTCATCCTCAGTAGCTCTCAAAGTGCTTTGCATAGTTGTGGGGAAACTGAGGCACAGGGGGAGTGGCTGAGCTGGGACTAGAACTCAGGCCTCCTGTGTCCCACTGCTCTATTCACTAGGCCGTACAGCCTCGCAAGTTGGCCTTTGATTGCCAAAGCCTGGGTCAAAATCTTGCCTGCCATGAATGCCCCCAGTGCATTGTGGGAGCGGGGCGTCAACACGAGCAAGAGTAGCAATGGCCAGGTGATCGAAATTCCTGAGTGCCGGATTTCCCAGTTTTACCTGGAAACCAATTAGCCTTAAGTGCCGCGTTTCCCAGAAGATAAACCGAAGCGCGTGCAATTCTGCAAGCCGCCGCCCTGAGGATTTGGAAGGCCTTGCGCGATTGTTGTGTTGGCATTGCAGTGGGGTTGGCCCTAAGCCCGGGTGGGAGGATGAATCATGCCGCTGATCACCTTTCCTGGTGGCCGGGATTGCTGAGGGTCGGTGGATGGCGGCGGGTGGGCTCGTGGAGCGTGAATCAGGCTGGCTGAAGCAGGTTGCTCATTAAAGCAGAAAGAAAGAAGGGGGGATTTGTAGAGATTGTGATGGGTTGGTATCACAGAAACCCCCTTGGAGCTGCCACCTGGTGTGCCAAGACTACTCCTGCCCCTGCTTTCCTGTCTTTTCCAGCTTGGGACTCCAGAATCCTGTCTGGTTTGAGCCAGACCCGCTAGCCTGCTGCAAACCCAGACCCAGGTCTGAACCACGTCCCCTAACAGCTGTAGGCCTGCCTGGAAGCAGCCCAGGAAGTGTTCGTGCCTTTGACACCCAGGTGCCCAATGGGGTTCAAACCCTGAATAAATCCGTTTTACCCTGTATAAAGCGTATACAGGGTAAACTCATAAATAGTTCACCCTCTATTTCAAAGGTAGAAAGATATGCACAGCTGTTTGCCCCCCTCCAGGTACTAACACATACTCCAGGTTACTTAATAAGTGAAAAGTTATTTTAATAAGTACAGAAAGTAGGATTTAAGTGGTTCCAAGTAATAACAGACAGAACAAAGCGAATTACTAAGTAAAATAAAATAAAACACGCAAGTCTATGTCTAATCACACTGAATACAGGTAAAAACCTCACCAGTTCCAGTAAACTTCCTTTTACAGGCTATAGTCCTCCTAGCCTGGGTCCAGCAACCTCTCACACCCCCTATTGTCCTTGTCCTTTGTTCCAGTCTCTTTCGGGTGTGTCGTTGGGGGGTGGAGAGGCTCTCTCTTTAGCCAGCTGAAGACAAGATGGAGGGGTCTCCCAGGGGTTTAAATAGACTTTCTCCTCCAGGTGAAGACCCCTCCCTCTCCCTGTGTAGCATCCAGTTACAAGATGGAGTTTTGGGGTCACATGGGCAAGTCACATGTCCATGCACAACTCAGTTATCAGCCCAGTCACATTCTTGGCCGAGCTCAGATGTGGATTGGTGTCTGCAACTTCTTTTGTCTGTCAAGAGTTTCTTGACTGGGCTCTTTAACCTGCACATTCCTTTCTCCAGACATTGATCCCATGCTCTTACAAAGGCTATGTATAAAACCAGCAAATATACAACCAATATTCATAACTTCAACTACAAAAATGATACATGCATACAACCAGGAGCAATAGATTCAGTAGATCACAACTTTTACAGAGATATGTTACATGGCACATGTAGCATAAAACATATTCCAGTTATGTCATATATACATTTATAAGCCTCTCCCCATAAAGCCTTATGGGGTACGCCGTCACACCCTCCTCCTGAACTTACTGCCAGAGACTTGGACACTGTCCATGGCGGAGGCAGTACATATAAAATCCCTGTTTGTCTTTGGTCACACCCCTTTTCAGGACCTGTACACCACATGATGTTGTTCGTAAGTGTTCTAGCAAGTTTTGGGGTTCTGGGTCCCCGGGTGCCTGAAAACAGGTTGGGGTGTAGTATTGCTAACAGAATACAGTCAGCAATACCTGTTAAACTGTAGGTGCCTTGGCATTTAGCCACCAACGCCATGAGGCGGCGTGCCTCAGTTTCCCCTTCCACACAGCAGCATAGGCCTGTTATGCTTTTGCTGCTGTGCCAAGCTTCCAGCCTGTTAACAGATATAGGCTGACAGGTAACATGCTTGTGGGACTGTTTGCTCACCATCCCTAGAATGTACAACGGTTTCTTCCGCAAACCCATCTTTAAAGGGTTGACCCTCAGTATTAACTCCTTTGTTCTAATCCATAGATGAAGTAGGAAAAGACACAAGATTAACAGCAAATCTGTGTGCCCTGGTAGGCACTCTGATGCAGATTCTTCTGCCTCTTTGGAGAAGGTTTCTGATTCAGGCATGTGTTGGAGGCTTTGGCCAGGAAAGGGTGTACTGCAACCCGGCCTGCTCTCGGCCCCTCCCTCTGGAATTTCTCTGGGCCGAACCCCACTCCCTTGTGAGGCTTCACCCATGCAGAGATTTGCTCCCTCCTGCCTTGAAGAGACAGATTTATCTCTTACCAGTGTAGCAAGAACAACCTCTTTCTTGGACACCCCAGTATCTGTTCCCAACAGGTCAGCTGGACGGACTCCCCCCTCCAGGAGGTCTGACCCCCAGTTTTCCCTTCTCACCTGATCCACAGGAGAGGGGTCTGGCATCTTAAATGCAGACTTTTCACCCACCTCCTGGGCAAGATCCTCCCTACAAAAGGTGGGCGCACTCTCTGCCCCCCCCCCACCTTCAATCTGGGCTTCCCTCCCTGGGCTTCCCTCTGGGTCAGACACTCCTGTGTCCCCCAGAAGAGAAGGTGACCCTGGTCCAGCTGTGGGCTCACAGATGCCAGCTAAGACAGACCCTTCACTGGCCAGCAAAATTTCCCCCTTTTTCACTCAGGTTGGGTTTGCTTCCAGCCACAGAGTCTTTGGGGGTCTGTTCCCACCGCAGCGGTCACCAGGACCCCAACTTCCACCTCCGGGACACATGTCTCTGCGCTCCCCAGGGCAGGCCTGGCCCCCTGCTGACCTGCAACTTCCTGGCAGTCAACAACTGGGGTGACCTCCTTGCTATGAGGTAGGACATTCCTCTCTCCCGGGGGGATAATTACAGGACAGGAGCTGGTTTCATCCAGCCCCTCCCTCTGGGACTTGCCTTTAGTCCCTGGGCTACAGGAACTGGCCACAACCATCCCTGCCCCCACTGCTGCATTCTTGGCTGCTACAGAGGAATCTAGGAGACACCCTCCTATTCCCCCAGCAGTTCTGGTGACTTTGCCCCCCCTCTGGAGTTCCTGCTTACTGCCACCTAACTCTGGGACAGATTGTGCCACATTAAAGAAGTCATTCGCCAGTAGAAACGGTGCAAAATTGTGTGCTACTGTTGCCACAGTTAGCTCAGCCTGCAAATCTTTAGTTTGCATGTGTACCTTAGCTAAAGGTGCAAGGACTTTGTAGCCCCCCACCAGTTCTAATTCTGCCATTTTACCTGGCAACAATTCCTTCTCCTGGATCAGGTCCCTCCTTACCATGGAAATTTCAGCACCTGTATCCCTCAATCCAGTGATTAATTTCCCATTCAGTTTAACAGCATGCACATGCTCACTGCTTGGTTGGGTAGAAACAACCTTCACAAATCCTGTGTGGAAAGAGGCAGCAGTTTCATGAGTCACTTGTTGCCTGTTTTCACTCAGCAAGGGACACTTATTCCTTAGGTGCTCAGTGGACTTACAATGATACACCTCTTGGGCTCCTCTGCTTGTGCAGGAAATTTGGGACAAGTAACAGGGGAATGGGGAGGTGAGCGCCCAGCCTGCTTTTTCCCAGGGGTAAAAACAATGATTCTACTTTCCTCCAACTCTGTACACCTCTGCCAGTGGTTTACGTTTAATTGTGGCTTGTGCTTGCTCATAAGAGTCTGCAAACCCAGCTAATTCACCCACTGCTTTTACCTTTTTGTCCCACAAATACTGTTTTACAACATCACTGCACACATTCAGGAATTGTTCCCGAGTAACCAAATCACACATTTCTTCAAAGCTTGTAATGTCTTTTCCCCTCACCCAGGGCCGGCGCTCCCATTAGGCGACCCTAGGCGGTCACCTAGGGCACCAGGATTTGGGGGGTGGCGGCGATTCGGTGTGTGAAACGCCGCCGAGAGGAGCTGCTGCCCCTGCCACCGGCGGAGGTGAGCGGGCGGCGGTGAGCTGCTGTGGGCGGGGAGCCGAGCCCGCCGCGGCCTGTGTGTGTGTGGGGGAGCCGAGCCCAGCGCCCTCTCCGCAGGCCGCGGGGGGGGGGGGGGGGGGGAGCCCAGCCGAGCCCACCGCAGGCCGCGGGGGCGGGGGAGGGGAGCCGAGCCCAGCGCCCACACCATGGGCCGCAGGGGGGGCAGGGAGCCCAGTTGAGCGCGCCACGGGGGAGGGAGGCAGAGAGCTGAGCCCAGCCCCCGGCCGCGGGGGGCAGATGCGAGGAGCCGAACCCTGCCCTCAGCTGTGGGGGAGCCGAGCCCAGCCCCCCGCCATGGGGGGTGGAGAGCCAAGCCCAGCTCAGGTGGCCGCGGGGAAGGGGGGGCAGGGAGCTGAGCCCAGCCCAGCCCCCCCGCAGTGGCCCGCGGGCGGGTGGGGAGGCTGCCGCGGGTGGGGGGGGGTGGTTTGCTGCTGGGGGGGTAGCTGCTGTGGGGGGGGGGATGACTGGAGCTGGCTGCTGTGGGGGGGGGATGACTGGAGCTGACTGCCATGGGGGGGGCAGCGTTAGCTGGGGGGGGTGGGGGGCGCAGGGCTGGTGCAAGGAAGTTTCGCACCCTAGGCGTGAAACTTCCTTGCACCGGCCCTGCCCACAACCACTTATCTACCAAATCTCTCACTTCATTTGCATAAGACACATTACTTAATTCAGATCCCCTCTTAAGACTCCTGAATTTAGCCCTGTAGGTTTCAGGTGTAACCTGAAACTGTTTCAAAACCAGTTCCTTAAATTTACCATAATTGGAGGCATCACCAATGGGCATCTTATTGAATATGTCCAGAGCTCTGCCAGTCAATTTTGCTATCAATTTGGTCATCTTTTGATCTTCAGGGATCGCATGGAGGGTGCACAGTCTGTCAAAGGTGATGAAATATTCGGCTATATTGCTGGATTCATCATACTGTGGGCATAGTCGCTCCCATTTGTGGATTTTTTGGGAAGTAGAGCCAGCAGCTGAAGGGTTTTGTCTCTTCAATTCTGCAACAGCCAGTTCATGCTTCTGGGCCTCCCTCTGGGCCTCCATGGGTCTCTTGTGGGCCAACTCCTCTGCCTCAACAGTTCTCTTGTGGGCAATCTCCTCCCTGGATTTTTCTGCACTAATTTCCAGTTGTTTTAATTCCATTCGTCTCTTATGTTCGTTTTCTTTCTCTGTTGCTTCCAGTCTAGCAAGCTGTAGTTTAGTAGTTGCTTCACTGGCAGTCATTTTCCTGCTGTCTAGTGCTGGGCCATGCCCCTCTGCAGTTCACTGAAACTGGGATGCATTCAGCTCAGGGGCTTTTTAGTTAAGAGACTTTCCCAACACCCAATGTTCAGTCTTTCTGGACAATTTGCAACTTGTGCAATTCTAGCCTCTTCTGATCTTCACTCTAACTTATTTTGCTTCCTTTTCTGTCCCTACTTCCCTTACCCAAAATAAGCAAACAGAAAATAACAAACCAGTAACCACTTTGTCTGTTTTCCAGCCACCACACTTAAAACTCACTTAAAATCACTACCAGTATCTCAAAGCAATCAGCTGTGCACAGACCCTGCTCAACTACGCCACTGTGTCATTGGCGGGTGGAGAGGCTCTCTCTTTAGCCAGCTGAAGACAAGATGGAGGGGTCTCCCAGGTGTTTAAACAGACTTTCTCCTCTGGGTGGACACCCCTCCCTCTCCCTGTGTAGCATCCAGTTACAAGATGGAGTTTTGGGGTCACATGGGCAAGTCACATGTCCATGCACAACTCAGTTCCTTAGGAGCCAAGCCACATTCCTGGCCAAGCTCAGATGTGGATTGGTGTCTGCAACTTCTTTTGTCTGTTTATGAGTTTCTTGATTGGGCACATTCCTTTCTCCAGACCCTGAGCAAATGCTCTTACAAAGGCTATGTAGACAACGAGCAAGTATACAACCAGTATTCATAACTTCAACTACAAAAATGATCCATGCATACAAACAGGAGCAATAGATTCAGTAGATCATAACTTTTACAGAGATATGTTACATGGCACATGTAGCATAAAACATATTCCAGTGATATCATATGTACATTTATGAGCATCTCCCCATAAAGTCTTATGGGGTACACCATCACAGAGATCTCGGGGATAAATTGGGCAGAGCTACAAGGGAACATGAGCGGACAAGATGGGACTCCGGGATCCGTGTGCAAACCAACTGCCCATGGGCTCCCTGTGTGACACTGTAAAGAAACAGGGGGATTTTTGCTCATAAATATTTATTTGTTGCAGCTCACGCTTCCAGGCTGGGGATGGGGCACCCTGCAGAGCAGTGATGGGAAGGACCCAGGAGTCCTGGTGGAACCAACTGCCCATGAGCTCTCCGCACGATGTTGTGGCTAAGAGCATGACCCTGGGCGGGAGAAGCTGGGGATAGGGAGAAGGAGCCGGGAGGTGGGATCCCCTCTGGATATGGCATCGGGGAGACCCTGACTGGAGACTGTGTCCAGCTCTGGGGGGGTGGCCTCATGTCAAACAGGACATTGGGAAATTGGGGAGGGTTCAGAGAAGAGTGACGGGAATGATCCAAAGGCTGGGAAACCTGCCTGAGAGCAGAGACTGAAGGAGCTCGATCTGTGGAGTTTCTCCCAGAGATGGCTCAGAGGGGACTTGATCCCGGTCTGTCAGCATCTCCCTGGGGAGAAGATTTTGGGGAGTAGAGGGTTCCTTAACCCCGCTGACAACAGCAGAGGAAGATCCAGCAGCTGGGAGCTGAAGCCAGAACTGGGAATAAGGGGAACTGGCCCCAGGAACGACTGCCCAAGGTCAGGTGTCTCTCTCTAAAAGCTCCATTTTAGCTCACCCACCAGATATTGGCTTGACATTTATGAAGGGGCAGAGTTAAGGGCATACTGCAAAGGAGCAGCCTTAGTGTCACGCTAGTTCAACCCCCAGATCTGGGCTGGAGACAGGAATCCTTGGGGAGGTTCTCTGGCCTGGGCCATGCAGGAAGGCAGGCTGGATGGGCAGAACTGTTCCTTTGGTTCTCAAAATCTATGAATCTACCAAGGGGACAATGATAAGGGAGTATTATGGTAGCAGTTAGTGACACCAGTCATAGCTCTGTTGTACAAAATGAGAAACACTCCCTGAGCTCACAGTCTGAATAGACATGGGTTGGAGGGGAAAGTGAGGCACAGGGAGATGAAGGGACTCGATCAAAGTCACACAGTGGCAGGGCTGGGAATAGAACCAAGGAGGAAAGGATTGCCTTACTTCTTGAGAACACTACTGTTTCCAGATCTGGGTTAAAATGTTTTCCTGAACAGCCTAAATCCTATTTTCCAAAGTGATTTTGAGCCAGGTTGGGAAAGGTGTTTAGGTGCTTAATTCACGGCGACTTCAGGCTCCTGGGTCAGTTAGTTGCCTTGGGAAAAGGGGAACTATGTCATAGAATATCAGGGTTGGAAGGGACCTTAGGAGGTCATCTAGTCCAACCCCCTCCTCAAAGCAGGACCAATCCCCAATTTTTGCCCCAGATCCCTAAATGGCCCCCTCAAGGATTAAACTCACAACCCTGGGTTTAGCAAGCCAATGCTCAAACCACTGAGCTATCCCTCCCCGCTGAAAGGCCTCAGGTGGTAGGTCCTCAGCAAGGATAGGTGAGGGCACCCTGAGTTGGTACTTAAATCTTCCCCCCTTTGTCTGTGGGGGGCCGGTGGGAAATTTTCCAATAAAAACATCCTTTCCATCAGAAAAATCCCATTTGGATGCAATTGTGTTTAGAAAAGAAAACTGGAAAGAAAAAATAAAAAGCGGTTCGATGGGGTTGAAAGGGAACGCTTCGCTCTTTCATTTTCAAGCGACCTTTCCTTTCAAAATCGAGCTGACTTTAGATTCGACTATAAATAAGGCCCTTGCAGGACTGAAGTTGCAAAAGCCAAATCACGGAAGCCGTGACTGGTTCATAGCCTTAACTATCAATGATCACGCACTGTAAAATAAGCGGGGAAAGTCAGAATCAGAGTGGCACTTTTCCATTTTTATCGCGGAGGAAACCGAACCGAATAGCAGCATTTCTGTGGGGAATCAAAAGAAAAATTTCTCGTTCTCAATAGTGAGACAGAATGTTCCAGCCAAACCAAATTGAAATGTGATGTTTCCGTAGGGAGTTTTCTGCTTCTTGCTCCGATTTGGGATGAAAACAGGTTGGGATTTGCCTTGGATTGGATAGTCTGGCTTTTAGCCGGCTCTAATCAGGATCTCACTTTTGGAATATTTTAACCCAGATCTTGAATCAGCTGCTGTCTAGAGCACTGAGCTATTTCCTTGCAGTAGGCGGGATGTTGAATCCAGCACTCCTGGTCTAGGAAATGATGAGGTATGTGTGAATGTATGGGGCCGGGGAACGAGAATAGAAACTATTACATATTACCCTGGCCTTGACCCATTGCTCACTAGAGTGAGTGGGCATCTGATCTTACTCACGTATGATTCAGTCCCTCATCTGTTGCTTCCCCGCACAGATAACAGCGACCTAAAGTATCTGTGCGGAGCAGCTGGTGGGCGTATTTCTGCTTCCCCATACTGGGCCCTAATTTAAACCAGCTCCTCCCGGTCATTATGAGAGCTGCCCTGAGGGAGTTCTGCGTCATTCTTGTGACATCTCGCTGAGATGTGTCACTTGTGATGACATTCCCGGTGCCCTGTCACAGTTAAGCTAAGGTGTTCAGTATCAGGTCAAACTCAGGTCAAACACAGGCAGTGTTACAGAGTTGGGTACATTGGGGGCAGCTCCCCTCTCTCAGCGATGGGTTCAGGCTCTCTGCAGATTCAGGCAGCGTCACTGTGTCGGTTATGCTCAGAGCAGCTCCCCCTTCTTGGAGCAAGGGGCTCAGGCTCTATACTCCCAGGGGGACAAGGGGCCCTTGCCACTGCATAAGCCCCCTGGGAGTGGTCAAGGCCTCAGTGCGGGGTGGGGTCATAGTGAGGGGATGGAACTTTTTCTAGCAGGAGCTGTTGCTTGCACATTCCTGCATCCAGCCCATATCTGATGGTTGTGCTAGTGTGGTGCTTTTAGGAAGAGATGTCCATTTTCCAAGTGATGGCGAATCCACCCTGTCCCTAAGTAAGTTGTCCCACTAGTTAATTGGATGACTTTGGGGTAGTTCTTTCCCTGCTTTGTGCCTCAGTTTCTCTCTACAATAGGGATAATGACATAGCGCTCCTTTGTAAAGCACTTGGAGATCTACTTATGAACTACTAGGTATTATTACTAAGGTGTCCTCTAGGGTCAGGTTCCTTGGGTTGATGGAGAAACTCCAGGCCTGGCTGGCCTGGCCTTGACACGAGCAGAATGGACCCAGAGTTAGGGCTGGGATGGAAGCGTTTCTCCTATCCCGTGAGAATTTGCGAGATTGCAACATTTTCCCCCAAATTGGGCCGAAAAGTCAATTTTTCAACAAGCTTTTCAAACACACACCCTGGAAACAATTTTAGCTTGGGTCAACGGAAACGTTTTGCGGTGATTGTTTTGAAACATGCTTCGATTTCTACTGTTTTTCATGGTTTTAGCCTTGGCTGTTTGTTTTCCTGCTCAAGTAAAATCCAAGTTCGAAAGGTAAAATTGTTTGGAGCCGAAAAACTCGACACTTTTCATTCAGGAAAATGCCAAAACAGGTCTTTCCAAATCAGGAGGTTCGTCCCCAATCTCACTTTTAATGAACTAGTGTTTTTCTTTTCCGTTGCAAAAATGCTGTGCTGGAAAAATCCCTCTCCGGCTGCCCCTTCTGCACCTCCTCCTGTGCTTGGCCGGCCCCAATGGCTTGTAGAACCGGAGAAGGAAGAGCATGTGACTTCTTCCTTCTTGGAAGGATTAAGGATGAAGACTGACACACCCTGTCACTAGCAGCGGCTTCCTGCTGCCTCCGGCAGGACTGGAATAAAAGCCGGTGATGGGTGGGGGAAGAGGGAACTGAGATCGGAGCTGGTTCTTTGGAAGCTGCCTTGCACTAGGGCTGTTGGCTGACCCAGAGAGATTAACTCGCGGGGAAGGGCAGAACACGATTACCCGCCCTGCTTCTGCTCCGTGGGCCAATCCACCCTTCAGGCACAGCTCCCAGAGGCGTTGGGAGGTTCCTACCTGGAGATCTTGACATTGTGCGAGCCTCAGACTTGGGGGCAGATTTGACAGCCCAGATCTCTCTTGGCCGGCCAGGAAGTGACATTGTAAAGCTGCTCTGCGCCGGTCTCCGTCCACAGATCGCACGAGGCTGCTGACGGCAGAGCTGCAGGTAATTCGCAGGCCCAGCCCGCCTGGTTCTCTTCTCTTTTGCTCTGCTGTACAGAGGCCTCTTTCTGACCTGTCAGGGCGTGTTTGAGCCGTGATCCAAAACGACATGTGTGATCTCGACACAAAGGGTGCTGATTCTGTGGTTTTGGGGGGAGTGGCTGGGTTTTCGTCCAGTGGTGCCACTCACGTATTGGTGTCAGATTCTGACCCTCTGGCACGAGCGCCGGGGCCGAATCGGAGTGACTCCACTGGCATCAATGGGGCCAATTCCCACCCCCCACGCTCACCCTGGTGTAAATCAGGAGTGACTCCACTGGTGTTTACACCTGCGAAGGGAGCGTGCAGCCCATTGGCGCCATGTGTGCAGTTAGGCCCCGGGGTGGAGGACACCACCGCATGGCTTGGCCTGACTCCAACCACTCTTGGCCCATGATTCACTGGGTCCAACCTGCCTGCGGGCCCCATGGCCCAGGCCCCATTCCCTGAGACGCTCTGGCGGGAACCAATCAGAGCGCAGGATTCCCTGAGGGTGGTGGGCGGGGCTCAGGGGGCGGAGCCTGCAGTGGGGAGTTTCTTATGGGCCAATTCCCTGGTAATGATTCTCTTTCCTTCCCCGCCAGCCCCTTGGCACACAGGGGCCTTCCCGGAGCCAGCAGCTCCCACCGGCATGGAGCGGCTGGGCATTGCATTGCTGTTGGTGGCTGCAGGTGAGTGTGTGTGTGTGTGTGTGTCACCCCCTACTGGAGGGGATGAGCCCGGCTCTGTCGGTGTGTGTGTGTCTGCACACTCGTGTGCGTTCCTGGCCGAGAGTGCGTATGTTTGTCTCTGAGTGTGCATGCGATAGTGTGCTTGGGCATGGTTGTGTGTGTTAATGTATGTGTGTGTGCACCCCTGTGCTTGTGTGTATCTTGGTGTGTGTTTCTCATGTGTGGATGATTGTGTGTGCGTGTGTTAGCCGGTGAGTACGGGCGCGTGCGTGATTGTGTTGATCCGCACGCATGTGCGAGCGCGAGCATGTGACTGTGTGTCTTTATCAGCGAGTATTGTGCAGGAAGCCTGAGTGTGTATCTGCACGGTTGTGTGTGTTCCATGTTGTGTTGGTGTGCTGTTGTTTATCTGTGGCTGTGTGTGCATTGAATCACAGCGATGAGGGGCTGGCTCGAGAGGTCGTCTAGTCCATCCCCCCGCGCTGTGGCAGGAACAAGTAAACCGAGACCAGCCCGGACAGGTGTTTGCCCAACCTGTTCTTAAAAACCTCCACGGACGGGTCTGCCACGACCTCCCTTGGAAGTTGATTCCAGAGCGGAGAAAGTGGTTCCAAATATCTACCCTCCAGCTCCTTTGACGCAGATGTAGCCGTTTCCTTCTCATTCTTGGCCGACACAGAGAACAATCAATCCCCGTCCTCTTTAGAACAGCCCTTACCGTAGTTGCAGACTGCAGAGGTGCCCAGTTGCGTCTGAATGCACGTGTGTGAGTCTGTGAGCACGGACGCGTGTGGGGTAGGGTTGCCAGGTGTCCAGTTTTCAACTGGAAAGCCCGCTTGAAAAAGGACCCTGGCGGCTCCGGTCAGCACTGCTGACCAGGCTGTTAAAAGCCCAGTCGGCGGCGCAGTGGGGTTACGGCAGCTCCCTGCTTGCCGTGGCTCTGTGCAGCTCCCGGAAGCAGTGGCATGTCCCCTCGTCTGGTTCCTTCACCTAGGAGCAGCCAGGGGGCTCCACGCGCTGCCTCCACCCCAAGCGCCGGCTCTGCAGCTCTCATTGGCTGGAAACCATGGCGCCTGTGGATGGGGCAGTGCGCAGAGCCGCCTGGCCACACCTCCGTGTGGAGCCAGAGGCGGGATATGCCGCTGCTTCCGGGAGCTGTTTGAGGTAAGTCCTGCTGGGAGCCTGCACCCCTGGGGCCCTTGTCCCATGCCCCAACCCCCTGCCCCAGCCCTGATCCCCCTCCCACCCTCTGTACCCCTTGGTCCCAGCCCGAAGCCCCGTCCTGCATCCCAACCCCTCATCCTCAGCCCCACCCAAGTCTGCACCCCCAGTTGGAGTCCTCACTCCCTCACACACCCCAACCCCCTGCCCAAGCCCTGATCCCCCTCCCGCCCTCCAAACTCCTTGGTCCAAGCCCGGAGCCCCCTCCTACACCGCAAACCCCCAGCCCCATCCCAGAGTCTGCACCCCCAGCCAGAACCCTCACCCCCTCCCGCACCCCAACCCCCTGCCCCAGCCTGGTGAAAACGAGCGACCGAGTGAGGGTGGGGAGAGCGAGCGACAGAGGGAGGCGGGGGATGGAGTGGGGGCGGGGCCTCGGAGAAGGGGTGGGGCTTTGGAGGAGGGGTGGGGCAGGAGTGTTCGGTTTTGTGCGAGTAGAATGCTGGCAGCCCCAGTGTGTGGGAGGGTGTATTTCTCAGCATGCACATCGGCAGGCGTGTGTGTGCACCCAGGCGGGTGTGTTTTCAAAGCTGGATGGGACCATTCTGATAATCCAGGGTGGCCTCCTGCATCACATGGGCCTGCAAACGGCCCCCAAAGGTTCCCTAGGCTGATCTTTTGGTAAAACGCCCCATCTTGATGTGAATGATGTCTGTGGCGAAGAATCCTCAGGCAGTGGGTCCAATGATTTATTATTCCCCCCTAATCCAAATGGACGCTGATTTCCTGTCTGTGTGCGTGGTTTTGTGAGAGACGGGGGCGAGCATGGCTTTGCACTTTAAGCAGGTGCCTGCCCTTCGAGGTGATTTTAATTGCTAAAGATCGGCTGCAAATGGGAACCAGGAAGGATGGCCCAGTGGTTAGCGCACAGGCCTGGGATGTGGGAGACGTGGCTTCGATTCTGCCCCAACAAAGACGTGGTGTGACCTCGCTTAAGTCACGTTGCTGCTCCGTGCCTCAGTTTCCCATGTAGCAAGAAGAGGGCCTGAAACATAAGGCCTTGTCTCAGAGGCCTGGTATGAGGCCTGAACTAAAGTAGCGGTCAAAACGTTGAGGTCCCCAATGTCGTCAGATCTTCGGCTGTGCGTGTGCGTTCCCTCCATATGCCATCCAAGCCCTGCCCAGACAGCTGGCACAGCAGACCTCAAACGAACCCCCCAATGACCACAAGATCCGGTAAGGTGTGACGGCACCAGGCCAGGTCTATTGTCAACAAAGCACGGTCCTAGCTCCCCGGGTTACACTAGCACATGGATGCCCACGACAATGGACCAGCTCAGTCAGTGGCAGGACTTTCCACTGCCCCCTCGGCTGGCCGAAGACACTCCCTCTGAGATACATCTTTATACCCCAATACAAACAAGTTACATATTGCCCTTAATGTCTTAGGGCGCCATCAATGGCCTGGTACCTGTAGGTTCAATCGAAACACCTCTATCCATCATGCTGTCATCCTGACCTTATCGTTAAGATGGGACAGCGTGTTCCTGTTTTCTTTGGGGAGTGTATTTGGTATCAGGGTGTTCTGGTACCACCCTTCAGGAATGTGTTTGTGCGAGTGCCCTGTGCCTAGCACCTCTGAGGAATGTGTGTTTTTGCAATATCAGCCCTGTGCGTGCCAAATTCTGGGAGCAGGGCCTGCCTCCCGCTCACGACCTGACTTTGCTTCATGTCAGCAAAGTTCTGACTACTTTAGTTCAGGCCTCGGGCCTCATACCAGGCCTCTGATACATGGGCTTATGTTTCAGGCCCTCTTCTTACTATATATGGAGATATGCCTATCTCATAGAACTGAAAGGACCTTGAAAGGTCATCGAGTCCAGTCCCCTGCCTTCACTAGCAGGACCAAGTACTGTCCCCTGACAGATTTTTGCCCCGATCCCTAAATGACCCCTTCAAGGATTGAACTCACCACCCTGGGTTTAGCAGGCCAATGCTCAAACCACTGAGCTATCCCTCCCCTGAGTCTCCCCTAGTGTGCAAAGGGGACAATAGCCGTGCCCAGCCCCAGGCGAAACTTCCTTGCACCAGCCCTGCGCCCCCCCCAGCTAACGCTGCCCCCCCACCCCCGTGGCAGCTCCCCCTCACCCCGCAGCGACGGTTCAGCCCCCCCCCGCGTGCAGGCCGCGGGAGGCTCAGCGCTCCCCTCCCGCCCCCGGGCCACAGCAGGCTCGGCTCCTCGCCTGCGGCAGCTCCCCCCCCCCACCCCCCGTGGCGGCCATCCCCCTCCGCCCTCCCCGCCTGCAGCAGCTGACCTCTGCCGGCAGCAGCAGCTCCTGGGAAGCTGCGTTCTCGGCGGCATTTCGCCAGCCGTTTTGATCGCCGCCGGGAGTCGCCGCCCCCCAAATCCTGGCGCCCTAGGCGACCGCCTAGTGGGAGCGCCAGCCCTGGGTGAGGATCGCTGTGCTAAAGAGGGTGAGGCGCCCAGAGGCTGCGGTGATGGTCGGGCCGGAGACAGAAATGCCGGCGGACTGAGCTGGCCAAGGACGAGGGCACCGTTTGGTGACGTTTTCTACCTTCCACGGGCGGCACCTGGGGCGAATTTGAATCTGACACTGAAGCGAGAGGCGGCGGGAGCTGGGGGACCCTGATCCTGGGCTCGGGGCAAAGCAGGGCAGCGCTGCATCACCAGAGAGCTTCCCCTCCCTCCCCCGTGGTGACCCTTCCTGCTTTGCCTCCTAGTGAGCAGCCAGAATGACCGGATCATCGGCGGCGCCCCCTGCAGGCCTCACTCCATGCCCTGGCAGGCCGCCCTCTTTGTGGGCTCCCAGCTCAACTGTGGAGGGACCCTGATTGCCAAGGACTGGGTGGTCACCGCAGCCCACTGCCACGTCAGTTGGTGAGTGTGGGTTGGTGGGGGTGTCGGGCGAGGTGGAGGGAGTGTGGGTGCATAGGGGAGAGGGTCGGTGTGTAGCTGAGTGGGTGTGTGATTGTAAGTGGGTGTGCGTGTGCTGGGAAGTGTGTGATTGTGACTAGGTGTGAGAGTGCAGTTGTGCACATGTGTGTTGGGTAGGGCATGTGTGATTTGTGAGTGGGTCTGAGAGCACGGTGGTGCATTTGGGGAATATATTGGGGAGGGGTGTGTGATTGTGAGAGTGTGACTGAGCATTTGCGAATGTTTTGGGGAGGGCATGTGTGATTGTGATTGTGAGAGGGCAATTGTGCATGTGTGTATTTTGAGTGGTGTGTGGTTGTGAGTTGGTGAGACAGTGTGAGTGTGCATTTGTGCACGTGTTGGGGAGCACATGTGTGATTGTGAGAGTGCAATTGTGCATGTGTGTATTTTGAGTGGTGTGTGATTGTGAATTGGTGAGAGAGTGTGAGTGTGCATTTGTGCATGTGTGTAATTTGAGTAGTGTGTGATTGTGAATTGGTGTGAGAGTGTGATTGTGCATTTGTGCATGTGTTGGGGAGCACGTGTGATTGTGATTGTGAGAGTGCAATTGTGCATTTGTGTGTTTGGGGAGAGCATGTGCGACTGTAAATTGGGGGGGGAGAGTGTATACATGATTGTGTATATGTGTGTTTGTAAAAGGATGTTTCTGTGCTCATGGGATTGTGCCTGTGTTTGAGCTCATAGCCAGGCCTAGCGATTTCTGCATCCAGCCCATATCTGATGGTTGAGCTAGCGCACCCTCACCCCCACCTCAGGAAGGCTGGGCAGGGCTATTGTCCCCTTTGCACACTAGGGGATGTAGTAAGGGCTATTGTCCCCTTTGCACACTAGGGGATGTAGTAAGAAGAGGGCCTGAAACATAAGCCCATGTATCAGAGGCCTGGTATGAGGCCTGAGGCCTGAACTAACGTAGTCAAAACTTTGCTAACATGAAGCAAAGTCAGGCTGTGAGCGGGAGGCAGGCTCTGCTCCCAGAATTTGGCAAGCACGGGGCTGATATTGGAAAAACACACATTCCTCAGAGGTGCTAGGCACAGGGCACTCGCACAAACACATTCCTGAAGGGTGGTACCAGAACACCCTGATACCAAATACACTCCACCTTCAGAGATTCATGGATTCCATAGATTCATGTTCTACCCATCCAGTTTGGCCTCCTATATAGCCCAGGCCAGAGAATCTCCCCCCGGGGTCCCAGCCCAACAACCAGTACCCAGTTTCCACCATGGACTAGGTCCCCCGCTCCACGCTTTCTAGGGTGACCAGACAGCAAATGTGAAAAATCGGGACGGGCGGTGGGGGGTAATAGGAGCCTATATAAAAAAAAGACCCAAAAATCGGGACTGTCCCTATAAAATCGGGACATCTGGTCACCCTACGCATTTCCGACATGCATCTGCTTCTCTGCAGCCCCATCAGCGTGCGCCTGGGAGAGCACAACATCAAGCATCTGGATTGGACGGAGCAGCTGAGACTCTCCAAGAAAACGATCCGCCACCCGCACTATAACCCCGCCAGCAAGGACAATGACATCATGCTCATCAAACTGCTCATCCCGGCTAACTTCAACAAAGATGTGCAGCCCCTGGAGCTACCTACCAGTTGCCCCTCCCCCGGGGACGAATGTGTGATATCCGGATGGGGAACAACAAAAAGCCCTCAATGTACGGTAACACCAACGTTTGGGGGCGGTCTTAGCTTCAAGGGGGAAGGAGCTAGGGTGACCAGACAGCAAATGTGAAAAATTGGGACAGGGGGTGGGGGTAATAGGAGCTTATATAAGAAAAAGACCCCAAAATCGGGACTGTCCCTATAAAATCGGGACATCTGGTCACCCTAGAAGGAGCCAGGAGGTCGGAAAAGCAACAAAAAGATACATGACTAGAATTTTGAACATCCCACAAAATTTCTTCTTCTTTCCTGCCACATCCCTATTTGCCTCTGCAACTTTTATGGCCATCTCCCCTGAAAACTTTGCCAGGAATGTATTTATTTTGTTCTTTTCTTTCAGCAATCGATCATTCCTGAGGTTCCATTTAGAGCCATTGGGAAATTTGCCATTGAAATTTTATCTCCCCCACAGCGTAAAATTGGGTGGCCGATCAGTTGAAAATTTCCATGGCCCGGGGCTGCTTCCTGGGGAAAGTTTGATTTGTGCTTGAAAAAGTGAGCACTGAAAAACTTCTGCCAAAAAAATTTTGGTTGGAAATTGGAGAAGACTTTGGCCAAAAATGAAAACAGATTTTGTCCAGAACCTGAAGGGGGTTGTTTATTTTGGTGGAAAGTGGTAGATTTTGGGGGGTGAAAACTGAAGACTTTTGGCTGAAAAACAGAAAAGTTTCTGGCTGAAAAAGGAAATTTTTTGGCCAAAAACAGAAAAAAGTTTGGAGATTCTGTATTTCTTTGAGGAAAAGATGAAATTCCGTCCCCTCTCCATTTTCCAACTAGCAATAGTTCGATTTACGAAAGGTTTATCTAAGGTTAATGTGTGAATAAGAGAGGTTCTGGGTGCGTTGGAGACATGAGGAACATGTGGCTGTTTCTATGTTCATCAGTTAAAGGTGGTTGCGAGCCATGCTTGTAAGCAACCTATTGACTGTTCACTTCTTAGCCAATTGGCATATAAATCATCCTGGTTCAAGGTGGGTGGGAAATGATTTTCCTGTCCTGTGAACAGTTTTGAGATTTCAGCAATTTTTCCCATCCTGCCACGGGGAAAAACTGAGACCTTAGAACATTGTTCATGAAAAATGAGAGACAACTCCCACCTCAGACTAGCCAATAGCCCAGTGGCTGGGCCACTCTCCTGGGGTGTGGGAAACCCAGTTTCAAGTCCCTCCTCCAATAAACACCTAATGATTTATACAAAGTCTCTGCAACAGGAGAGATTGAGGGAGACGTCCCAGAGAGACATGGGCATTGCAGGTTCAAAACCCTTCTCTGATTCAAACCCTATGTCACTGGGGCTTTGACCAATGACCCCGGCTCTGGATCTAATCCTACGTCACTCGGGCTGTGACCAATGACCTCAGACCAGGATCTAACCCTACATCACACAGGCTATGTCCAATGACCCCAGTCCTGGATCTAACCCTACGTCACTGGGGCTGTGTCCAATGACCCGGGCCCTGGATCTAACTCTAAGACTTTCTCCCACTGCCAAAATATCCATTGTGCTCTGTGGTTGTTTTTTGTAGTGTACTTCCCACCTGTTCTCCACTGTGGCAACATCACCATACTCTCCCAGGAAAAGTGCCGCAGTATCTACCCTCGCTACTACACCAACAACATGCTGTGTGCTGGAGTGCTGGAAGGGGGAACAGACTCGTGCCAGGTGAGGGGATGGCATAGCTGAGGTTGGGATTGCAGGGGCTGGCCTTGTGGTCCTACTGCCTTGGGGGCAGCTGGTGCAGGGATGGGACCAAGAGAGGGGAGAAAGAATGGGAGGAAGATGATACCAACTCAGATGGATTCTTGAGTGGTTTTCTATAGAGGCATCGTCTTCAAGGCCAGAACAGACCATTCTGCCCACCCAGTGTGCCCTGCTGCATAGCCCAGGTTGGAAAACCTCCCCAGGGATCCCTGCATTCAGCCCATATCCGCGGGTCGAGCTAGAGCGTCCGTAACTCTGCCTCGTTGTGTGATTGCTCTTAACTCCGCCCAATTCAGAGTTCTGATGTCTAGGAGGGACGATTAGATCAACTAGGGTGGAAAATTCCACCCATATACTCCTGAATCGAACCAAATTTGATGTACAAGGATGCCTAGAGCTACACTAAGATGCATAGCGACAAAGGGTCCTGTGGCACCTTATAGACTAACAGAGGTATTGGAGAATAAGCTTTCGTGGGTGAATACCCACTTCTTCGGATGCAAGCTAAGATGCATGTTGTTTATGTGAGCACCAGTTACTAGGCAATCCAGATCGCTCTGTAGAACTGACCTCTTCTCTGCTGTCTGGTTATTGAGCCTCTCCAGGGATCATAGAATCATAGAATCTCAGGGTTGGAAGGGACCTCAGGAGGTATCTAGTCCAACCCCCTGCTCAAAGCAGGACCAACCCCAACTAAATCATCCCACTGGGCTTGTTTAGTCTGCAGAAGAGAAGAGTGAGGGGGGATTTGATAGCTGCTTTCAACTACCTGAAAGGGGGTTCCAAAGAGGATGGATCTAGACTGTTCTCAGTGGTAGAAGATGACAGAACAAGGAGTAATGGTCTCAAGTTGCAGAGGGGGAGGTTTAGGTTGGATATTAGGAAAAACTTTTTCACTAGGAGGGTGATGAAGCACTGGAATGGGTTACCTAGGGAGGTGGTGGAATCTCCATCCTTAGAGGTTTTTAAGGTCAGGCTTGACAAAGCCCTGGCTGGGATGATTTAGTTGGGGTTAGTCCTGCTTTGAGCAGGGGGTTGGACTCGATGACCTCCTGAGGTCCCTTCCAACCCTGAGATTCTATGATTCTATGATTCTATGATGTTTCAGAAATGTTGGGTCAGTTTCTGTCTGTCAGAAACAAATTTGGTGAAATCGAGGTGAAGTCACAAAATGTTTCCATGTCACCAAACTGCCACTTTTTCACGGATGGTGTGAAAAATTTTGCCCAGATATCCTCCCAGAGTCATAAAGTCATAGAGTTTCAGGCTAGAAGAGATCACCAGGCCATTTAGCCTCCTGTATATCGCGGGCCATCAGCACTGAAACCAACAACCAAAATCAGACCAAATTATTACAGCTGGGATCCCGTGACTCTGGGAGCTGGGGATTTAAGAAAAGCCCTGAATATCCTGAGCCTCACCAGAGTTTGGCAAGTCTGGAGGTGAACCCAGGAGTTCTCAGAAACCCAGTACAAAGAGAAGGAGCGAGTGGGTGCAATTATAATGGGTGGGACTTGCTTATCTGATTGTTGCAGTAGAATCTGAGTAGCTAATGGGCAGACATGTCTTGACAGGGGAGGGTTGGAGTAGCCCAGATTAACCCATCACAAATATGATCCCATTGTGGCTGCAAAGACAAGAAGTTATCTGAAATCTCCCAGGTGCTCTGCTTTGGACAATGGAAAGGTGCATAAACCTGGCACCACCTTTTGTGTCCCTGGGGGTGGGGTGGGGGGCTTCCTACAACAACAAAAAGCCCGAATCTTCTCGTTCTGCCCCCCTATAGGCAGCGTAGTCCACATGTTAGAGCAGGGGATCTGTGTTTCCCACTGTCTGTGAATTTAAATAGCAGCGGAACAGCCACATTTCCTTCCCCCGCCCCCCTCCCCCAAACTGGGTTTGAAAATCCAAATCCCACCTGCTGCAGCAAGCGACTGCCCTGCTCTGTGCCTCAGTTTCCCCATCCAGGGTATAATAAAAATGCCCGCTCCTCCCATGCCTAGACTCAGTGTGGCAGGGAGACAGGACACCTTTGGTCTATTCCCAGTTCCTGCTGGGTGACCCTGGCCAAATCACTTATAGAATCATAGAATATTAGGGTTGGAAAGGACCTTAGGAGGTCATCTAGTCCAACCCCCTGCTCAAAGCAGGACCAATCCCCAATTTTTGCCCTAGATCCCTAAATGGCCCCCTCAAGGATTGAACTCACAACCCTGGGTTTAGCAGGCCAATGCTCAAACCACTGAGCTATCCCTTCCCACTTCTCCCCACTCTGTGCCTCAGTTTCCCCCTCTGCATCATGGAGAATAAGGGGAAAAACACAAGCTCCGCCCATGCAAGTAGCCATCAAGAGACTTAGACAAAGCTGCTGGGGATTGTCATAATCAGGAATGAAACAGAAGAGGGAGACAGAGCAGCTTTCGAGGATAACACCGTATCCTTGATTAGAATAGAGCTCCTTGTTCAGCGTCAGAAGAAAGTGAGCATGCACGGTGCAGGTGAACAGCGAATGGCTCGCTGGCCCCTCTGGTGTCTGCTGAAGGGGTTCCCGGGGCCCCCTTCAGCTTTAAACGAGCTATTTCCCGCCATCGAGATGCAGAGCCCTCGGGACTGCGCTGTGCCTGAAGATCGCCATCTAGTGGCAGACACGAATGATACCGCCCATGCTTTTGCTCCCTAGCTGTGCAGTCACTTCGGGGTCTGCCAATCAGGCCCGGAAGAAGCTATTCACGTGCAACCCTGTGCGTTTGCATCACAGCAGGGAGGGGCATTTTGCTCCTGGCCGTTGCTGAAAGGTCCCCAGGCCGCTGTTCGGTGACAAAGAAGAATTAAAGTTGCTGACGGGAAGAGCCATTTGGGAAGAGCCATGTCCCAGGACTTGTGTTACATACTCTTGAGTGCCACCTATTGGCACCTTTTGCCTTGGTGAGCTATTTGCTAGGGCTGGTTGGAAACTTTCCATAGAAATGGTGAAAGTGGGTTTTCGACTAAACTAAGCTTATGGTGAAAAGCGTCTGCTCTCCGTGAAAATGTAATTTTTTTGGCCACAAACCAAATGCCAGAGAAACAAAAATCTGGAAAGGCCCCGGTGATGCTTCGTAGGCGTTGTAGTTTATGTCCCCGTTCTCTGTAGGCTGGACTCCCCAGCCAGACATCTTCTCCCATCATGTAGCACAACCTAGGACTTCCATGATGCACCACCACCCCTCTCCAAGAGTGGTGCATTGTGGGAGGTGTAGTCCAGCTGGGGAGTCTGACCTATAGAGGAGAACACGAGGTACCTGAAGTACAATTCCCATGAAGCATCACAGGTTTAAAACAACCAATCAAAACTTCTTCACGCAACGTGCAGTCAGCCTGTGGAACTTGTTCCCAGGGGATGTTGTGAAGGCCAAAAAAATTAACTGGGTTCAAAAAAGAGAACTTCTGGAGAAGTTCATGGAGAACAGGTCCATCAATGGCTATTAGTCAAGATGGTCATGGAAGCAACCCCATGCTCTGGGTGTCCCTCAGCCTCTGACTGCCAGAAGATGGGACTGGACAGCAGGGAAGGGATCACTCGATAATTGCCCTGTTCTGTTCATTCCCTCTTAAGCCTCTGGCACCAGCCACTGTCCGAAGAGAGGATACTGGGCTAGATGGACCATTGGCCGTTCTTATGTTCTTTCCAGATGGAACTATAGTGGTTTTCAGGCAGTTGGTTTTTCGCCAAATTTTCACAGCGAGCAGATAGTTTTCACCAAAATTTACTTTAGTCGAAACCCCAATTTTCCATCGAAAAGCAGTTTCTGTGGAAAATGTCCCTAGCAAATAGTTCGTCAAGGCAAACGGTGCCAATAGGTGATGCTTAAACGTATGTAACCCGTGCTGAATGTTATAAGACCAGTCAAAGGCATTGTGCTACAAATGACTTCCCCTGCGTGTAGCTTGCCATCAGCTGGATATCATTTCCGGGTTGACATATTTCAGTTGGGGCCCAACAATTTCGGTATTTGAATTTTCGACGAAGAAAATCAAAAAGTTGGGTGGAAAACGTGGGCAAAAGTGAAAGTTGTTATAGTTTTCGTTGATCGTTTCCACTGGAAAAGCCCCCCCTATTTGGGTGCGCTCTGCTCTGTGCCCATATACAGACACCGAGAACTCTTGTCACGGCGTTGTAGGTTCGATAATGTTGTTTGTGAGATGCATTGTTGCCTGTAGTTCTTGGCCGTGATGTAGTGTTGTCTTGTCTCCTTCTAGGGCGATTCCGGGGGACCTCTAGTCTGCAATGGGAAACTCCAGGGAATTGTGTCTTGGGGGACCCAGACATGCGCACTGCCCAACAAACCAGGTGTCTATGTCGCCATCTGTAAATACATCAACTGGATCCGGGAGACCATGAACAACAACTGATCCTTGGTTTCTCAGGACACCAATCCCTCCCTCTCCGACCGACGCTGCCGCAGAGGGTCCGTACAGTGCCGTGGCAGGCGCATGAGCCAGATTATCCCTCCTGGCTTCTGTGCACAGATGTTAAATAATAAAGGCCCTCTGCTGCTGAGAGCGGTTAGTTCACGGAAGCACCACATGATTTCATGCCTTGTTCTTAGTGTAGCACCATGCCCTGGAAGTGTGACCATTCACTCTTAGGTACTCTTCACTGCAGCATCTGGACACCTCACAGTGGCCAATGTCTTTATCCTCACACACCCATTTGAGGCAAAGCAGAGCTATTCTCCCCATTATATAGCTGGGGAAACTGAGGCACAGCGCATTTGTCTATGCTCACACAGGAAGTCTGTAACAGAGCAGTGACTTGAACCTGGGTGTCCACTAACCACTAGGCCATCCTCCCCTGCCCCTTGTGCTCCCCTTCCCTGTCAGCTGGTTGGAAAAGCAGGTCGAGTCAGAAATGGAACATTTCATGGGGCAATGGAGAACTTCCCATGGGGGAAGATTCCAAAGTGTGGGTAAGCAGGGAAGGAAAAAAGCTACCTTCTCTTTCCCCGATGGGCAGAAAATGGGCCAAAAGTTTGTAAAACCTCCCTCCCACTTTCTCATTCTTGGGTGCTGGCCAAAGTTGGGAAACAATATGAGACAGTAGGTGCCCTCCCCCGCCCCCTGCATTTTCTTTCTCTTTTGAATGTTTTCTCACAGGGCAACAGAAATTTCCTGGTGGGAAAATTTCAGAAGCGGGGTATTCTCTCCCCTCCCCGGTGTGAAAAATCTGTTGAACACCAAGAGCCATTGACTTGGGATGAGGAACTGAGGGGAGACACATTTGATCCCAGGCTCTCAGCATGCAAACCCTCTTTGCCATTTCAGAACAGGCCAGTATCTCTGACCCAGCAGCGCTGGGCTCAGCACAGGAACCCGGAGGTGTTGAGCAAATGCAGATTGAACCTTGGAAGATCTAGTCCAGCCAGAGGGCCCGGCCCATAGAAGAGAAAGGAGGCACCTGAAACTACAACTTCCATAATGCACCATGGTGGTTTAGCAAGAGGGGGAAACTGTGGTGCAACATGGGAGCTGTAGTCAAACCACGGTGCCCGGCCTATAGAGGAAAATGAGGGTACAAGGCACCTGGACTACATTTATTTATTTATTTCCTGTTTGAACTAGGGCAGATCTTTTAGAAACAAACATCCCATCTTGACTTAAAAATGGCCAGTGATGGAGAATCCCCTACGGTCCTTGGTACATTTTTTCAAGAATTAATTACCCTTCCTGTTAAAAATGTAGCATTGTGTTTCTAGTCTGTTTGTCTCCCTTCAGCTTCCAGCCATTGGATCTTGCTAGCTCTTAGCTAGATTGAAGAGGCCTCCATGATCAAATTTCTACTTAAAGGCTGGGAATCATGTCACTGCTTCACCTCCTCTTTGTTAAACTGAATAAATAAACGGCGCTCCTTGCATGTGTCACTATAAAGCATGTTTTCGAATCATTTAATCATTCTAGTGGCTCTTCTCTGCCCCCTCTCCAACTGATCACCGTCCTTCTTGAATTACGGATGCCGGAACTAGATACTGTATTCCAGCCGCGGTCGCATCTGTGCCAAACACTCCACGAAAGAGACAGCATGCCGTTTTCACGCCGCTTAAGAAAAGATACAGGAGAGGCTCCGGCAGACCTTTGAGGCGCTGAGGCTTGTGGAACCCTCATTTCGCTTCCGTGCACGAGCCCCCTGTATCGCCAGCCCGGAACGGGCAAAAATCACGAGATTGCATTTAACAATCACGTGATCTTTACCAACATAAGAAATGCCGGCTCAACCGCTCCGGTGTCCACGTTACTGAAGGCAAGTCGAACAACGGCAGAGGGTGCAGAGAAGAGCCGCGGAAATGATCCGAGGGCTGCAGGAAAGGCCAGCCGTTTCCCTCCCCTGCCTTCTTGTCACACAGAGAGAGCTGAAGGCCAGAGTCCAAAGTACAGGCAATGTGATGTTTATTGGGGGTTAACAAACAAGCATATCCATAGCTCTGTACAGCAGCAGAACCTTTTCCCTCCCCCCTCCTCCTTCTTAGTAGGCTTAATTATGCCTGTAGTGCCTGCCCCTAGTCCCACCCTTCACAGTTTTTGGCCATGCTCCATTTTGGAGGGTCTTGAATCTGGGGGCTTTGGTGCTACCTCTTTTGGACCCCATGGGAGGGGTAGGGAGTGAGGTTACTTACCAGCCATGGTCACCTTTTCTTTGGCTTGCAGTGTTTCTTATACCTCCCCCCGCATCGCATTCACCCATCCCAGCTGGTTGCTTGACCTTGTCTTGGGAAAGGAGTTGTACAGTCCCATCCCATCCAGCAACACTTTAACTCCGTTTCTTATCTTTTCTCACTGTACTAAAACGCCCCGTCTGGCTGTAGACAAAGCAACACTCAGTGTCTTTGTTCCTTGTTCACATACGTCACTAAGGATCTAAGACGCCAATCATTGTACTTTTAAAACCTCAACATTCAAACGGTTAGCTGTTCCAAGAGAAGACTGGATGTTTGTCTAGGAGATCTGCTCTAGGAATGATTTTGGGGGGCAGGTCTCTGGCCCGTGTTACGCAGCAGGTCAGACTAGAAGATCACAATGCACCCTTCTGGCTTGGGAAGCTCTGGACATGAATCTTGGCATCTTGACAACCCAAGTTATTGAGCTCCAGGTGGGGTAACACGGTGGAATTTAGTGGCCTGCGCTCTGCAGGAGGCCAGATTAGATGCTGGTCTTCTGACCTTAAACTCCATGAATCAGTGATTTATGTAGAACCATAGAAATGTGGGGCTGGAAGGGCCCTCGAGAGGGCAGCCAGTCCAGCCCCCTGTGCTGAGGAAGGGCCAAGTAACCCTAGCCCAGCCCTGACCGGGGATTGTCCAACCTGTCCTTAAAAACCGCCAGTGGTGAAGATCCTGCAAACTCCCTTGGAAGCCTGTTCCAGAGCTGAGCTCCCCTGAGGATTAGAAAGTGTTTCCTAATATCTAACCTCAATCTCCCTTGCTGCAGCTTAAGCCCATTCCTGCTTGTCCTGCCTTCAGCGGACATAGAGAACAACTGATCCCCGGCCTCTTTATAACAGCCTGTAACATGTGTGAATGCCATTATCAGGTTCCCACTCAGTCTTCTTTCCTTAAGGCTAAACGTGCACCCATAGGTGCCAGCTCCGGAGGTGCTCTGGGGCTGGAAAAAAACAGCAGGTGCTCAGCAGCCCCCTGGATCAGCACCTCCCTCTCCCACCAGTGCCTCCTGCCTGCTATCAGCCCCGTCGATCAGCGCCTCCCCGTCCCTTCCAGCGCCTCCCACCCTCCGTGGATTAGCTGTTCCATGGCTGAGGATTAGAAAGTCCTCAGGAGGCGCTGCGGGGGAGGGGAGCAGGAAGGGGGAGAGAAGTGGGGGCAGGGGTGTCTTACTTACAACGTTCCTGTTAATCCACCCCGCAGTGATATCAGCCTTTTCCCCAGCGGCCTCACACTGTTGACATATCCATTCTGACCCTCTATAGCCCCCGGGGCCTTTTCACCAGGACGACCGCCTGGCTGGCTAGTCCCCATTTCATCATCGCGTGTTTGATGTTCCCCTCCGAAGTCAAATTGTCCAGTCTCGATTCATCTTTTCTGGAGGTGCCGGGCGGGTGCCGCGCTCCATCTCCTGTCCGATGGGCAGGTGTCTGCACATCGCGGTGTGGGGGTGGGATTATCAAGGCGTGACTCAATAGGGCGATGAAGATCTCTACCCCGCCAATAATCCCTCTGGGAAACCGCAGCTGGTGGAGCTGGTGGGAGTGCTAATCGGGGCTAATTATGGGCGAACTGGATCCTGGCAGATATTCCCTTCCCTGCACATTCCAACTCCAAGTATCAGTCTGTATCGACAAAAACAACGAGGAGTCCGGTGGCATTTTAAAGACTAACAGATTTATTTGGGCATAAGTAAAAACCCCACTTCTTCAGATGCATGGAGTGAAAATTACAGATCCAGGCATAAAAATATACTGGCACATGAAGAGAAGGGAGTTACCTTACCAGTGGAGAACCAGTGTTGACAAGGCCAATTCAGTCAGGGTGGATGTGGTCCACTCCCAATAGCTGATGAGGAGGTGTCAATACCAAGAAAGGGAAAATTGCTTTTGTAGTGAGCCAGCCACTCCCAGTCCCTATTCAAGCCCAGATTGATGGTGTTAAGTTTGCAAATGAATTGAAGTTCTGCAGTTTCTCTTTGAGGTCTGTTTTTGACGGGTTTTTGTTGAAGAATGGCTACTTTTAAATCTGTTATTGAGTGTCCAGAGAGATTGAAGGATGTTACTTACCATTCGTGATGTCTGATTTGTGTCCATTTATCCTTTTGCGTAGAGACTGTCCGGTTTGGCCAATGTACATGGCAGAGGGGCATTGCTGGCACATGATGGCATATATCACCCCACCATCAACCTCAGCCTGGACCAGTCCACACAAGAGATCCACTTCCTGGACACTACAGTGCAAATAAGTGATGGTCACATAAACTCCATCCTATACCGGAAACCTACTGACCGCTATACTTACTTACATGCCTCCAGCTTCCATCCAGGACACATCCCACGATCCATTGTCTACAGCCAAGCTCTAAAATACAACCGCATTTGCTCCAATCCCTCAGACAGAGACAAACACCTACAAGATCTCTATCAAGCATTCTTACAACTACAATACCCACCTGGGGAAAACAGACTGACAGAGCGAGATGGGTACCCAGAAGTCACCTACTACAGGACAGGCCCAACAAGGAAAATAAGAGAACGCCACTGGCCATCACGTACAGCCCGCAACTAAAACCTCTCCAGCACATCATCAACGATCTACAACCTATCCTGGAAAATGATCCCTCACTCTCACAGGCCTTGGGAGACAGGCCAATCCTTGCTTACAGAGAGCCCTGCAACCTGAAGCAAATACTCACCAGCAACTACACACCACACAACAAAAACACTAACCCAGGAACCAATCCCCGTAACAAAACCCGTTGCCTTCTCTGTCCCCATATCTACTCTAGCGACACCATCAGAGGACCCAACCACATCAGCCACACCATCAGGGGCTCATTCACCTGCACATCTACCAATGTGATATATGCCATCATGTGCCAGCAATGCCCCTCTGCCATGTACATTGGCCAAACCGGACAGTCTCTACGCCGAAGGATAAATGGACACAAATCAGATGTCGGGAATGGTAACATACAACACTTCAATCTCCCTGGACACTCAATAACAGATTTAAAAGGAGCCGTCCTTCACCGAAAAAACTTCAAAAACAGACTTCAAAGAGAAACTGCAAAACTTTAATTCATTTGCAAACTTAACACCATCAATTTGGGCTTGAATAGGGACTGGGAGTGGCTGGCTCACTACAAAAGCAATTTCCCCTCTCTTGGTATTGACACCTCCCCATCAACTATTGGGAGTGGACCACACCCACCCTGACTGAATTGGCCTTGTCAACATTGGTTCTCCACTGGTAAGGTAACTCCCTTCTCTTCATGTGCCAGTATCTGTATATCTGTATATCATATGCCAGTATAGCCATGCCTGGATCTGTAATTTTCACTCCATGCATCTGGAGAAGTGGGGTTTTTACCCACAACAGCTTATGCCCAAATAAATCTGCTAGTCTTTAAGGTGCCACCAGTCTCCTCGTTATTCCCACTCCAGGAATTGCACAGCCCTGCTCTGACTGTGGGAGGGAGATAATTTAGATCCCGCCCTAAACAAAGACCTGGGCCCTGCCAAGAATGCACAGAGCTGATCCCAGCCTGTGGCGTGTTCTGGGCATGTCCTTTCCATGCTAACGCAACCCTAAATTCACGCTCCGCCGAGCTGACCCCAAGCGTGAGAGTCCCACCCGCCTAAGCTCGTCCAGCCTTCCCCGCAGGACTCAGCATCCTCTGCCAGGCCCAACCATGCCCCCAATCTTCACAGCCACTCCCACCCCCCACCTCCATGCATACACCTGGCTCTGAATTTCCCCTCTCCCCTCCCTGGAGGAGCAGTGGCTCCAGACTGGAGCTCAGAGGGGCGTCGCGTCTGCCCCACCTGGGGAGGAGGAAGGTTTCGACAACGCCTGGACTGTCTTGCAAGACTCATTTGGGAACGGGAGCTTCGTGGCAGCAACTCTGGACCTCCAGCAGCGTCGACGTCGCTGCGGTGGTCTTTTCTGTCGGCATTTTCAGCCTCCGTCGCCTATTCAGTGGTGGCGCTGGGCAAACGCATCCCGCAGGTGCGGCGGGGGAGGGGGGGCTTTCTTTCAGCCAGATCCGGCCCACTGGGAGTCAGCTGTTCCGTCAGGCAGACAGGCCGTGTCTCATGGTTACTTCCAGGGGCCCACCAGTCTGCAGCCGCCTGTTCTCACTTGTCTCATACTTAGATTGTCAGCTCTTCGGGACGGGGGTGTGTGTGTGTGTGTGTGTGATCTTTTGGTTCTGTGTTTGTGCAGCAACTAGCATGGGGGGCTTGCTCCGGGGGGAGGGGGGGCAACATGCTCCGGTAACTCTAAACATAGATGATCAATTAACAATTGTGGCGCCTCCCATGGGCTCGACCCTGCCTGAATCAGGTGTTTGGCACAGGCCGACAGACCCAGATGATTGGAATGACGTGGTAATTCCCTAGTGACCCTTCCCCGGCTGAAAATGTCGGAGCCCACCAGTCGAGGAAAGGAAGCAGCGCCATGTGACCCACACGACCAATGGCACGCTGCGAATAACGGCCAGCGCATAGTATGCAAACGCCCCTTGGCTGAAATGTATTCCCAT